>CM035176.1:1888920-1963099 GCA_020233015.1 Callinectes sapidus | reverse complement strand
CGGACTCCAACCCCCCAACCCGGGGCCCCCGCCTGCCAGACGCAAGCCGGGCGCTAGCAGGCCCTTATTTCAGCACATTTTCATTTATCTCTGGACAGTTTATTTAGGCTCAATAGTGAAATGTAATGCTTTCTATGAGTGCTGTGGGCTGCTTTGAAGGTCTGCCATGCGTGTGGGGGGTGAAGATATCTGTGGTTGGCGTTATGATGATCGTAAATAAGGGCTGATTTCTGCTCCAAATTAATTGGAACGCCCAAGACCATTCTTTATTTGAGGCAGTATCAAGTTCTTATGAATTGCCAAAGATAGTCCATATCAAACTATGTTTTGTGCGTAAAGCTCAGTGAAATCAGTGGAGGTTAAAATTGTTTGCTAGCGGTGTTTAAAGTTGCATCAATTATTTATTTATCAGCCTGTAAATGATTTATTTCTGCCTCTAGATCACTCTCAAGTGTTAAGAATAATCAGAAACGATTAGTCAAGTATTTTTAAGTGGTTTTTGGTTCCTTTGAAATAGTAATGAGTGAGTATTTAATGAGTTGTAAAAAGGGTCATATTTTTATAAAATACTTTTTTCTAGCGGAAATTCTTTACAATTACTGTTGTTTGGAGTGTATTTCTGCTTTGGGAATTAGTTAGAGTATTTATCCAGCCGGAATATGTCCATATTTTTGTTCTAAAAGCGTTTTTTCGAAGGGTCATTTTTAAAATGGTCTCCCCTAAACTACGTACGTAAATATAGACAGTCAACTTAGAGCACGGGGCTAGGCTGTGACGTCATCAGCCGTGACGTCACAATGATGGCCGCAGCCTGCAGCCTTCTCTTCCTGACTCTTATGTTGCATATATAATACGATTTACTGGGTTTACCTTGTGTGTGCGTGCGGGCATGCGTGTGTGCGTGTGTGTGTGTGTGTCTGTGTGCTTAATCAATAGGCAGGGGATTGATAATACGTAGAAATCTCTCGGTATATTGATGTTTGCTACAGGACCTGCTATATACAGATCTGATATATTATTGCAGCATCATCTTCGCTTCATTTCTTGTGTTGTAACCGAATCATCTGTTTTTGTGACTGTATTTAACGGATGAACATTATTAATTTGCGTCTCCTCTCTCCCCAGCACCGGCTCTGCTATACCCCATGACAGGCCAGCTGGTGCCTCTTGATGTCTGCTGGGCATAGGCAAGGACACAAGGTAAACTACTTGCTGCCTTGTTTATTTGTCAATGATTGCGTTCTTTTTACTGTGTGACATCTGATTTCCCTGAGGTTTGAGAGTAAAGTTGTTATTATTCGGTCATTACATCCATCCATCCATGTTTTTCTGACTTTTTTTGTGGTTTGAGGTTTGGTGGGGTTGAGTTAGGTTAGGTGAGCTGGCATTAGGTTAGGTTGGGGTTTAGGTGTGTTTTTGTGTGTTTCTGAATGTTTTTCTATTTGTTTTGATATTTGGTGGGGTTAATATAAACCAATATAAACATGAAAACCCCTAAAAAAATTTTTTTTGACATTGAAAACCAAAAAATCATCCAAAATCTAATGTTACCAAACCTAATTTTAACCACCCTTGGCAGGTAGGCCATGCAAAAACATCTTCTAAAAACCCTAAAATCCCCTTCTAAAACCTTTAAAACTACCAAAAAAAACACTCCGACACTAACAAAAACTGATTTCCCATTACAAGTGTCCCAGTGGTCTGAACTAGGGGTGTTCCCAGTAAGCAAAAAAGAGGAAAAACCTTAAGAAAGAACCATAAACAACCTAAAAATACCCTTAAAAGGCCAAAAACAACCTTAAAAAATATCCTCAAAAAACACTCCTAACCTAACGTCACTATACAGGTGTCCCAGTGGTCCAAACTGTTGGTGTTCCCAGTGAGCAAAAAACATGATAAACTTAAGAAAGAACCCTAAACACCCTTAAAACACCCTTCAAACCCTCAAAAAACACTCCTAACCTAACGAAACCTAACGTCACTATACAGGTGTCCTAGTGGTCCAAACTGGTGATGTTCCCAGTGAGCTTAAAACATGACAAACTTAAGAAAAAACCCTAAACACCCTTAAAACACCCTTCAAACCTCAAACACAACCTTAAAAAACACCCCCAAAAAAATATCCCCTAACCTAACCTAAACCTTAACAAACATCGAAAACATGAAAACCGCCTTTGCAAACCTCTCAAAACATCACCAAAAACATGAAAACACCTTAATAAAACATCAATAATCAAAAAAACTAATCCATGTAAAAATACATTACAAATATACATACATACATTAAAAAAATGCATACATACATACATACATACATACTAGTGCAGTATATATAATGTATAATCTTGTGTCTTTCCCCCTTAAAATGTTAAATAAATGTTGTGTGACATATGAATACTATTTCAAAAGAAGAATGACAATATATATATATATATATATATATATATATATATATATATATATATATATATATATATATATATATATATATATATATATATATATATATATGTTACAATGATTAACTGTCAAATATATAATGAAAGAAAGACATTTATACCTTTCTATTTTTTTCCTTGTTGTTGTTGTTGTTCTTGTTCTTCTCTTGTGACTACTTCTACTAATGCTTGTTATTATTACAGTGATTTCTTCTTTTTCCTCCTCCTCCTCCTCTTCCTTTTCTTCTCATTATTATTGTTATTGTCATCTTCTTCTTGCTATCTGAAAAATAGAAGAAATAAATGAAAGGGGAAAAAATTATGTGCTCTCTCTCTCTCTCTCTCTCTCTCTCTCTCTCTCTCTCTCTCTACTACTAACACTACTTAAGACTCACTGCAAGATGAGTTGAATAAGATAAGGTTAGACAAGGTTGATATTACTGCAAGATAAAAAGAAATTAGGTCATTATAATAAACAGCTTTAACAGTCTTGGGAACACAGCTAATCATCTCATTTCATGTTCTAGTGTGTTGCTTTCTCTCTCCTTCCTAGATTATTAATTGAAAGAGATGGTTAGGTTAGGTGAGATTAATTATGTATCAAAGCTAGTTCTAGTAATACTGAAGAAAGCCTTCAATCAGTCTCACTCACACAAAAAGGAAAGTAGACATTTTTCTGACACTTTTCTTCTATACACTTTGCCTCACAAATTACTCATTTTAGTATTGATGTTGAAAAAAATGTGTTTAGTTATATATCTTATTCTTTGGCAATAATAATAATAACATCTTACATGTTACAGGTCGGTCTGAATCTTAAGACTCTCAGTCTGTGTTTAATTAATGGCGTACGGTATCACAGAGTAGATAGTGTTTGGTGTTGGTCCTCTTGAGCAGCAGGCATCAAGTCGTGCTCCACTGCCACAACAACAATTCCTTCCACCAGCGGGCCGTGCTGTGTTGAGAGGGGCAGTGGCACCTCAAAAACTCACAAGGGAAACGAGGAAGGGATAAATAACTGAACTGTGATAAAGTGAGGAATAACTACGTAACACATTAGTAAGGCAACAATTAGACCAGAGTAACGAGACGAGAGAAAACAGAGTAACTGAAGGGGTAACCAAAGTATAAATAAAACACGATAAGTTAGTTATTAAAGGTTTATTGTGTATAGGTATATATCGCGCATTTAGGCCGAGAAATGGTGTGTTAGCATTAATCTACACCCACACACAAGAAATACCATAGTTCACACCATATGTATACAGTGCAGAGACTAATAACAACAGAAGTGACAAGATGATATTAGAAGTACAATGAAGTATAAGCCAGCATTTTCTCCCTTATTAATGATGTATGTAAGCATAAAAAACCTTAAACTAACTCCATTTCTCTTCCTTTACTATGACCTACCCTCTTTTTATACTAAATTTTTACCTCCACTATTAATACATCATTTCCCAGCCCACCCCAGCCCATCCTAGCTAATTATACCATGAAAAGATACACACATCATTAAAACTCCTCCTTTTTTAACAGTTTATACAGAAAAGATTACTTGATTTGGTGTTAGGAGTGGAGTGGAGCATAATTCATCAGCTGGCATCTCCCCTCGACCCGGCCAGACACTCAGACGGACGGACAATCAGCTGAGAGAACACCATGGCCGGCTTGTTGAGAAATATTGCTGTTTCGGTGAGATATTCGTGTTTTCTGGTGAATTTGGGGTGCTGACAGTGAAATATGGGGTGTGTGTGTGTAGGGAGGGTATATGTGTGTCTGTGTGGGGGGGTTATGTATGTGTGTGTGTTACGTGTTATTTCGATCAGACGATAAGATTCATTGTTATTTATTAGTGTGTGTGTGTGTGTGTGTGTGCTTGCTTGAGAGAGAGAGAGGGGGTGGATTTCATTGCCTTAGTCCTGGAAAAGTATAAATTTATTGCCATTCTTATCCTTATCTCTGTATGTCCTCATCTCTTCCCGGTATTACCTATTTTACATTAACACCAGTCTCAAGTTGGCTTTTCCTACCCTTCCCATCTGTTAGAGCTTTCCATACTGAGTAATTGATTTAACCCCACAAAACTCGGTAAATCTTCAAAAATCGATAGCGCCATTATAATTGATTTCCACCAGTTACATATGGGGATCAAATTACTCAGTATGAAAAGCTCTAACAGATGGGAAGGGTAGGAAAAGCCAACTTGAGACTGGTGTGAAAGTAAAAATTTACCCTCTTCCCAGCCTCCATGTTCAAGGTTGCTGTATATTATTAACTGAGCCTTTTATTGTGTTATTTTTCCTTATTTACTGCCTTTTGTTTTGTTTTTATTCTGTTTTATGTGTTTATCTATTTCTTTATTGTATTTCCTTGCTACCTGTCCCTTGCCAACTGGTAGGTAACGTGATAAGCAAGGCTCTTCACTCTCCCTGTAATGTTATCTTCTTATGTTCTTCCTTTTTTTTTACACTTATTTCGTCACATTTTGCTTTCTCTCCCTCTCTCTCTCAGATAGATGAATTAAGACACACTGAATGAATGAGAGAGAGAGAGAGAGAGAGGCTAATCAATTTCCACCCCCATACAGGCAGCTCGCACCATCCTGCCGCGCGTCACAGCCACATCACAGCGCGGGTTGGCCACCTCCTCGCGGTGCCTTGCCGCAGCAGTGACACAGCCGGCGCCGACCTTCAAGGCTCAGGCAGTCGTCAATGGAGATTTTAAGGAATTATCACTGGAAGACTTCCGTGGCAAATATTTGGTGCTGTTCTTCTACCCTTTGGATTTGTGAGTGTGAGTGTGTTTGTTCGTTGGTTAAAGTCCTGTTTTTCTGTTGTGATTTTTAATGGTAAGTCTGATGGATGGATGAATACCAAAGTCTAATGGTATTCTCTTACCACTTCATTTTCCCCTCTCCGTTTCTCAATTCTAACTCCTTACTATTGTAACATTATTTCCCTTTCTCTACAGCACTTTTGTCTGCCCCACGGAGCTTATCGCCTTCAGTGAGCACATGCCTGCCTTCCGAGAGCTGAACTGTGAGGTGGTCGGCGTCTCAACGGACTCTCATTTCTCCCATCTGGCCTGGAACAACATGCCCAGGAAGGTGAGGGGTGGCTGGGATGCTGGGAGGCTGGTGGCTGTACTGTATGTGTGTGTGTGTGTGTGTGTGTGTGTGTGTGAGGGTGTTTGTTGTAGTATGAATTGTGTTATTTTGATGAGAATTGTGCTCAAGTTTGTGTGAGTATATAGGTATTATGTGTCATGAAGATTTGATTTCTAGACGCTGTGGTTAATAAATGGTACCTATCTATCTATCTATCTTGCTGGTCAGAGATCTGTATTCAGAAATGCTTTGCTTTCTCACCATGACTATTTTCCAAGGCCACGGAGATGATTAGCAGTGTTTTCAAGGGTTTTTTTTATCCAGTTGGTGATGTAGAAATCTTATCCCTTTGCCTTTACAACCTTAAAATCATCTCAACACAAATAAAACAAAAAGATACAAATTTACCCCTTAAATTCTCACACCCTTTTTTTGTAATTATACCGAAAAACACTTAACCTAACCTAACCTAACCTAACTGCATTTAATCACAATCTCACACTACTGCATCTATTCACAGCAAGGAGGTCTGGGTGGACTACAGTAGCCACCCCCTTCTGGCAGACTTCAACAAGAGCATCTCCTGAGACTATGGTGTGCTGCTGGAGGGGGACGGGGTGGCTCTGCGGGGGCTGTTTCTCATCGATCCTGAGGGTGTAGTGAGGCACATGAGCGTCAATGATCTCCCTGTAGGACGCTCGGTGGAGGAAACACTCCGGCTCCTCAAGGCTTTACAGTTTGTGGCGGAGCATGGGGAAGGTAAGAGAGAGAGAGAGAGACGGAGATTGATTCATTGATGGTTATATTATTGAAAAAGTAGACAGAAAGAGGAGATCAAAGCATGCTGGCCTCCTCCCTACACATGGAACATATAAGGAAGAGAGAGAGATTAATTGAGTGATGGTTTTATTATTGCAAAAGTAGACACAAGGAGAGCAGAACATGCTTGTCTCTCCCTGAACATGTAACAAATGAGTGAAAGAGAGAGAGAGAGATTCTGATATTACTGCTTTTCATATATACATCATAAGTCACAAAGTACACACCATCAATTTATACACAACTTCTAACTATCTTATCTCCTACAGTGTGTCCGGCTAACTGGCAACCAGACTCCCCAACTATCACACCAGACCCCACCGGCTCTCTTGAATACTTTAACAAGGTGAACTGAGGTGACGGCAGCAGTGGTGGTGGTGGTGGTGGTCTGCCGGCAAGGAGTATCGAGTTGTCCTTCCCTAAGCTACAGTGTTAGAGTCGGTACGTCATGGTTTTCTGTTCATGTAAGTAGGGAGATGGCCAAGGGTGAAAAAATGGAGTTGAAATCAAAGATCCAGTGAGGTGCTGGCCCTCTGATAGAATTTAATGGAAATATTAGCTTGGTATTTGCTTATTTTGTCTTGGGTTACTTAGATAAGGAAGTAGAGGCAGTACAGAAAGTTACAACACATATTATTAGTTTATTGGTATATAGTGTATGAAAGATAGAAAAATAGTGAAGTTTTTATTATTATTTCAACTCATATATTTGAATATGAAGAGTAATTAGCAGTACGGGTGAACATTACAAAAATACACTAAATGTAAGATAGAGAACAGATAAATAAGTGTTTTTTATTTCATTGTACTTATTATTTTATCAGTTCAGTGTATAGGATTCATTGAAAACAGTAAAGAATAACTAAAAATGCCCAAAATGAAAGAGGGATAATAATCAATAAGTTTTTATTCCATGTTACTTATTGCTTTTACGTTTAGTGTAAATAATTGATTAAAAACAGTAAAGAATAAGAGAAACGAAGAGAACACTATAATTTCCAGTAGTAATTAAGAGCCAACCATACAAGCCTTTATAAGTTAAAACAATGCTGTGAATAAGACCTTAAGGACTTGCTGTATATTTATTTTGTACACTGTATGTGCCATAGTGTGTACCTAACCTATACTGAAGTACATGAATGATGAATCCTAAGTGTGGCTATTCAAATATATCCTATCAAACTCTGTATCCTTGCTGAAGAAAACTGGATTATGTTAAAGCTAAGAGGGGTATTAGCAGAGAGAGAGAAAGAATGATAGGTTAATCTCTCTCTCTCTCTCTCTCTCTCTCTCTCTCTCTCTCTCTCTCTCTCTCTCTCTCTCTCTCTCTCTCTCTCTCTCTCTCTCATATATGTAAAAGCTAAGACCGGTATTAGAGAGAAAATTCTTAGTGAGTGAAGGAAATGACAGTTTAATCTCCAAGGCTATTTTTTTATTTATTTATTTTTATTATTTTTTTTTTTTTTCATGGTTCTGGTGATGGATTGGCAACATTTCTAGTTTATTAGAATGAGAAACCTTGGAAAGAGACGCTTAGCCCTGTCACCATCACTTCTTTCCAAAGGTTTTAGTAGTTAAAGAAAGTAGAGTTTTTAAGAGTGTCTTCTAATGGTTCTGGTGATGTATTGGCAAAATTTGTAGTTTGTTAGAATGAGAAGCCTCGGTCAAGAAACTCTGAGCTCTCTCACCATTACTACTTTCCAAGAACTTTATCTTTATAACTTAATATACTCGTTTTTAAGGGCGTTTTTATGGTCCTGGTAATGGGCTTACAAAATTTCAAGCAAATTATGATGTGAATCCTTTGAAAACTGTGGTGAGAGAGCATAACGTTAGTGAAATAAGTGTTATGAAAGAGTTTAATATTCTTACTCACGCGTCTGAAGTAAAGCAACGCAATAGTGATATGAAGAAAAACAATAATGAGGAGAGCAAGTGGCATGGTAGAGAATTGAATGTCATTTGAGAGAGAGAGAGAGAGAGAGAGAGAGAGAGAGAGAGAGAGAGAGAGAGAGACAACTAATCACACATAAAAGATCAATAAAACATAAATTCACGGGTAAAACAAGTTGAAATGCAGCTACAAATATGAAAGTTTCTCTCGATATAATCAATTAACACAGATGTTAAGCCTCCACACACTTGAAGCCGTAATATTTCCCCTTACTTAACCCTGGAGCAGCAAGGAACAGCTGCCAGTAGGGCTGGGCAAGATCGGAAAGTATAAATAATCGCGGATCCGATTACTTGGCCAGGCGGATCCGTGGGATTCGGGTATAGTCGTTGCCATCGGTGAAGAACATTAGGCGCCGGCTGAGTGAGTGCGGGATTTTCCCGTGAGCTGCGTGTCACGTCTCCACAGGACCAGTTATCATCTTAACACATACATAGGTGAATAGTTCTCTCTCTCTCTCTCTCTCTCTCTGTTATATATATATATATATATATATATATATATATATATATTATACAAAAAGGCTTGAAACTAGGAAGTGGGGATAGAAGGAAGAATAGAGAATAGGTGGGTGAGGAAGGGAATCATAGTTAAAGGAAGAGTCACTGGGGCTTAAAAACCCAGGTGGTGTGCGTCGTTTGCCTTTTTTTGAGCCATGTGTTATTCGAGTTCCAAAGGAGGGAAGGTGAATTTCGGCCAAACCCCGCCCCAGCCTAGCACACTAACACCCCGCCGGTCCCCCCACACTTAAGCACCAGCCATGGAACCCCCGGCCCCTCCTTCCCCTCCCTTAGTGGTTTATAACTGTACAGCGTTGTTTGTCAATTACATTGGTTGCCTCTACATTCGTTGTGAGGTTACTGGCAGTTACAAGATCATAGTTCTGGATTGTTTGCATGGAGGGGAAAAATGTTTGAATACACATAGATAGTTTTGTCTAGCATGTTCAGTAATTAGTGGTAGTTATGGTGCAAGTCCCATCTTATATACCGCATCGCCTTGTGTTATTTCGTTAATTAGTTTTCCTTTGACGTTTATGGTGTTTTATATTTACTGTTCCGTTGTTCATTTGTATTGGTTGCATCACCTACTTGATTTCTTAGCGCATATACTGTGCGAATAGCAAATTAGCAAGGTATGACTACTGGTCGTTCCAGGCCATGACGTCTGCGTTCCTGCCACACGTCAGGTGAGGGTGGGAGGGGCCAGCTGTCTCTGTCTGGCGAGTCCTTGGCTCAGTTTGTTGTGGGGTAAGGGTGGGAGTGGTCTTATCCTATTGAAAAGCCTCTGGATTTATGGCGTTTTTACCAATACAGTGGCGTATTAAGACGATTTCTACCGGAAAAATCGTCTTTTTAAAGTAACTAGTGAGATAACACGACTGTTTAAGCATTCTAGTGACATATTAAGACGATTTCTACGGTGACTAGCAGGATTTCACGAGTGCTTTTAAGGACATAATAAGTGTTCAAGTCATCTTAATACTGGACTAAAGCCGCAAGATGGAGTCACAAGGGCTGCTGGACTACGTTATCAAGGTGACTGCAAGCGCCCTGACAAGCATCACGGTGCCAGTGTTTATTTACGGCAGTCACTCCTATGCCCGAGGCGTAACCCCCCACCTCAGGCCCCGGCGCCATCTTTGATTCTCATTTCATCGGTCATTTTGAGCCTTATCTCTCATTATTATAGGCTCATCTTGCCGCGGTATGCAGCCATCGTACTAAGCTTTCATATTAGCCATTCAGACATAGCTTTCGTGGTCAAGTTTAGGTTTTGTGAAGGATTAAGTGAGATGAGAGGGGGTCGGACCCCAACCCGGGGCCCCCGCCTGCCAGGCGCCAACCGGCTCTTATTTCAGCATATCTTCATTTATCTCTGGAGTGTTTATTTAGGCTCAATAGTGAAATGTAATGCTTTCTATGAGTATTGTGAGCTGCTTTGAATGTCTGCCATGCGTGTGTGGGCTGGAGATAGCTGTCGTTGACGTTATTATGATCGTAAAATAAGGGCATATTTCTGCTCCAAATTAATTGGAACGCCCAAGACCATTCTTTATTTGAGGCAGTATCAAGTTCTTATTAATTGCCAAAGATAGTCCATATCAAACCATGTTTTGTGCGTAAAGCTCAGTGAAATCAGTGGAAGGTAAAAGTTTTTGCTAGCGGTGTTTAAAGTTGCATTAATTATTTATTTATCAGCCTGTAAATGATTTATTTCTTCCTCTAGATCACTCTCAAGTGTTAAGAATAATTAGAAAGAATTACTCAAATACTTTGAAGTGGTTTTTGGTTCATTTGAAGTGGTAGTGAGTGAGTATTTAATGAGTTTAAAAAAGGGTCATATTTTTATAAAATACTTTTTTCTAGTGGAAATTCTTTACAATTACTGTTGTTTGGAGTTTATTCATGCTTTGGGAATTAGTTAGAGTATTTATGCTGCCGGAATATGTCCATTTTTTTGTTCTAAAAGCGTTTTTTCGAAGGGTCATTTTTAAAATGGTCTCCCCTAAAATACGTACGTAAATATAGACAGCTATTTTAGAGCACGGGGCCAGGCTGTGACGTCATCAGCCGTGACGTCACAATGATGGCCGCCTCCTGCTGCCTTCCCTTTCTGAATCTTATCTTCATATATATTATGATTTGCTGTGTTTACCGTGTTTGCCTGCGTGTGTGTGTGCGTGCGTACGTGCGTGTATGTGTGTGTGTGTGTGTGGTTAATCAATAGGCAGGGGGTGACGTGGTGAGACAGGCAAGGAGACAAGGTAAAGTACTTGTTGCCTTGTTTATTTGTCAATGATTAAGTTCTTTTTACTGTCTGACATCTGATTTCCCTGAAGTGTGTGTGTGTGTGTGTGTGTGTGTGTGTGTGTGTGTGTGTGTGTGTGATACTGTTATACTGTTATATTTGCTCTTGTCATATCTGCATTGTGAAGTGATTTTTCCAGGTATATTGAGGTATCTTCTGGTATATACGCCATGTGTGTGTGCATGGACTTCCACGATGTTCACATTTTCATGTCTTAGCCCCCCACAACATGTGTAGTTGTATTTACAGAGGGGTATCTGTTTTATGCGAGATGACTTGCTATAAATAATCGGATCCATCTCGCCTTGGCGGATCCGTGAGATTCCGGTCCAGTAATCGGGTCCCGCCCACCCCTAGCTGCCAGTAAAAAACCAAAACCCATAACTTGTGGTGATGATGAGTGAGTATGTGCGCGGCTTGCCTTCTTCCATACTTCCGTGAGTACTGCAGTGTGTGTGTGTGTGTGTGTGTGTGTGTGTGTGTGTGTGTGTAAGAATCCTCGGTCTTTCAAGAGAGAGAGAGAGAGAGAGAGAGAGAGAGAGAGAGAAAAGCGTATACATTACGTGAAAAAGACTAGTAGAAAACGTTTGTACTTTGAAATCCATTGGTCTCTCACCACGACTATTTTCTAAGGCCACAGAAATGACTAGTCGGTTCTCAACACAGTATCTCCTGTTTATAATGAAGAAATCTTGTTTATCTGTCACTAGAACTGTAAAAACACCTTTAAAAACCCGTGTAACATCAACTAGAGTGTTTTGCAAGCACTGGTGACGTGGAAGTGACTCACAAATCATTATTCAAAGTGATAAATCTACCATTATGAGATTTACACTCTGTCTTAACACATCACGAGATAAGTTTTCTGTACCGATCACACACTGTCCCCGATCCCTCTCTCTGTTTAATTCCTTGGGTGACTTACGCCTTATATATAAACAGCAGGTGACACCCACAGTTCATTTGTGACTAGTGGTACGTGGAGTCTTGCTGAATTCGGGTATGGTGACCCCCCGTGCTGGTTCAGTGGTTTCACTTCATGGTAGACACTCTTGAAACTCTAATGTTATCCGCTTTTCTTCCTACATCATCTAATTGTACCGAAAATCAAACTTCTTCACTCTTACCTCACTTCAACACCTTTCCCTCCTAAGCACATCACTCTCATCCATTTCTACACTATTCACCGTACTTCCCTTCATTCTAACGTCTCTTCTTCTCTTATAATTCACTCTTTTTTTATCTTCACATAAATCAACTTCACTTAAACTCAAACTTCCTCACCGTTCCTTCATTTTTTAGTAACTTCCTTTCACTCTAACGCCTCTTTTCTCTCCCTTTCAGAGACATGGACCAAAATTTAAAGGGCTGGTTTACCGAAAGGTCTCCAGAGTTTCCAGGCGAGGCTTTTTCTCTCAAGGTAAAGAAGAAGGTGCTGCAGAAACAAAGCCGATTCCAGAACATTGAAATATTTGAAAGGTAAGGATGTGATAGTTTCCAATGGGTGTTTTGTGAGGGAATCTATTATTATCCTTCATGTGTCTTGGTGTTTAGTTTACTCTCCTCATTAATTCAGCACCAGTAATACGTCTTTGGTCACCCTGGCAGCACCAACCATGGCAAGGTGCTGGTGCTGGATGGTGCCATTCAATTCACGGAGAGGGATGAATCAAGTTACCAGGAGATGATCACTTTTCTGCCCCTCAATGCCCATCCCAACCCTAGGAAGGTGAGATGGTAGAGCCTTCTGCGTCTCTTCTGTCTGTTCATCCTTCTTTCCCCCTTTTTGTTTTGTTTATTTAATTTATCTCTTTATCTTTTCCTTATTTGTGTAGGTACATCCCTTTGTTGTTTTTTCTGTTTATTTGGTCTTTCTCTTCTCTCTTTAGTTGTGTTGCATATCCTACTCTTATCCTATTTGTCTATTTCTGTCGATCTTGCAATGTTGTGTTTCGTAGCTACTCTTCACTCGTTTATTAAAAAGCAACCTTCAATATCCCATGACTCAATGCATCATGTGTCCTGTTTCTTTTGGCATAGGTACTGGTGGTGGGTGGCGGTGACGGAGGGGTGGCGAGAGAGCTGGCCAGACACCCCGCGGTAGAGGAGGTGGTGCAGTGCGAGATTGATGAGGAGGTAAGCACACGCTTTGCACCACTGCTGGCCTTAATTCACTGTTTGAGTGAGGAAAATTAATCAGTATTTAGAAACTCTTTACTTTCTCACCGCGATTAGTTTTTCAAGGCAATAAATAAGACTATCGGGTTTTGAAGAGTGTCTCCTGTGTCTAGAAACGTAAAACCACCCAAAAAAAAAAAAAAAAAAAAACTCATGTAAAATAGATAAAGAGAATACCTAACATTTTATGCCTCCCACAGGTTATAGAGGCATGCAAAACACACGTGCCTTCCATGGGGTGTGGCTTCTCGAACCCCAAAATGACCCTTCACACAGGAGATGGCGCAAAGTTCTTGGAGGAGACGCAGGAGAAGTTTGATGTCATTATTACGGACGCCTCTGACCCCGTGGTGCCTGTTGACGGGGAGGAAGGAACGAAGACGGTGAGTGCTGGTGATAGTCTCTGAGTTAATCCATAGTGAGGGATAATGGTGATTTCTGTAAAGTTTTATTAATGTAAGAAGGAAATCTGTCAAAACGGTCCATTAAGATCCCAAATCCCAAACCAATTGTATAGAAATGAAGTATTTTTATTCATTCTTAAGGCTTATTTCGGGAAGTGGCATCTTACAGTAGAAATAAAGAAGAAATTAATAGAATTTTACCCTCAAACACACATACACACTCTTACATCCACGTTTCGATACAAATTCTTTATGGCTAGGCTATATTTCTTACACCTATACATTCATTTCATACACCTTACATTCTCCCATTTTCCCTCTTTGTCAGGACCTGCTGCGTCTCTTTTCAACAACAACTACTACACCAATCTGAAGAATAAGCTGGCAGAAGGAGGAATTCTATGCTGCCAGGTAAAATACACCACTAGAACACTTTTCAATCACCACACCAGCCACTAATCAGCACTTCCGATCTTTTATGTTACACTTGTCACCACCACATATCTTTTCAGGGGGAGAACATGTGGCTGGACACTGATCTAATAGTTACGTTGGTGAAGGGGTGTCGTAAGACGTTCCCTGTTGTGGAATACGCCTACACATGCACTCCAACCTATCCAGCTGGCCAGATTGGGTTCATCCTATGCGCTACAGAGCCGGTGAGATGATTTATGCTACTTAGAAACGCTGTTCTCTCTCTCCACAATTGTTTTTAAAGGTTTTCAAGGGTTTTTTTCCCGCTGATAATGCCTAAAGTTTGTTAATCTATAGCTGTAACTAAAAAACGCCCAGTACTTGCTCTCTGACTGACTTTTTCAGACTGGAGGTCTCAAGAGTGTTTCTTCTGTTCATGATCCATAAATCTTGTTAATCTGCTGCTCTGACACATTAATACAGATGATGAACACCTGAAATGAGACCGCTTTGTTTATCGATTTACACCACTGCCTCTCTCTCTCTTTTTGCACCTATTTCAGGGCATGGATTTGAAGGAGCCAATAACAATATGGGACGAGAGGAAGGCAGTGGAGATGGGGCTTAAATATTACAACGCAAAAGTACACAGAGCTGCCTTTGCCTTGCCTACTTTCATGTCACAGCATCTAACTGACAGGAGGTGAAGAGATAGAAGAGAGAGGGGTTATAAGATGAAAAAGCATAAAATAGAATATTGAATGACAAATGTTTTAAAGATTTGAAGTCATAAATGTTAATTTAGTCCTAAAATCTTATCATGGTGAGATTTTGTAGTCTTAAAGATATAAATAGACGAAAATTGCTGTACTAAAAGGAGAGATATGTAATATTTAGCACAGTTAATCTAGGAGTTATTAGATGAGGTTATCAGGTGTTAAAGATTGAAACTGCTATGATTATGATGATCAGCATACCTACCTTCCAATAACTGTTTCATCATCACCTGAGTAACTGCTTAATTGCTGGATAATTATTTGGAGCATCTCCACGAAGGAAATATGTAAACTTTAAATAAATAAAATGAAAACGGTAACCATAGAGTATGATATATAGTGACCTGTATATAAGCAAAGACATTTTATCAAGAAAGAAGAGAAGGAACGAATGTAAGTAGACCCTAAATAATATGGAAAGGATTAACTTGTGAAGTGAGAGGACGAGGAGAGAGATGAGACATAAAGGAGATTGAGAAGAGGAATAAAATGATACTCCTTGAATTGAGATACCCCAAAACGTTTAGCTATCAAAGAAGAGAGGGAAATAATATAATAATATGTATCTGGGGTGGAATAGAGTGGTTTGTCGTGTGATCAGAAGGGAGATAATTCAACAGAGGAAGATAAGTCAGATAAAAGACCGAGGAAAGAAATAAAATTATTCCCTTTGAATTTAAATCACGAGGATATAATCAATACCTCAATTGAGAGGAAAAAAACATGAAAAATAGGTCAAGTATGAAAATAGAATGGGTAATCTCGTGAAATGAGGATGACGAGTGAGATAAGATTGATAACAAGAACAAACTTACCATCCCTAAATTGAAAGAGCAAGGACATGCAGTGATGGAAGCAAAGAAAGGATAGAAAGTAGTTAGATGAATGTGGGGGGAGATAGAGAGTGGTCAGTGGTGTGAGTGGAGGCGAGATGAGTCAACAGGGCGCGAGATAGAACAGATAACCCACAGATAAGAGAAATAGACTAGTCCCCCTTGAAATTGTACTTCCCCCACTGGAATAAAAATTAACAAGCAACATAAAAACTTAATAAAAACATACTTGAAACTGAATAAACAATCCAACAAAGCAAAATAAAAGACCGGGGGAAGGAAATAAACTCCCAAAACAGGCGGAAATGAGGAATAGAATGGTCCCCGTGTTAGCCAGACATAGTTTTCTGTCGCTCCTCTGGCCGGAAGCAGCCATCTTACACAGCTGAGGGCCGAGAGAGCCTCCTCCATCCACTCACTGGTGCCATGGCTCGGTAGTGGCCCTCCTGACACTCTCTGGGGCATGAAAGTCGAGGTAGCTGACAAGTGGACGTGAAAGTAGCGCCAAGTCCTCGAAGTGCCGTGAAGAAGGGCCCCCCGCTACTGTGATCCTTTGAGCAATGGGGCCTGTCAATCTATAGACGGGTGTTTCCTTTCCTTCCCGCCGCCTGTTGGAGTCTCAGCGGAGTCCACAAGCTGGCCAAGATGAAGAAGCTGTTTTGGAAGGACCAGTCGAACAAGGACCCGACCCATGGCAGCTTCCTGGGCAAAGTGTTCGTGGTGGGGCGACACACGGTGACTGTAGAGGAGGTCATCGCCGAGGGTAAGTACTTGTCACTCCTGAAGGTGTTGTTAGGGGTATACACATGACTCCAGTGCCTTTCCCCACCGTTTTCTTCCCTCATCGTATTGTTTCTATCGCCCTATCCCTTCAGAACCTCTCTTTAAGTGTGTGTTTTCGTTATTTACATTACCACTACTCCTGCAGCACCCTTAATGTCACTCCTGAAGGTGTTTTGTGGGAAAATATTGATAGACCTTCCTGTACTGGTGTGAGGAAAGAAAGGAAATGCTTTTTGCTGTTTTTTTTTTTTTCAGTGAGATAGGATAGTAAAGTTGACAGGTTGACACGGAAGGGAAGATGTCATAATTGTAGTATAGTTTGGTGTGTGGTGGTGTGACAGGCAGAAGGGAAAATGTATGTCTGTGTGTGTGTGTGTGTGTGTGTGTGTGTTTAAGATGTAATCATGTGGTGTGATGCGGCACCAGAAAGGGAAGGAAAGGTGCACATGCTTAGCTGACATGTTTCTATGGCTTCCCTTTTAACCTGTTCAATAGGGAAGACTCTAATTTACTTGTGCTCAATATGGAAGGTTTAGTTTACTCTCTATTTAAGCTGGAAGTCTTAGTTTACTCACTGTGTTGAAGGAGAAAGTTTTTTTTTTTATTCCTTAAACTATTCAATATATGAATTATTTTCCGCATTAAATATGGGTGATTAAATTTACTCCGTTTTCAATGTACGTGATTTAATTTGCTCTCTGTTATCAATAAGGGAGGTTTAACTTGCATAGCTTGTTCAATATAGCATTCATTTGTTTGTCTGTCACAGTGCATAGGAGCTACCATCGCCATACACCTTTATAAAGCCATATATAGGTCATTGTCATAGCTTTTACAAGGATATAATATATAAAGGTCCAAATTTATCCATTCTCCATACATTTCTTCATACATTTCAGAATACTTTGATATTAAAAAGCAGTGTTTCCATTAGTAATTCGCTGTATATTAAAAAGTAGTGTTTCTGTTAGTCATTCCCTCATTAGCATGGTGGGCGAACATTCCTGCCATACACTTGCCAGGCTGTGTGAGTCAGGCTGGGTGGGGGTTGAGGAGCAGATCACATTGCAACACATACAGTGACTCAACAGAG
The DNA here is from genome assembly GCA_020233015.1 of Callinectes sapidus. Classification (NCBI taxonomy): domain Eukaryota; kingdom Metazoa; phylum Arthropoda; class Malacostraca; order Decapoda; family Portunidae; genus Callinectes; species Callinectes sapidus. The sequence goes on along the minus strand of CM035176.1, from coordinate 1,945,487 downwards.
GGATTGAGTTCATACTTGTCACTATTGGCACGTTATTTGCAATGAGGTGGAATGGGGTGGACGGGTGAAGCCTCAGTTTGTGATCTGAATGCCTGAGACGCTGATTAAAGGATTAAATACTGAATTCTGCTTGATGGAAAGAGATTCAATGATAAAAAGTTACTATACATTACATACAGGAAAGTCAAAGAATTAGATACTTTAATTGAAAGAGATTTTGTGGTTATAATGGAAAATAACTGAGTAATAAATGATAAAAAGCTACTTGTATTTACAGGAGCATTTGAGGACCCTGCTAACTTTCTCTCTCTGTGACCTTGAAAAATAGATAGGTAAAAGGATTAGATACCTTGATTGAAAGAGATTATGTGTGGTTATGATGGGAATTTATACATGTGTAATTGTTGAACCAAGGGTAGCAAGCATAATAGTGGCAGCTCCTTATCTTATCATCGCATCTTCCACTCTTGTTATCTTGGGGAAGAGGAACACTAGATGACTGTGGCTTCTTGTCCGTGGCTCTTTGGTGTGGTTAGGTTAGGTTTGTGTAAGAAAGAGAGACAGGCAGCTGGTGGGTAGCTATTCATCTTTTAATTTTATGAAGAAAAAGCAAGAAATAGTAAAGATATGCTGGGAAAAAAATTTGTTTTATTAGATATCATCACTCTTTATTGAAGCAAATGTTCTAAAGTATTGCGTCACTCAACACACTGCACATTTTGTCTTATTTTCCTGGTAAAGCAAAATATTTTCCTTGTTTGTCATGAGGAGAAGGAAGAGGAAATGATAATAATGATCATTTAATTTCACCCAGGGAACATAGTAAACCATACAGACACATACATACATATATATATATATATATATATATATATATATATATATATATATATATATATATATATATATATATATATATATATATATATGTTTCCATATAAACATAACCAGAAGTGAGTCAGCTTTCTTTTTTTTCTGTACAGGATATACATGTAATTTTGTTTTTGTGTTTGTTTACTCTTAGCTTGTTGACCTTTGTGATATCCTCTGTGTCTGTGTGTACGCGTGTATGTGTGTGGGCGTCCGTGTAGGTGTGTGTGTAGGAGAGAAAATTGATTTGAGATGGATATGCGTTTAAAGACTCATACGCTCTACATTCCCTGACAAAAAAAAAGTAAAATAAATATTGTGTCTCAAATTTCCATATGATTTAAATAACCTAACCTCTTCAGTACTGGGACACATTTTTACCATGAGCTTTGGGTGTGATTAGATGATTTTATTGAATCTGTACGATAAAACAATAGACTTTTTATTTTCATTGTTTTTATTGCCCTTACATGATGAAAAAGCAATAAAAGAATGAGAGATGAAAGCAGCAAGGGAATCCAATGCTACATACACACATTCAGATCTAATCATTTATAGTAGTGGCAGGATGTTGTTTCTCTGTATCTGTGGAGCCTTTGTTTTGCTGGTGACAATGCCTTGCTCTCACCAGATGCCACTGAGTCACTTCCCTGATGCCTTAAAAGATGCTGGGAATGTGGGGAGGAACGGAAACTAGGAAAAATATTGCTGAACTCTCTCTCACACTCTCTCTCTCTCTCAAAATTCCCTTACTGTTTAAAAGATGCTAGGAATATCAGAGAAAAACTAATTTGAAGAACTTAAGCTTGAACACTTCCATTTCTAACTCTTTCTATTGACTTTGAAAGGGTTTTAGGACTATCTAAGAGAAATATAGCAACTGAGGGAACTGTGGGAGTAAAATTTGTTAGTACGGAATATAAAGAAATGTATTTGTATTTTGTGAGTGGATGGAACAAGGGATGGGAGAATAAAGAGGAACTAGGAAAGCTGTTTTGTAGAGAGGGTAATGAATGAAAGAAGTGATAGAAATGTGAATTGAGAGAAAACATGGATAGGAAGAAGAGAAAGAGGAAGAAGGTAAAAAATATGAATTCAGGAAAGAGAAAATATAGATAGAAAAGAAAGTAAAGAAAAAAAAGAGGAAGAGATAGACTAAAATAAAGAAGTGAATAGTGAAAAACAAGAGGGTGGAGTGTGTGACCAAGGAAAGTGGAGAAGAGCTGTCAGAACCATCCACATTGCATGAAGTGGAAGAAAAAGTGGAGAAGAAAGTGGAGAGGGAAAGAATGGAAGAAAAACAGTGGCAGGAAGTTGTCATGTGGATGTTTGCTTTCATGGTAATCTTCCTCCTTCCTTTTATTATCCACTTTATTTCCACTTCTCTTCTCCCTCCACTTATCCACTCTTCCTTGCTATCTCCACCTCCATATATCACTTTTTTCTCTCTCTCTCCCTTGTTTGAAATTGTTCTCTTATGCTCTATTAACTCTCTCTCTCTCTCTCTCTCTCTCTCTCTCTCTCTCTCTCTCTCTCTCTCTCTCTCTCTCTCTCTCTCTCTCTCTCTCTCTCTCATACAGGAAACCAGAGCTAAGGATAAAGTATCAGAGACCAGAGATTGCATGACACACAGTACACCCCTAATACATACACACACACACACACACACACACACACACACACACACACACACACACACACACACACTGGTACATGCATCCTTTCCTCCCTCCTTTTTTGATAATGAGGTGCACTGTTAACTCTGTGTGTGTGTGTGTGTGTGTGTGTGTGTGTGTGAGTGTGTGTGTGTGTGTGTGTTCAGTGTCTCTTGAATCTTGCTCATTTTATATAATCCTTGTTTTCTTAAGAGATTTACGTGTGAAAGATAAATATAAGTTTGTTTTGAGTGTGACATGTTTGTGTGTGTGTGTGTGTGTGTGTGTGTGTGTGTGTGTCAAGTTTAATGTTTTATATAGCATTGGTTTTGGTTGGTAGATAAAAATAAATGTTGCGTTGTCTTCATTCAAAAGTAGCACATATGACTCAAATATTCATTCACACACACACACACACACACACACACACACACACACACACACACACACACACACACACACACACACATTCTGGTTCAGACGTTTCCCAAAATAAACACATTCATGCCTTGTTTATTCACACACACACACACACACACACACACACACACACACACAGCTGTACTTGACCCTTCACTGTCTTGCATACATCTCTTTCTTTTTTTCTTATTTTCACATTCATTTTTTTTCTACACTTCCTCTCTTCATCCTTTCATTATTTTTGAGTTACTGATCTCCTCTCTCTCATACTTTTTCCTCTCCACCATTTCACTACAGTGGGTGGGTGGTGGGTGGTGGGGGAGCCTTTTACTTTTATATCCTGTCTCAAACACCCTAGTAAAGATCTCAGGGTTTAGGTTAGATTAGGGTGCTGTTTGTCTTCCATCGTTCATATTCCATTGTTTAAATTTTTATCATTTATATTCTATTGTTTATATTCTGGCGTTTATATTCTGGCGTTCATATTGTGTCATTTATATTCTGTCATCTACATTGCTTCATTTATATTCCTTTGTATTTCCCCGGCAGGAGGGTTTGCGTTGGTGTTCCTGGTGAAGGGCAGTGGTGGGGTACGTTACGCCCTCAAGAGGCTCTCCGTCAACAACGAGCAAGACTTGGAGGTGGCACGCAATGAGATCAACATTGCAGTGAGTATCTGAAGTTTCTCGTGATTGATTTTTATTGTTTTCCTTCTCTTTATGTGCTTTTATTGTCTTATTGTGAGTTTTTGTGTGTTGTATATTAATTAGTCTCATGCAGGGCTCATAGTCACCTGTCTCCATATTTATTGTGCGTGTGTGTGTTTGTGTGTCATCTTAAACAACATTTCCTTACCTACCTGTGGACTTTCTTGCTCGTCACAGAAAATGCTGAATGGGCCAAGGACTCTGGTTGGATATGTGGACTCAGGGGTGACTCATATAGGCGGGGGAGTGTATGAGGTGCTCCTGCTCATGGCGTACTGCAAGAAACATCTGCTGCACTTCATGAATGACAGGTGAGGGGGTTTTCTTCATGTTTTTTCTCTTTTTTCTCGTCTTTTTCCCTTTCTTTTTCTTGGATGTGTTATTTTCTTTTTTTCTTCTTTTTCTCGGTCTCTTTTTTCTTGCACAAGTTTTTTTTTCTGTTCTTTTTCCCTCTCTCTTTTTTCTCGCATATTATTTTTCTTTTTCTCTTCTTTTTCTCTTCTCTTTCTCTCTCTTTTCTTGCACATATCTTACGTGTGAAGTGTTTCCATTTCTCCTTCACCTCCTTATCTTAGTTCTGTTCTCGTGTCCTGCTCTTGACTCCTATTTTGCCTCCCTTGCAGATTCAGTTCTGGTCTGAGTGAAGTGGAAGTTCTCAAGATTTTCTGTGATGTGTGTGATGCCGTGTCCAGACTTCACCATGTCAACCCACCCATCATTCACAGGGACCTTAAGGTGTGTGTGTGTGTGTGTGTGTGTGTGTGTGTGTTGTTTTATATTTGATAATGTCGTACAGTTTACATATCAGGTGTTTTATTATTTTCTTTTTGCTGGACCACTGAAATTAATATCCTGTGTTTGGTTATCTAATCTTTGTTTGTTATGGTTGTCAACTTCTATTTATCAATCTATCTGTGTTTTTATTCATTATCTAGTTTATTTTTTAAAGCATGGACAGTTTTGACTTTCACTTTCTACTATTTTCCTGTCTTCCTATTTTGCAACAGACTTTCTACTTATTATCTTCACTTTTTACCTTCCTATATACCCAGCATAAGACACACTGACCCCCTCCTCTGCCTCACAGGTGGAGAACATCCTAATAAGCAGTGACGGCAGCTACGTTCTCTGTGACTTTGGTTCGGCCACAGCAAGGGTGTTGTGTGGGGCTACAGATGGGGTGTCCCGGGTGGAGGAGGAGGTGCAGCGGTACACCACCCTTGCTTACCGCGCCCCTGAGATGGTGGACCTGTACCTCGGCCGCCCCATCACCACCAAGTCTGATATATGGGTGGGTGTGGGTAGGATCAAGTGAAGACGGTTATGAGAAAGTGGAGGAAGGTTTAACTCTTTTAGTGCGATATGAGACAATTAATATCACTAAATGCGTGTGATCTTTATTAGCCTCTGTGAATGCATGAATAAGAGTATATTTTTGCAATTTCTACCCTATTTATAGACCAGGTAACTATGGAACAAGTAGAGATGTCTTAGAGCGATCGGTTAGTAAGGAAAGATGGAGCAAATAGCAGTGAAAGAGTTAAAGGTGTTTTTTTTAATGTAAGAGAGAGATACTGAGAGAAGCAAAAAGTTATGAAAGGATTAGACTCATTAAATACCAGTGGAAAGGGTAGAGAGTTACGAAATTCTGAAAAAGATCTTTAGTAATATGAGGAAATACAGAAGCAGCCATGTAGTTCTAGAATTTATCAGGAAAAAGCACTTTAGAACTCAAAACACAACAGAATATAGACGAAAGTAGAAACTAGATACCAAGAAAATAAATGTAAGAAAATATACTAGTGTAATGAAACAGATATGACCTTTTGACGTGTTGACCCCTGGGTGTGGTGTGTTGTGTTGTGTTGCAGGCGCTGGGATGCATGCTGTACAAGCTGTGTTTCTTCACCTTACCCTTTGCCGAGAGTCCGCTGGCAATCTCTTCAGGAAACTTCACTATTCCTGATAATGCAAGATTCTCCAAGCACTTGTTAGCACTCATACGTAAGTGTTGGTGTGCTGCGTGTGGGAGCTGCTGTGATGGAGGAATAATAGCTGGGGATATACTCCTTTGTCTTTAAATTCATTACTATACATTATTATGATGTCCACAGATGTAGTATTTGATATTGTGTAGTTTGCTAAGGTATTAAATGCATTATCATGACATTTACCTTAGAAACATTTATCACAACCACACTATTCCAAATCCTCCATCATTATTCTAACTCCTGCACTATCACAACCTCAGAAACATTACCATTTATTAACCACAGAATTCAAACTCTCCCTATCACAACCTGAGAAACACTACCTAACCTCCTATTAACGACAGTGTTCTAACTTGGCCTTGTACCGTCCTCAGGTTACATGCTTGACCCTGACCCAGACACCCGGCCAGACATCTACCAGGTGTCTTGCCTCACCTTCAAGCTGGCCGGGAGGGACTGCCCTGTTAGGAATGTTAATGTAAGTAGCCGTGTGTTGATGTATGGAGGACCAGGTTAGGTGTGGTTAGGTTGGCTCTTTCACTGTTTCCAAAGGCCACAGAGATGATAAGCCAGGTTCTGAGGACTGATGTGAGGGAATGACAGTAACTAGTGAATACAGAAGGAATGGAACCACATAACATTTGAGGAGGAGAGGAATGACGCGTTGTTGTGATGCAGAGTGTGACGGTGCCCTCCCTGGACCAACTGTGCCAGCTGGTGACGGAGCGAGAGCAGCAGTCCTCCGTCAAGCTGAACCGCGTCACTGCCGGCCCCGTGATAGAGGGCACCTCCGTGGCACCCCGCCAGCGGCCCAAGGCGTCCCAGCACCCCGCGGCACTGTCTGCTGCGGGAGGGGCACTGCCGCTGGGCCTGCCCCTCCACTCCTCCCAAGGTGAGTAGTGTGCCAGTGTGGTGGTGGTGGTGGTGGTGGTGGTGTGTCTAGCATGGAGGGGTTGTGGTGGTTGTTACACAGACTTACCGCTGTGTCCTCTTGCAGCGCTGAAGAGGAATATTGCTGCTGCTAATGAAAGTGGTGCTCAGCAGCCACAGCAACAACAGCAGCAGCAGCAGCAACAACAACAACAGCAGCAGCAGCAACAGCAACAGCAGCAGCAACAGCAACAGCAGCAGCAGCAGCAACAGCAGCCACAGCCACAGCAACCACAGCAGCAACAGCAGCAGCAGCATAGTCAAGTGTCAGGCCAGCAGTCAGCCGCTGTGGAGTTGAGTCCCACCACAGCATTCCCTCCAGCTGCATTGTTTGGTTCCGAGAGTTTCCCTCAGCAGTCATTCCCTCCTAGTCAGTTTGGGTCCTCGGCAGGCAGCGGCGGTCCAGCGGCGGGCCTGGGCGGCTCCCACCCTCCCGGCCTGGGCACACAGCCACCCTCAGGATCACTAGAAGCCTTTTTCCCACCCTCAGGTAAAACATCTGGCCAGTCCTCTCCTGTTTACTCCAGTCTTTTCTCTTCCTCTCCTGCCCCTTCCCCCACCTGCGTGTCTGCCTCTCACTCCAAGCTTTTCCCCGGGGTGGTGCATGCTGACAGGCGGCCTGCTGAGGCTCTGAGGTGGAGGCCTGCACCACCACCACCACCATCTTCCACTGTGACACCTGCACCCAGGGTTCACACCACCACCACCCTTGCCAGGACAACACACACTCACTCCCCCTCGGAAGACTTGCTTAGCTTTGCCGACGTCAAAACTGCAGAGGCTAATAGGGGAAGGCTTGGTGCGGAAGCCACTAAGGCCCACATTCTGCAGATGTATGCTTGCAGTCCCTCTCAGGGACAGGTGAGGGCCAGGGGGCTGATGGGCATGCAGCCGGGGGGCCCTCACTCCCCGCTGGGCCAGCCCACGGTGCCTTGTGGGCCGCAGTTCAGTCTTCCTGCCAGGGTCGGGGGCTTTTCTGCATATAGCAATAGTAACTTAGTGAGTAACAACAACCAGTGTGGGTGGGTGCTGCAGGGGATGGCCCGGCAGTACTCCGGCCTCGGCCCCAGAGTGACCAACAGTCCCCTGGGCTGCGGTGGCCACTCTGCCTCGGGCTGCCTGGGCCAGCCCTCTGCCGTGGCCAGTCCGCCCACCAATGCTTCTGTCTCTAATGCAAACAGTCTAGACCTTCTCCAGTTCTAGGTGCTGACTAACCACTTAAAATGTGACTTAAGCCTGTCTGCCATAATCATATTTACCTCAGTGTAAGCTAATAATACTCAATACTAGTTACATACTCACATACGTGCATACGTACATACATACACTCATATCATGTATGTGTGTGTGTATACACACACACATACATATACGTGTATGTATGTAAGTATGTATATATATATACATGTATGAGATCGCCCTTAAAGGGTGATAGCGGAGGCAAACCTTGTCTCGCCGTAGAATTAAAAGTCTATGTTTAAGGATATGAAATATATATATTTGCTCAAAAGTTAAAGGCATTAATAGCTAATGCTAATTCCATAAAGTTATATGACTTAGCATGTTAGCATGGATGTGATAAGCTAGCATAAATACATACTATACAAATATATATCTACAAAGTATATATTCACAAGATACATTTCAGTATTTTAAGAATACTGCAAGTTGAATCAGCATTACCATAGAACTAAGAGAAGCCACTGATAATAGTGTGCATAATAATAATAATAGTAATAATAATACAGTACTACTGCTTGGCGGGCTGGGCTGCCTCTTACTTCTGACCAGTGTTCAAGTCCTCTGCGGCGCTTGACAGTATTACCATTACTAATTACCAATAAAGGAAGGGCCAAACGGAATGGTGTTTTCTTTCACACCTGCCTTTTCTGGTCTGCTCTAACAGCTTCCAACCTAACCTAAACTTGACTATCAAAGCTTCTGCTCACCATCTGGGGTCTCAGGCTGTGGTATGAGGGCCAGCTACCTCACACTGTCTCACTACTACTACTACTACTACTACTTCACTGCACCAAGGCCTTGCACCATCACTGGCCCTTCATTTATGTGTGTATTAGTATTGGTTTGCCTCACTCCACTCTCTCTCTTAACCACTCCTTGGGGGACACTGCCTCTCCATCTATGCTTCAAACTCTACTTCTCTGCTTTTTTCTCTTTTTTTTTTTATCAAATTATAACCATTTATTCACTATTTAAAAGCAACAATATTCAGGTCACATTGATATTTGTTTTCTTATTAATCTTGGTTTATGTGTGTGTGTGTGTGTGTGTGTCTCGGGAAACACTAACATTATTGCAGGAAAGTGTGATTGATGTTCAAGTTTTGGTGTGTTGGTGGCTTGCCAAGTGTGTATCAGGATGTAATACTTAAAATATTATCAATGCTGGATACTGAAGTAAATTCCTGTTTCCATCAACTGTATTTTGCTTGAACTGATAGCCGTTGTGTGTGTGTGTGTGTGTGTGTGTGTGTGTGTGTGTGTGTGTGTTTGTGCAGTGCTGTGAGTGTCTCTGCTGTGTGTTTGTGTAGCGTCAGTGCTGGAAACAGGAAATTACAGTTTGAATTTGGATTTATCATTGATTTTATTCACTGATGTCAAAATTATGCACTTGAGAACGGAAGTATATTGGATGTACTTTTTGCATGATTTTATTACATTATTGCTGTTGTTATTATTATTGGCATGATGGCATTCTTGTGCTACATTGTTATTTTATTTTCTTATCTTTTCTATTTGTTATTTATTTATTTTTTATTCCGTTGGACAGATGTCAAGTAGATGAAATGCATAGATGTATTTTCCTTGCAAGTGTGAAGTGTTGCGATCATCAAATTTGTTGTGCATTGGGAGGCTCAGCAAGTGTAGATGTAACACACATGCGCTCACACACGTCACACCGCTATGTGGTACTGTGACACGCGTTTTGCACGTTCATTTAATTCAGAAAGTGTTGGCAAAGTAGGCCCACCTGTAGCATCACTTCAAAGCTGCACACCACACGTTCAGCACTATTGTAATCCAGTGTTGTGTTGCAGCCTTGGTGTGCAAAGGAAAACCTAAAAGTTCAGTGTGTTGGGAGTGTCGTGAGTGACCATTAGTGTGAGTGAAGGCACCGAGTGAGGGACATGGCAGACATTACAGCTCTGGAGGAATTCATTGTTGGATGTGAGATGTTTAGTTGCTGTTTATGTAGACAACACTAGTCAAGTTTACCTTCAACTTTAGATAGTACGATAGTTGAAGCATGAAATCAGAGATATTTGAAGCGGCTTTACTGTATGAATGAATTACTATGCCAAAAAGAATCTAGAAATCAAAATAGTACGTAATATGACAAACACGGAAATTTCATTAGTTCTGTGTTGTAGTGTTGTCCTTGAATCTCTCTGGGTTCCTCTGACGCTGGACAAATCAAACTTCAAACCATTACTGCACTACAATCAATCAACTACAACAGTAAATTAAAACTAAAAACTACACCAGATCTTGAGTGAAATGTTTCCCCTTTAGAAATTCCATCCTTACATATATTTAAAGTGAAAGAACACCCTAATGGTTTAATAATAGCAATAGGAAACCAAATCATCATTGAGGTGGTGGGAGAGAGAACACTTGATAGTCATAATAGAGGCAGACAAAGGTTATCTTTAGAAAAATGAGTAAGAAATAAGGAGGTTTCATCTTATCAGTGGAGGACAGGAGAACGCTTTTTCTCTCAAGTCTGACAGTGTTGATAAGACAGTAGAGCGACAGGCAGTGTGGGTGACTCAAGGTAAGGAAGGCTCAGCTGGTCACCTCATACCTGTTCTTACCTGTTTATTCATGTTCCTGAGTTTTGTATTCATTGCCATTCACTTTTATTTTAATTCATACTTGTGTAACTACTGCATGAGTTACAACACACACGCACATGCACACACGTGGAATAATTCAACAGAAGACTCCATAAAAGCAACAAGTGTGTACAAATTCAAAGAAAGATTAGATGAGTATAGAAATGGAGATGAGACCACACCAGATTAACTCAGGCCATGTAAATCTTGACTATGTACACACACACACACACACACACACACACACACACACACACACACACACACACACACACAGTCATTGTTATACTCTAGGAAAAGTTATCCATTATCTTATTTTAGTTTCATTTCATAATTTTGTATCAGTTTAAGGTATGGGACATCCTCTTGAAAATGTTCAGTTTTCTTAAGGTTAAGTGTCTCTGAAAGAAATGGATAGAGCATTGAATAGAAAGTAGATATGAGTAAGTTTTATGGGTTAGTTGTGAGTCACTTGTCTTCAGGATAATTGTACTGTGGGGATGGGAGGATGAGCTCATATCCTTTATCAGTTTCCTGTCGATGACTTTAGTGTTTGTTCCATCCTTTGTGTCAGCGTTTCCCATGTTTTTGTGTGAATTCCTTTGTTGTTGTTGTTGTTGTTGTGTGTCGCATCCTGTGTTGTATGTCGTGGGCCAGACTAGTGTAGTTCCTGAAGTGTTCCCTCCCAGGCGGTGTTGTGAAGTGGCAGCATTGTTCCTCGTGATGCCGGGCTGCCTTGTCCTGTGCCGGTCCTGACGCTGGCCGGGCTGACGGCTGTGTGGTGTTGTAGCTCTTTCACTGCGATGTACACCACAACACAGTGCTAAAACAACAAAATCTTAACAAACATCAATAAGAAAGATTAGAAAAGATAGTTAAAAAGAGTGTATGGAATAGTCTTTAGCTTGTAGAATGCTTTGAGTTAGCTGAGTTAAGACAAAAGATCTCTGGGATGGTTTCTTATTACGGACGACAAACCAAATTGCAGGAAAAGTGTTGAGTAACAAGTGACACTCCCCACAGGCTACCCTGACCCTTTCCGAGAAGGTGGCACAGAGACACAGCCTCACTCGGGCAGTACAGAGGGGCTCTTCCTGCCACCCACTACCACCACCACCACCACCACCACCTCGGCCAGCGGACCACAGAGCCTCTCGCTGAGTCAGGGATCCATCGGGGCCAACGCTGGGACGGGACTGACGGCACCGGCGGCGGGCAGTGCTGGGGCCGTGGCGGGACTGGTGAAGTACGAGAGTGACACCTCCGCCCTCAGCCTGCAGCAGCACCACCACCACCTGCAGGCCCCCAGCTCCCCCACACAGCCGCACCACCCCAGGGCTCACCGGAGAAACGTGTCAGACTCCTCAGCCTTCAACAAGTAAGGAATTATTGGCTTTTCTCTCCCTTGGCTGCCAAAACGGTCAGGACACACTTCTGTTCCATTTTTTTGTGTTATAGGAGGAAGCTGATGAAGGGTAACAAAAAAACAAACATAAATAAAAAGCCCACTAATTTGCCAGTTTAAAGGTCAAAAGAATTAGCCAAAAGTCAGGGATAAATGCCTCAAAACCTCCCCTTTAAATCAAGTACAGGTGTGGGGTGACTTGGATATGCAGAAAGGCAGAGAATAGCCAATACCTGAGTAACTTTTTATTTTGTAATGGATGCACTGGCCAAGAAAGAGAGCAAAACATAAGATCTACTGAGGTGCCAGTCCCTAAAAAAGCTATAAAAAGGATCGGCCAAAATTAGAGAATAAATGTAGAGTTTAAGTCATAGGAAGGAGGAAACACAGAAGCAGACAGGGAGTTCCACAGTTAGACATCTCAGTTTTCCCACTTTATAACACCCAATAATAAACAAGTCTTTTATTCCACACGTTATTTCTCCTTATGGCTTTATTTACTCAACGAACACTTTCAGGATCTTTGCCAACGAGACCACACAGTTCCTGGCGCCGTTTGAAGCCTCAGTGCGGCAAACAGAGAAGGAGGGAACAGGGGGAGTGCCACAGCCTGAACACAGCTCCCAGGTTGGTGGCATCACAGGGTAACCTTTTAACACTTCCACTGCTATTACCTCCATCTTAATAACTGATCACTCTAACTCATCTTTTACTTGTTTTATAGTAATCTAGAATGTTTAAGGCTGGTAAAAATGGCAAAATGTATTCTTTTTTGTGCCTTCCTTTTTCACAGATGCTAATAAAGGTTATTTAGTGCAGCATTTCATCACTCAGAAGTCTTTAATTACGTGTGAGAGAGGTTATCGGTTACATCACACTGCTGCGGTAATTAATTTGCACGTTTATCTCGACAGGAGGGCCTAGTCAGCTCAGACATGAGTTTAACTTCCGACGTGCGTGCCTGGAACCCCTTCAACGACATGACGCCCTTCAGCCAGATGTCCGAGGATAACATTTTTGGGGCGGAGTTTGACAAGATTCGCCGTGGTTCACAGAGCAGTGAGTATGAAGCACAAATGTCCGTCTTGGGAACTGACATTGCATTTTGACTTCACTGACCTGATTTTGATCCTTTGGGCAGCCTGTAATGTACTGTAATATATCTTAACCTTAATATTTTGTGGATTTGTACAGTTTTAGACACGCGTTTTTTTTGGCTGTGATTTGCTTTACATTTGGCGTTTCATTCTATCTCTATCTGAGTGACCTGTCGGGGTGTGACTAACCCTCAAACCTCTGCTTCCTCCAGGCATATCCAATGTTAAAAGCAGAGAAAGTTTAGTGATGTCTACTGAGGATGATCCATTTGGTGCTGCGCCTTTCATTGCTCCCGGTGAGTGGAGGCTGTGGTGCCGTCACTGGCCTGGGTCATGTGGCGCTGGGAGGGAGGGAGGGAGAGAGGGATAGTGAGGGTCTTCCAGTGTTCTGACTCTCACTAATGACAATATAGTAGTGTATCTTTCCTTTCACTATCTCTTTTCTCAGTGCTTTGTTCTCTATCTCCATGACTATTTTCAAAGGCCACAGAGATGATGAGCTGGGTTTTCAAGGGTGTTTTTTCCCGTAGTATTGTAGGAATCTTGTTTTTCTTCTATTATCTATCCTTGACAAAATAGAAATGTATCTGTCTTGTCAATATCTTTATCTCATATCAGATGCTTTGTTCTCTCTCCATCACTATTTTCAAAGGCCATAGAGATGATTAGCTGGGCTCTCAAGGGTATTTCTTCTCTTAGTACTGTAGAAATCTCCTTTATCTATCCCTGGTGGTGCTTTTCCCTCTCTCTCTCTCTCTGGCCCAACACTGCTGATTGAATGTATATATATCTACAATGACACCACATTAATTTAACCAGGGTCATGTGATTATTGGGAGTTATTATGTGGTTCGTTGTGTCTATAGATTTAACAGGGGAGGTTTAACAGCATTGTGGGTACAGGGGTGTGTGTTGACTGCTTGGTTTACTCTCTCCTCACAACCATTAGCTCCTGGTGTGGGTTTGGGATGGTGCAATGCAAAACAAAAGTAAAAAAGAAGGTATTTGTTGTTCTGTGAGTGTCACCTTGCATGCTTGAGAATAATGTGAGATGTATGGGCAAATAGAGTTAGTCTTTTGTGAGGAAAGTATTGGATTAACTTGGGATTGTGTGTGAGACTTGGAATGATACTCAAATTTAGATATTGTATGGGACTAACATGAAGTAATTGGTTGTAACATTAATTAATAGTGGAAAACTACTGGACATTATTTTATTTAGCTTATGTATGTTAAAGAATTCAGTGTACAGCTTCATTACTATATAGAAATACTTGCTAACCCTATGAAAGCACAAAGAACAGTGTAGGAAACCTTTACAAATACACACACAGAAAAGGGATTGATAAAAAGGAAAAGATTTTACAATTACTGGTATCCATTGAACAAAATATATACAATTATTACAAATACCTTTTAATAATACCAACTGAATTCACCAACATAATTTCACTCTTCACCCTCCTATTCCCCTCCCTTGATTTGGGTCACAATAATGCTGGGCTCTCCGCTGCTGCCCCATTCAACGCTTAAAACCTTCTTGGGTCCCCCCTGGCCTCCACCGTAAGCCATCTCCCACTTGCCTGGTGTGGCTGTGGGTCCCATAGCATGAACACAACCCCCCCCCATCTCAGCGTTGTCAGTGTTGCTGTGGGCTGGGCAGGGGAGCTTAGACGTTTTTTAGGGGTATTTTTACGGGGTATTTTGTGAACGAGGGTCTCCTGTAGAAGGGGTTTTTGTAGTCCATTTAGTGTCGGAGGTGAGAGTAGTGTTGGTTTGGGCACTTTTCTGAAACCTGTTGTTATATAAGGGGACTCTAATTATATGTTATGAAGCAGGTAACTCTTTTTAACCTGTAAGGGGACTGGCAAATTAGTGTGCCTTTTATTTTCGTTGTTTTTGTTGCACTTGGGCCAGCTTCTAACAATGAACAAACACTAAAGGTTCCTCATTGTAAGGGTTATCAGAAGAGTGGCTATGTGTACCTTTAGCTTTGTCACCCTCAAACTGAACATAAGCACTACACAGAGGGCTTAACCTGTGGCCCTGTGTGCAGTGTGGCAGGGATGGTCATGTGGCAGTGAGGGGCCAGCCAGGTACCTCCACCACCTGGCCACCTCCCTGCCTTGCTGTGAGCCTTGCACCAGTGATAGTATTGTAGGCTTCCACAGTTTGAATTAGTGAGTGTCTAGTTATCCACATCTCCTCCCCTCTGGTGGTACTATGTGGTAGTTCTCTCACCCCTACTAAACCAGACACTTCATTTTGTAATTTTCCCCCCTTAATTCCACATATCCATCACTTATTGTTTAATGTAACTACTATTACGTTCCCCCCCATTTTACTACCCATGTTTTAATCTGCACAAATCTTTTTTTTCTCCCACAAAGTTGAATTAACGTTGACTAAAGCAAATTAGTCTTAGCTGCACAAAGTAACCATTATTTAGACGCAGGAGTATGATTTCTTAGCTCCAGCCGTACCCCAACCACTCTGTGTGTGTCTCCAACAGGCTAAGATGTGTTGCATTTTCATTGATGTTGATGTATAGAGGCTAGATGAAGTTTGAGTGTGTGTGTGTGTGTGTGTGTGTTACCCAAGCCATACAGTGCATTGTGTTCTTACTTAGCTGTGTCTTCAGGTAACATCATGGTGCCTAGAAGTAGTACAGAGAATAAGTGAAGATTAAATGCTGATATTCACTGTAAGAAAAAGGGAAGTTGAAATTGGTGATATACTTTGAATCATTAATAAAACATGGGCTTTGATTCATCACAGAGATCATAACCACTACTTGAAAATTACAACAACATTTCAATCAACTATTAAACAAATCTTCAGGAACAAACCTAACATAGAACTCAATTAAACGGAACCCAAATAAGACACAGTGCATTAAAAGTAACTGGGTAACTAACACCACTAACAACCACTGGAATAACCCACTCCCTCTCTCTCTCTCTTAGGATCCCGGCGAACGAAAACAAAAGGTGGAAGTGACCCCAGAATGAACAGCACTGAGGACGCCACCTTGACCCCTGACCTTGACGCCACTGGAGGTAATGATGACTGATTCTCTTAGTGGTGGCTGGACTGAGGGAGGAGCGGCCTTCCTCACTACTCTGGGTGTGGAAGGGAAGTCTTGCTTGGTCACTCACTATCCTTGTTGCATGCTTGTTGGCTCCTGCTTGTTGGTTCCTGTTTGGGGGTTAGGCTCGTATTGAAAAACGCTTTGCTCTCTCACCACAGCTATTTTTCAAGGCCACGGAAATGACTGGCGAGGTTTTCAAGAGTGTTTCTTCACTTAAAAACGTAAAAATCTTGTCAATCTGCCTCTAGAACCATAGAACACCTTGAAAACTCGTGTAAATTTGAACGAAGCCTTTTGAAATGGTGGAGTGAGAACGCAGATGTGTTTAGGAATACGAACCTCATTTTTCCATGGTTGTCGCCTCTCTGCTGACCTGTCGGAGTGCTGTGTTCTGGGTTTACGAACTACTTGGTTGCATATTTTACCAAGAAACATGAAGTCACATTAAGTAAGATATATGTAGGGGGTTTAGTTTATACATTCATTTCAACATGGGGTCTTGGGTTGCACATCTGAACGCCTGACTGATGAAGTGGTCAGGTTAGGTAACACTGCAACTAACGACCACTTAATAAGGTAGTGTTCTGTTGAGGTAGTCACAAGGTGATGTGTTCCCAGTGTGGACAGTCTTGCCTTGAGTTTTGTAGAGTGTTAAGCAGAATTACTCTCTTTCTAACATGTGTGATCAACCCAAAAAATTTCTGCCCAGGTTGCTGCAGTACAAAATTTCAGTCACAATATGTTCATCTTGACATTGGTTGATTTTTTTGTGGCTTTTTTACATTTTTTCCCCTTTTTTTTGGCAAAGTGAGATTCTGCATTGTTTTTCTTCTATAATGCATTGTTCTATTTTTGAATAAGTGAATTTTTTGAAGGTGTCAAGTTGTTGTTCTTATATAAGTATGTTATTTAGTATCTGAAGAAGAAAGTTTTTTATTGTGAAAAGTTGTTGTTGATAATTTAAAGTAGTTTTGTATAGTATGATATTTTTGAGACATGATTTTACTAGTGAGTGGCAGAGTAAAAGATTTATTTATGAGTGTGTGTGTATGTGACAGCTGGAGGAAAAGCTGGAAAACTACTCACATACATTATTAACATTTTATACTGTTTATCCAGGAATATTTTGCATATACACCTGTTCTTTACATTAGGACAGTTTTAAATGTTATGTAAATCCTTAAGTATATTACTCATAACCAAAAATTCTTAATGGGTCTGGAAAAAACAAACATTTCTCACACTAAACTGATGGAGGAAAGTTATGAAGCCAGACAGTGAGTGATGATAGACTTGTGAACCATTGCCCAAACTTATCTCTGTAATTGTGTGGTGTTTAGTTCAATATCTAAAGAGTAAGGCTGGTGTGAGCTTGGTATAGTCTGTGTTTGTGTTTGATGGGTTAAGCTCACTGATTAAAGCAAGCATCAGCAACCAGGCCATGTTCAGACCACCCTACAGGTCACATCTCTCTTCTATCCACCCAAAATAACAAATGCATGAAATTAATGAGGAGTGTAGGTCGTGGTTCAAATTTTCCACCTCATTCAGATACTGTGTGAGAAATGTTAAGTGATCCATATAGAGGTTTTGGTTTTCAGATATGCAGTTTTGATTTTTGTGGGTAATGTCTGTAAATTTGTGTTGCTCTACAAATGGTTGGCCCGGTGAATAGAAACACTGACGTAATGAAGAGATTTCCCTGTGTTTGCATCTAAGGTGTCATATATTTGCCGATGTTTTCACCTTTTCTTTCTGGAATAATGACATTGTGATCCATTGACATAAACATTCTTCCACTCTCCGCTGACATATCTTACCAATGCAAAGGATGTCTGAATGGAAAGCTCTCCAACTAAGATTTTACCAAAGAGATAATTTAACGGAACAGAGACATGACTCACAACACAATACTCTTGATGAAGCCCAGTCAAGGCTCACCCCCGCTGTGTTATGTGAGGCCGCCTGCACTGCCGAGCCTGGCCGGCCTGTGTGTGCACCAGGGTGAGGGAATATAACTCATACGTACATACTTTCCTTTGAAGATCAGTTGTTATTAGCCATCGTGTGTTCAGATCATTTCAATAGACCTCTTCTCGGGGAATAGTTAACATGATGACTTATTGCACCTTTTCATATCGTCTTATATATTTGTGGCTGCAGTGTCAAGTCAAGAAGTATTAGTTTGACCTTTTCTGTTGTCCTTGGCCAGTTTTTCCATCTTATATCAAAAAGTACGTATTGACTTAGTGTTGGCGTTGTGAGGGTGACGTGTGGCGTGGACAGAGTGAGTCACAGCAGCGTTCCTAAGCACTGGCCAGGCTTGTGGTGGCGGCGGTTCACATTACCTTAGTCAGTGGGCTGGGTAGTGACACATGCAGATATTAACCTGTATAGATATTAGCATGAACCGTATATACACATGTCTATTTATAAATTCCTATGTTATGGTAATTCTAAGTCACGTTTAGTAGTGTAAGTAGATCTCTGTTAAGAAATCTTACTGACAGGGTGTAGTATAATGTTGTCTGCCACTTGTACCTTAAGCTGTGGCCCTGAGTGTTAGCCAGCTGAGAGGTCTGGCAGTGTAGGGTGTCAGGGCAGTGCTGGGCAGTCAACATGTCTTCCAAGTGGTAGCATAATGCATTCAGTCCATTCATGTAGTTGTGTATCCCTCCTACATATCGACTGTGTGTGTGTGTGTGTGCGTGTGTGTGTGTATGTCTGTGTGTGTGTGTCTGTGTGTGTGTGAGTGTGTGTAGGATGGCCGGGATGTGCTAGAGTGTGATAGCGTGTTGGTTTGAGGGCGTTTTGCTGCCAAAATTACTTTTACTTAGGCCAGAATCATGAATTTGTTGGAAAAATGATGATTCCTCTCTTCAAACTTGCAAGATTGGTTGATTTAAGCTTTAACGTCTTGTATTGGCCATCACAAGACCTATTATTAGAATAAAGCAGAATATTCTTCATTTATCAACAGTAAACCAAAAAGATATTTACTAAAGCTTCACAAAGTTACACATTGTAATGCTCTGTCTGTTCCTTCTCTCCTGATGGCTATGAAGATGATTACTTAAAGTGTAATTATGTTTGCTGTCCTTTTCTAAGCTTTCCTTGCAGTAGTTACAGCTATAATGTTTTTGATTGAATGCTGGAAGACAACACTCACACACTCACACTCACACACACACACACACACATACACACACATGCGCACACACAGAGCAGATAACATTTATGCAGTTTTCTTGTTATTGATATCCAGCACTACTTTGATGCATGGCTTGAAGATGGCGTCTTTACTCTTCACTCTTTCCGTTGTCTGGGCTTGCACTTGGGTTGTATTTTGACGAGCAGTGTTGTTGTCAGTGCTGGCTCCGTCTCCTGCACCTTGCACCAGAGTTCTGTCCGTGTCCTGTGAGCCGTTGTGTTTGTGTGTCGTCCTTCCAGTCACTCCCCGTCATCCCATTGACACTGCTGCTGCATGAATGGTGGGCAGGGATTGCCAGCTTCCCCTGTGAGGTGCAGGCAAGGTGCTAAGGTGGTGTCAGGTTATTAGGGGTTAGTTTAGTGATAACGGGTGAAAACAGAAACAACTGTCGGTGTAAGATTTGCACGTGATGCATTCTGCCACTTGATCAGGCCAGTACAAAAGTAGGGATGTGTAGCGGTGGAGCAGACAGACGCGCTGTGCATGCCACCACCCCACAGTCAGGCCAGCACAGGCGTCGTCACCGTGTTCCAAGAGCTGCTCCGGGAGAGATACTCAGAGAGAGGGAAAGGATCAGAGGGACAGTGCTCAAACCAGTGCTTTATTCTCCATTGCTCCCATCCTGCATAATGAAACTCGTCACTTCCGCTGAGGTACATCGACGACTGACTTGCTGTGGTAGTGAGCGAGTGGCAGTGTGGTGGTGTGGTGGGCCGTGTCTCCACAGAGGTTCAGGTCAGCTGGTTCATCACAGTGTTGTCATTATCAGTATTGTGTTTAGGTGACCACACATAGTCTATCACCACAGAATAGAGTAACCACACTCCGTCACACATTACGTCTCATGGCATGTGTACCCTCCTGCTGGCCGACGAAAGGCCTCCCAGCGACCAGTGTGTCCCTGTGTTGCATGTGTGTTGGCCTGGCCGGGGCTGGTGCTTGTGTCGCCAGTGTGGGGTGGAGTATCCTGATGGTGGTGGTGGTGGTGGTGTATGGGGAGGATGAGTTTAGCACCCCCTTAAGTATTTGCTCCTCCATCTTCTCCCCTTCAGCCCTTTCTTCCCTCTTTCCCTCATAACACTTTTTATTCCTTAGTGTTTATGTATTGCCTCGCTCTGCACTGTTCCATCACTCTATCATACGTATGCAAACAACAATATCACCGTGTATACAAGTACGTAGTATAATTTGTGGGTAACAACTACATGTAAGTGACGGTAGACAAACACTGTAGCGATCCAACATTTGTGATTCTTACTACTTAATCTTCTTGGTACATAGCATCAAGTCGGTGTTTGTGATAATGTCAGTACTATTAAGCCTCCTCCTCACACCACAGCCTTGTCCATTCTTTACTCGTATAACCATTCACCATTACTTGTTGTGTCTTAATGGACTTTTGTCAGTAAGTCTAGCGTTTACAATCATCTCTAGAGCAGAGTATTGATATAATGTCTCTTACAGCTGCCTGTGTCTTATAATTGTATATTCTTCAGTGTATTCTCCGTAGTATTGACGTTAGCGCTCCAGTAATACGAGTGCCCTTTGCATACCGTGTCGCATGCAAGTATCAGGTCAATGCAAGCCTGCGGGAGAGTACCTTAGGCAGAATTGAAGCCCTGTATAGTGGTGAAGCCTCTCCCAATCCCCTCTGAAGGCCTGTCACTAGCAAGCCCCCTCCCTGTCCTAGTGGCCAAGGGATATCCACCAAATATACCAAATATATACACTACAGAATCACAGCTTGGGACTCTGCAAGCCTGAGGTCCCCCATAGCACTTAAACCTTCCTGCAATGATCACTGTAGGGGAGGAAGGTGAAGGTGACGTCACTGCACCACACACTGCACCACACACACCCCCATTACGGCCGCCTACTGTGACACGTGGTGGTTGAGGTGACTGAATGCTGTGCGGTAGAAGTGCCCCATTGACGCCTGTGTGTGGCCAGCATGAGGGTAGTAGTAGTAGTAGTGTTGGTAATAGTCATTCCGTGCACAAACTATTGATTCTCATCCTTTACTGAGCGTTGTGGCTCCCTCCCTCTGGACTCTCATCTCCCTCCCCCCTTCCCCTTCTGCTTCCCTCCCCCCTCCACCTACCCCGTGTGGATGGCTGGGCACTGAAGGGGTCACCACCACCACCACCACCACCACCACCACCACCCCTTCCCTGCCCAGGCCTGGTCTTAAAGGGCAGAAGACGCATTGTTTTAGAATGGATGTTGTGAATATATAAAAAAAAGAAAAGTGTACATAATTTAATTTGTTCCACTGTTTGATTGTTTATACATATTATTATTATTATTATTATTATTATTATTATTATTATTATTATTATTATTATTATTAAAGGTCTCTATAAGTCAGTTTATGTAAATCCTAAATAGTATATGTAGCACGTTTCTTCTTGTATATACACATAAGGGAAGCTTTTGGTCCACCATTGTTGCATTAATTAAATAGCCTGTTTTATATAATTGGTCAACCATAAAGTTAGTGTATTAAAGGAAGCGACATTAAGTGCAAGTAGTGTTAAGTAGGGCCGGTGCCGCAGCCTCCTCCTCCTGCTGGATAGTACTTTTTATATGTCATCTTGAGCCTCAAATTTGTAGTTTCTATTTTTTAAATGCTATGAATCAAGTCAACTTCCTTTTGATTCCTTTTATATCCCTGGAACAGCCCTGTGAGTGAGTTGTGAGTGTCCCTGGCGGGCACCCATCTGTCTCTTAACCTTACCTACACAGTATCAGTTTTGTTTTTATTTCCTGGTGTACAAAGGAAAGTCTTGTCTCTTCTGAAAAGTAAATATTCACTTGTTGTAGGATTAACTATTTTGAAGTTCAGCATGAGACAATGCCACTTCATTCTCAGTTTTAATACTGTTCAGAATGAAACCTGACTCAGTGGACTTTAGGCAATAAAAAGGAAACCAAAGTCACCATCCTGACTTTCATTACTCATCCTTCAGTCCAGGGCTGTTCCAGAGATTGACTGACTGTTAACACTTATTACGTTCTTGTGTTGATTTTGTCTCGTAGAGCCTTCTCTGTTCTCATCAATGCTAATATTTTGGGCAAGCATTTAGTATTTTTTTGCACATAGTTGCTTGATATAATTTTATGCATGTCTTCTTCTTTTTTTATTTGACTTTTTCTTTTTTTAATAAGGTTTGAAATACTTTCCATAGTCTCTGTAACAGCCTGAACTAACATAGCAGACTAGTTGATGCCTTTAGAGAAGTATGTACTTGGTGCAGGGTTAGCGGTGCAACACTGCTACATAAAACCTAAACAAAACACATAACAATAATGATAACAATGATAATAATGATGATAATAATGACAATAATTCTTTATCAGTTTACTCCATACACTGGTCATAATCTCATTAATGAAAACACTAGCCTGTCACTTAGCATTCTGAGACACATACCTTCTCAGATGTCAAGACTTCCACTGAGTAATGAACAGTCAGCCTCCACCTTAAACTATATGACCTTTTGACCTTTCAGTGGGTACATTTTTTCACTTGTTGCCCTTGACCAGTATTAGATAAAAAGATAAGCTGTCTTTGGGTCACAGCCAACAAGTACAGCACATGATTGTTCAGATTGTGATTTGAATACTGTGCTCTGAAGTGACACTCAATGAACTGTTTTTTGTGTCACTTTTTGCACCTTTGGCCTGACTGTGTGTGGCCTTTGTGTGGCCTTTGTGTGATGGCTTGTGTGTGGCTCTTGAGTGGCCTGAGTGATGGTGTGGCTCAGTGTGACTCTGTTTAGCTTCACCTCCGTAAAGGAAGGGAATATAATGACACTACAGTAACTACTCATTCCTACACTCCAGCGTAAGTTGTTATGAATTGAAGCTTTCTATCACCTCCAAACATTATTGCTTCCTGTTATTATGGAAAACTCTTGCCAAATCATAAGTATTGTATTCAGAATTAGACTTGTATACTGCACCTCATCATTCCCTGTTTGTGAATGAAGTGGTGTACTGCAGTGAAGCTAAACAGGATACATAAAAGCACCCTTGTACTTTTAACTTGTTTTTACCCTCTCCTAGCCAGTCCATGAGCACTACAAAGGTAAATAAGTGAAGTATGAATAGAGGATTGCCATTGAACACCACACACACACACACACACACAATGTGCCTTCCCTCAATTTATATTAATGAAAGAGAGAGAGAGAGAGAGAGAGCAGGCCATTGAGTGCAGCAGAGTGAGTGTGACATGAGGTGTGAGTCGGCATATCAGTAGCACACCCTCACTGGCTGACAAGGCAGAGATAAGATAGTGGCAGGGAATACATGTGGTGGGAAGCCAGTGGTGTGCCAGGCCAGACACTATGGACATGACCCTGCAGGAGGCGGTGTGGAGGGTGCCGCCATCCAAGTGGTACCTAAGTATGAGGAGGACCGGTGGTGCTGTGCTTTGGTTCACTTGTGCTGTGGTGGTGCCGAGTGGATGGGAAGGGAGGGTTTGGTGTTTGCTGTTCCTTTTTCTAATACAAGCAGTGAATGAGTAATAATTGTCAGATGTCACAAAAGAACTAAGTAATGATGTAATGATGATGTGTTAGTGAGAACACGTGAGAGTAACGACCTCGTCACTGCCGTGGCTTGTGGGGAACAGCAATGCAGTGAACCCTTGCCCTCCACTGCCTGGCACAGATGGTGGCTCTGACTGGTGCCAGACAGAGTTCAGATCAGCTGTAGGAATTAGTAGTAAGAGCTTCATAAAGGTGCACCACTTACCACTGCATTTAATTCTACTTGTAACAAAATTTAGACTAGAAACTGATGAAAACAGTTGTCTTTTCTTCTGTAAGACAGTTATTCTTCACCTGGAGTTTTCAATGTGCTTGTTGATGCTATTGTGTTTACAAAGTAGTGGAAGGTGGTGGCCACTGTCTTGTATGTGTACAGAACACACTGACACTTGTGCCACATGGCCAGGCACAGCTGGTGAAGGTGTCACCTGGAGAAATGTTAGATGGAAAACAAATAAATGTTTTGTCTCATGAAATATATAGTGTAGAAAAAGCTGAAAGACAGCACAGCACAGACCACCAGGACAACACAAGGCCTCACACCTTGCTGGCCGGCTGAGGGAGTGTCTTTATTCTACATGAGTGTATCTTTGCAGCCCCCAGCAGGGTGGTGCCTGCTGGGGGGGAGCAGCGGCAGCGGAAGTCCAGCGCGTCGTCGCAGGACTCGCACGACTCTCAGGAGGCGCGGCCGGGACTCAGCACAGCGGGACCCTCCTGCCTCTTCACCTACCCCCCCCTGGAAGACAGGTACCACCACCACCACCACCTCTTGTTCTCTTCTTCACCAGTTGTTGCTCACACTTGTTGTAGTTTTCTTGTCACCAGTGAAGCACAAACACACACATCAGGAAAGCATCACCTGAGGTGCAGTGTTGGCTTGCCATGATATACTTACTCCTTTGCTTGTCAGTTTGTCTTAGTGTGACCTGTTGTAATTCTCTGCCTCTTCACAGGTCAAAGTATGAAAAGCTGCAAAATGCCCATGATGAGGAGAGCGAGGAGGAGAGCAGGGACGAGGTGGTCATTCCCCGCAAGGACGGCAGACGCATGTCCCCTCAGGCCTCACCCCGTAGCCAGGACCCCGTGGTGCCCCGCCACCGCAGGCACCACCCCATGCGGGTGAGAAGGGGCAAAAGGCAGGCCTTGGCCCAGGAGGCGGCGGGCGGCTCCAAGGACAGCAAGCCGGACGGGGTGTTCATCTGCAGTGTGTCGGATGACGACTCCATTGGCTCGGCCAGCGACCTCAAGGCGCGCATCAACGACGAGTACGACTTTGAGGCGGGTGACCGCGGCGACGCCTCGGAGACCATCAGCTCCTCTGTGTACCACGCCGAGTGTGAGAGCGTCACCACCCACGAGGAGGACACCAGGGTGGCGGAGGGCGGCGACCCCTCACTCGTGGTGCGCCGCGGCCCCAAGCCGTCCAGGGCGGCCATCAGGGCCCGGGCCAGGGCGCTGCAGGAGCAGGAGAGCCGGCGATGCACACAGGACAGGCTGCTGGGCCACGAGTACGGGGAGAAGCCACTCCTGCAGGACGACGAGCTGGACTCGGGGGAGGAGGAAGGCAAGTTCTCAGACAGCGGGGAGGCCGGCGGCAGTGAGCATTCAGGTGGCCTGCCGGTGGAGCAGCCGCCAGTGCGGGCCACCGTGTTCCCCGTCCCGAGGCCCTTCAGGAAGATTTCCCTGGATGAGTCGAGTCGCCCCAGGGAGCAGCAGCAGCAGCAGCAGCAGCAGTCAGAGGAAGATGTGTTTGCCCTGGCGCCCTTCAAGTCGTCCCTCAAGAAGCTGAACAAGAAGGTGTTCCAGAGCCGCAGTCAGCCGTCCAGCAACACTGTGTCTCCCCTGGAATCCTCCAATCAGCTCATCGTCACCCCACCCGCGGCCAACAGCTCCCCCGCCCCGGTCACCCTGGCCACCCTGGAGGCAGTGGAGCCGCCCCCAGAGCCCGTCAGACTGCCGGTGCAGGCAGACATCATCTACGAGGAGTCCCCCAGCGAGGAGTACCCGATCTACGAGAACGTGCTGCTCAACGCCAACGGAGCAGGAGTCGGCCGGGCAGAGAACGGCGCCACCACACCGCGCTTCCACTACTACGAGAACGTCCCGGTGCCCTTCACCTCCCTGGCGGGGACTGAAGCGTCCACCACCGTCAACTCCACCCTCATCAAGAACCCCTTTGTCAATCCGTTCATCAACGAGAGTCCTGCGTCCCACACCGCCGGCCAGGACGCCTCAGTGCACCTGTCCATCGCCTCCCGGCCACCACAGGCCGCCACGGAACAAAGCCTACCCGGTGTGGCCGGCAAGCCCTCCCAGCTGGCCAGCCAGGCAGTTCTGTCTCAGAGTGTCGACTCGCTGTCGCCCAGTTCGGGTGTGGGCCCCGTGGCCTCACCCTCCCTGCACAGCACTGACCTCTTTGGCTCAATGCCCTTCAGTAACGTCACCATAGCGCCGCCCCCACCCTCCTCCTCCTCCGCCGATGCCAAAGAATTCCCCGCCCTGGGCCAGACTGCCCTGAATGGAGTGTCTCAGTTCAGCCCCAGCGGCCAGGCACAGTACTTCCCACCACCACCCGAAGCACAGCCACACCTGGCGGTGCTCACCTCCACTCCCCGCGCCCACAAGACGCAGCTCCCGGCCCCCATCCCAGCCCCCATCCCGGCCCCCATCCCGGCCCCCATCCCGGCCCCCATCCCGGCCCCCATCCCGGCCCCCATCCCGGCCCCTCCACCTGCCATTGCAAAGGAATCTAGTCTGACAGAACTGGATGATGACGCGGATCTGTTTGGTGCGGTGCCATTCAAGCCCATCATGCAGCGGGGCGGCCACAGCGGCGGGCCGAGGAGCCAGACGCTGCCGGCCAACATGAGTTCAGTGTTCCAGGCCCAGATGGCACAGATGGCCCGGGACGATGGCCACATGGATAAGCTCTTTGGTGATTTCAAGGTCTCCAAGTCCAAAAAGTCCACCCCGCCAAGCTTCAGAAAGCCGAGGACGACGCACCAGAAGCTGTCCGACTCAGACACCTCCACGGACGACGAGGCGGTGATGGCCAACCGCAAGCCGAAGCACCGCGACCGCAGCAAAGACCGACTCAAGTACAAGAACATCAGTGAGGAGTTTGAGGAGGAGAACATGATGGTGCTTCCCATGAAACAGTTCAGCCACTCCAAGAAGGAGAAGATCACCAAAAAGAGCAAAAAGCACGAGAAGCAGGAAAAAAAAGTGGAGAAACCTGAAAAGAAACCCGAAAAGAACGTCAGCTTTGAGTCGGCCGGCATTTCCAACATGAGTTTTGAGGACTTCACCCTCGAGGAGAACCGGAGAGAGCTGGAGAGGAGTCGACTGGAGGCGGAGAGGGGCGGCGACTCCCTGCAGAGCCCCGAGGAGGACGACTCTGACCTGCGGACCACGGGAGGCACCAGGTTTGGCTCCCTGAAGAGGGGCATCAACCCGTTCTCCAAGCTTGGCCGCTAGACCCTTGCTGTGGCGTGTGCATCGCTGTGGCCGGCAGGAGGTGCTGAGGCAGGCCCTGTGGTGGCGTGGCGTGCTTCAGGGATCCTTTGTTGTTATGGTTTGGGGCGCCTGAGCTGCAGAGATCGGCCGGATGGGTTTGCTCGGAACTTCCCGCTAACGTTGCATATTATTCTGCATAACTTTTCCTGGCGTAATATTTTTAGCATAATGTATGACGTAACGATGAGTAATGATTATTTATTGTTGCAGTGTAAGAAGTGTGACCATCCACTGTCGAGTACATAGCTGGATTGCTATTTTAATTTATCAAACTGTGTTGACTTGCTGCTCTTTTGAACGAGGGAGAGGTGTTGTGTTGTTGTGTTGTTGAGTTCCAGCACTGAAGAAGGAAAGGTATTTAATAGGTATTATCCATCAACTCTATATACAATAAGTTCTCACATCCACCACACAGTTCAGCACCACACCACACCTGCTGGCCGTGACCAAAGGCTGTTCCTGAGCCCACACAGATCCATTGCCTGATTCACCTCTCGGAATATTCTTTGGTCATCCAGCAGAGCCTTTGATGTGAAACTGGTGATACAGATTGAAGGCTTATTGTATTCTTCCCACACCCTGTCTGTGTCGCGGTGGGGGAGGCAAGCAGACCCTTTGCCACCCCACACTGACGCAGAACAAACAGGGATGGAAAGTTGACTAAAATTAGCTCCATCTCACTATTTGTATCCCAGGTGTTTTTGTGGCCAGAGACAGCATAGGAGAGGTTTGGTTCATCCTTTGTACACATATCTTGATGTCTCTGTTGACCTTCACATTGGTGCTAAGTGGCTATGAGTTTGTGGATCATTTTTGCTTCCTGTGTTAATGTCATTTTACATTTGTGATGATCATCTGGACACCAGGAAGTTCATTGTTTCAGTCATTAATTGTAAGGATAAAGTCATCAATACAATGAGCAGAATTGAGGCATATTAGGTATCTTAAGTACGTATGACTATTTTGACAAATGAGTTCACCGAATATGTCCGTGTCAGCGTAAGACGTTAATGATAGCCGATGGAAAAGATAAGCTATTTTAAGGTTTAGAAATTTTATCATTGTTATTGTTGTTGATACTCTCTTTCTTAGCCAAAAATAGATATGTTACGACAAGTTAAGACTGTTTGGGGAAGGCTGTCAGTTCCATTAGGATGTGCCCCACGTGCTTTAATTAATGTACTGGAAGACGAGGCGCTGTTCTTGGACACTGAAGGTTGAGGCGTTGCTAGCCGGCACTGGGACCACGTCAGGCACCTTCCTGTCAGGTGCGTGCCCTCAGACACACCAGTGGGAGGAGATCTTACTACTGTACCTAAGTTAATTGGCTCCTTAGGTAATAGGAAGGACACTGAGCTTGTGATGTCTTTACTGTGAGGGTCAAAGCACCAAGAGAGAGAGAGAGGGTTTGAGGGACTAAGGATGTTTCCATGTTTGAGCATCTTGCCCATAAGTATTTTCATGCCAAATATAGCTGCACTGAGTTGCAGGATGATGCGTATGGGAAGATATTTTGGTACGTGTGAGTGTGTGCATGAGTAGATTAGTGTGTACTACACCAACACAATCACAGACACAGTACTAGTTCCTTGATGTGTGGCGTGGGTGGTGTGGGTAGGTAGGGGAGGAGGGAAGCATGTGACACAACAGACTGCGGCTTTGTGGCATTACTTCACGTTAAGTTGACGGAACATTCCATTATATTAATCAGAAAGACAAACACATTCCCAAGGCAGCAGCAAGTGTAAGGAGGAGCTTTGCACTGGTGGGAGGGGGGGAAGGGAGGGTGTTGCATTGTTACTACGTTGTTGTCACTCACACACCCGGAGCTCCTGAGTTCACACAGGCACTGAACACATCCTATTGCACCTCAGTATATTGTGTGCTTGGTAGTGTGTCCTTCATCTGTCAGTTTGCTTTAGTTCACGTCAAAGTGATGCTGTTAGTTTGTTGATGTGTTCCATGGGGAATCTCAGTTGATTGTTTCAGTTTAAAATATCCTGGAGACTTTTTTTGGATTACTTGAAATAACATGTACTTCAAAAAGCATCCAATCTTGGGTCACTGTATTTGTTGAGTGGCCGTTCCAGTGAAAGAAACACAAGCAATGTTTTCGAATGGTGACTGATGCACTGCCACCACGTCCTTGGCCCAGACCAGCGTACACTGTCACCCTTGGCCTTGGGAGCAGCCACAGAGCATAGGAACTCCACCCATGACCAGGAAGTCTTGGTGAGATGGCAGGAGTGCACTGGGCAGGATCACAGTGCTATAACCTTGTGCCGAGATGCTTGACGATGATGGGGATTTGAAATATGGACTTGTTTCTAGTTTATATTTTGGTTTCCATCAGCTAAATCACCGTCAAAGATGATAATTTCCATAGTGATGTGTGTGTGAAGCGAGTGTGGGGTTAGACAGCCAAAGATACAAGCACCAGCTGCCTCACTCACTCGGCAAGACAAGGCAGCGCTTACTCCTCTCGGTCCCAGTCACCGGCCAAGACCATAAGATTGGATACTTTTTGAAGAGTCATAGTTTAGTGTAGAAAAGTGACGCTATGCTCTGCCTCTTTTCTTTTGGCATTTGTTAGGTTGAAGTCTTGCCTAATTTGTGTTTTCTTAGCGAGCATTTATTAGTTCTATGTTAATTTTAGACAGAACACTTACTTCCAAACTATGCATTCTAATGATGTATAATTAGTACTTGCTAGGAGAGTTACTGATTGGGTCTGAGAGAATGGCTTTAAGGTGGTAAATGACTGTGACTGATGGTGTTTCTTGTTGTGGTGTGGTGAGTGTGTCTTTAGAGGAGAGAATGGTTGCTATACAAAATAGTCATATTGAATGGATTACTATTATTATTATTATTTATTATTATTTTGTTATTATCATTATTATTATGATTTTTATTACCACCATTATTGATATCACTACTATTATTTTCCTTTCATGACTTTTCTTCTATGACGGATAAATTTTCATTAATATATTCATCATTAATTTCTATCCTGTGATTTATTCATGCATGTGTATATGTGAGAATGTATGTACGTACGTATGTGTGTGTGTCTAGCTAACCTAACCAGGGAGGCAGGTCGTGTTATAAGCCAGAGCTGTGAGGTGTGTGTGTGTGTGTGTGTGTGTGTGTGTGTGTGTGTGGCGGAGGCAGATATGGGCCTCCGCTGCAGCAGTGAGGCCAAAATTTTGCAGTTAGTGACTGTAATCCTGTATTGCCTTAATAGTATTACTCCTTCATCGACTTCCAAGCCTGATATCTCATAATCTTAGTATGGGGAGAGGAACCTTGTAGAATCTTTATCCCATTTCAGTTTGTTGTCTTTTGTTGCAGACCAAGAGTCATTCAAAGCCATGATGTGTGAATAGGAAACATATTACTGTCCAAATAGAGCTGAGACAATTTATTAAGCTCACTGACCTCCACATATCAAAATGGAAAGGTCATAAAGGAGTGTGAGGTGTGACGCTGCCTTTGTTTCACCTTTATGGGGAAAAAAAGTAACTGGAAAAAACAATACTAGCACCAGATTCGTGATAATCATGTATGTAGTCCCTCCCTCAACTTCCCTCAGGAGAAATTAATGAAGTTAGTCTGCCACTGGGTATAGACTGATACCTGAATCTGTACTGTTTTGTGTGGGGATAGAGGTGATGTCCAGTTGTTACTCTTAAGACGGTGAAAAATTTTGTATGTGTGATGGTAGATTGTTCAGGTAGATGGAAATTACGAAAGATGATTGAGGTTTACGTGACATTGCCTGGAAGTGAAAGGAGAAAGAATGAGTTGAATTACCTGTGTATGTAGAGAAGGTGTAAAAATCTGATTGGTAGTGAGTGGAATTTTGTTACCACATTGTTGGGGGTTGAAATCACTATACTCTCTGTGTTAAGAATCAAAACTGTTGAGAGTGTGTGTGTACATAAGAGTGTAGCACAAGTTAGTGTTGGTCCTGTCTCACTCTTAGCATGTCAGGTGTTCCTCTGTCCCAGACCGCCATGTGTCTGCCCCTAAGACTGTGATTGTACTGTGCTGGGAGCCTCGTTGAAATGCTCCACTCCACAATTACCAATTAAATGACGTGTGAACATTTTCTTTCGTGTTGGTTAAGCCGTCACGTTCACACTGTATCCGTTTCTGACTCCAGTTGTTTGTATCGGAAAATTTATGGATATACAGGCATTTTGATTTGCTTGTGTAAGTGCATCATGTGATTTGCTTGTCTTCACCTTAGGTACAGCATTGTGTGTGTGTCTTGGGCAGTGTCAGTTCATGGAGACAGCGAGGAAAGGCACCGGATCGCCCTGTGTGCCTCTAATGCCTCTTGTCGCCTCACACAGCCTTGCCATCTCCATGCTGTGTTGGTTGGTTGCTTGCCTGTAATGCTGTGAGGGAGGCAGTGCTGAGATTAAGGTGAGCAAGGCTTCATTTCCTCAGTTGGTTTATTTAGGAGTGTTGATTAAGGTTCAAGTTTTCCAAAGTACTGTAGAGTCATGAGTAAAAGTCAAAGATGCATTCTGTTCTTGCTTCCACTGTGCTTTGTGTCTTGTCCTCATCGTAGGTCCTTTAATCTGCTGACAATCTTGTTAATTCTGACGGAGGGAAGGACTTGTGGATGAGGGAAGACACTGAGCATAGTGAAAGTATTGTATTGCATCTATTGGTGGCTAGCTTTGAATCCCCTACAATACGTAATGACTAAATCTAAGGTAGTGAGTGCAAACTGAAAATATACATAGAAAGATGACATGATTGGATATTTTGTTGATATCATGGCATTTTTCTCTCCTTGTTTGACTCAGAAATCTGCTCAATGAAGGATTGTTGGGGGAAGAAAACTATGGAAATGATAAAAACCAAGCAAAGCCAAACCAATATGATAAGATACTGTTTTAAATTCTTTATTTCTTTACTGATGATGTGAAAATTAACTTGGGAAAACTACTTGAACCAGGGGAAAGTAATGTTTTTAAGAGTGCATGGAGGTTACTAGTAATATGTGTGTATGTATGTGATATATTGCAGCATTAAGTGGGTAGACTGCTAAAGAAATACCTACATAATATTGGATTAGGTAATGTTCATATAATTTAGGGTGAATTCTTGTGTCTGTAACTTATTTTTCTTCTCTCTTGTCCTTGAGAATTTGTGTGAGGGTATATGTAACTTATTTGTCGTGTGTGAAAGACTATAATTTGTTCAGAAAGAGAGGGACAGAGAGAGCAGTGAATGTTTGGTGTCTGTGCTACTTTGCATTGGGCTGTGCATTTATGAGAGAGAGAGAGAGAGAGAGAGAGAGAGAGAGAGAGAGAGAGAGAGAGAGAGAGAGAGATTAACTGGGTATGTATAAAAATGTTGAGTATTTATGGAGAATTTTATGATTGTATGCGTGTATGAGAGAGAGAGAGAGAGAGAGAGAGAGAGAGAGAGAGAGAGAGAGAGAGAGAGAGATGGCAGCTTTTCCTTGGCAGTGATGGTGGTTATCCTGCCTGGCTACCGTTCTGTGCAGCTGCCTGTGACCCGCCTCCTCAGTTCCCCTCAGCCCCCCCTGCGGTTCCCTGGGGGGGGTGTGGGGGGCGGTGAGGGGCAGGCCGCGGCGCTACCAGTGAATAAATCAATAGCGTCTCCGTGAATGAAGTCACGGTGAGAACTAGAACCATTATTATTATATCTAGAGACCTAAGTAGCATCATACACTGTAGCCACTGTTAAGCCATGGCAGTTGTGTAGCTGAGGATATAAACAAAAACAAATAAAAATAAGTAAAACATTATTTTTGGTATCGTGGATGGTTGATAATGATGATGATGATGATGATGGTGATGATGATGATGATAATGATGATATGACAATGCGTAGACTAAAAATAGACTATTATCATGAAAATTTATTTATATGTAGTATTTATATTGGGTGGCGTGGAGCCTTGGAAGCTGTAGACAGGTGACTAATGTATTCCCGTGCATGACTCCTGATTGCTGACGGTCTCGTGTGTTGCTTTAGCTTCCGGGTCAGGTCAGGTCGGGTCCTGCAGCCCCCTCCTCTCCCCGACCTGTGTCAAGGTCACTTCTGAGGTCATTTTTAAGGAAACTCAGACTCCTGCTCAAACTTTTGAGTCTCCTAATGCTTCTAT
Organism: Callinectes sapidus; assembly: GCA_020233015.1. Lineage (NCBI taxonomy): Eukaryota > Metazoa > Arthropoda > Malacostraca > Decapoda > Portunidae > Callinectes > Callinectes sapidus. The sequence continues at coordinate 1,912,031 of CM035176.1, read as the reverse complement.
ACACTCCTGTTGGCTATTGTGTTAATATTGTTGAAGAATTTGCCTTATAGTCTATTGGAAAAGAAAGGTAAACAGTTCATGGTATTTATCTTGTATTTATGTATATATCATGATGTGAAATAAAACTTGGTATGAGCAAGTACTGTCCCTGTCTCACTCCCGAGGGGAAATCAGACTTCATTGCCACAGACATGACTTGCATCGCAGGAACAGCGAAAAAGGGCGATTCAAATTTCCCGCCAACTTTTATATTTTTGTTTTCTTCCGTTTAGAATGACATTTTCGTTTTATGGAGATAGATAATGGATGTATCTTCTCATAAAGGAAATACAAAAGATACACCAAGCTTCAGTGTGCATTTCTGAAGGTTGGAATGTCGAGAAGACCAAGAGAAAAAAAAATCTTGGAGAAGTAGGTCAGGGTACATTTGCAACCTTGATCGTCCGGCTGACCTCGCGTGACCCCGGCTTAGTCAGGCAAGGAAAAGACACCCAATTAGTGTTGATAGGAGGTCAGGGTGCTTCAGATTAGATGATAAGCTGGGTGCCATTTCGTTATCACCAAGCAACATGTCTCAGAAGGCGTGGGAGTATGGTGTAGAATAAGAAGCCATTAGCCAAGAAAGGAATCGAATACAGTAGCCAGTTGCATTATTGCGAAAAAACCTGGTAATCTTTTTGCATTACCTTCTCTACTTGCCACTGAACGTATCGAGAAAACCTCATGTTAACGTGACAACCAGCGGGGCATCAAATTTTGCATGTGTGTCTGATACGAGGTGAAGTGCATGGCTGATACAGGGTGAGGCAGAAGTAGCCACACTGCAAAACCATCCTTTGAAATCCACCACCTTCCCTTTCCTCAACACACAACTGTACTTAGAGCTCATACTGTGGCGTGTTATGCTATGCGGTGTTAAGTTGCCACTTTACACTGTGTTATATCAGATCTAGCTCGTGTGTTTTACTAGAAGCTCAGAGATGACGAGAGAAACCGTTTGTAGATAAGTAGCGAGAGCAACATGACTGTCTCAATGTCACATCAGCCACTATCATCATTCTGAACATATGCGTGATGTGAAAATACCATTCTGTTCATACAATAGCAAAGTTATGGATTTCCCAAGATGCTCTGGCTTTTGCGTCACCCTGTAGCAACATCTGTAGGCTCACACATGTTGTCATCTTGAACCTGATGGCGATGACACCAAATAATTCATTACAGCCAATGGGTGGTCTATGTTATTCCATATTCATTACTTTTATCATTCCTGGGGTAGATAAATTGATAGGAGCAGCAGAAAACATTGTCAAACCCCAGCACGTTGATGGGCAGGGAACACATGTCTTGTATGCAGCGTTGTTCATGTCTGGGTGAAATAAAGGGTTGGTTTGGGTGTAGGATTTACTGAAGCGGTGGTGAGCCTTGGGGTGTTGGCGTTTGTCAGATGAAAGAGTAGGAAAATGATACATTCCGGTGAGCATTGTAAACCATATTGACAGTGGTACCAACCTGGACCAGCCCCTTCTATTATTGTCCTGCTGTATGGGTCTTGGCGGGGAACAAAGCAAACCAAACCTCAATATTATCATTCTGGGTACTTTATTGATGAGATTAAAGGACATATATGCATCTAATGTCGCCTTTGTCACTGGTACAGCCCATTAGTGGTGTGTTAAGCAAACCATCCTCCCGATATAGCTTGTGAGGTTATGGTGTCTCAGAATTCGGTGATATATGCTGCTGTTTCACTCGTACTTCTATTCTCTTATCCATGAAAGCCAAACAACGCATCAAAATCTTATTAAACATGTTGAAACTGATATCATGCGCAGTGTTGGCAGCTCTGGGCAGGACTCATTGCATTTTGAACGGTATAACATTTATAGCATTGTCCTTAAAAGGCAATAGATATATAACATACTATATCAGGAGACAGTTCCCTATGCTATAGTGAAGCTGGTGGGCCATGGGTACGCCTCAAATCTATACATCAGCCAGCTTGCCTCTCCACACAATGAATCAGCCAAACCTCTGAAAGCAAGCCAAACAAACATTATCATTTTTTCACTCCATATGTCTTATAGAACGTACAGCATCTTGAGGGATAGAAAGCCAGGGGAAATTATGCCTCTCGGACACACTGGGCAGGGTAAATGATGGGTATAACTCGTTCTACATGAATTTCTATTGTCTGGAGGAAAAATACGACATAAGTCTAATCAATTAACCCGTTTCGAGTTTGCGTACGTGTAGAAATTGCAGCGTTCTTGACCTGCTCCAACATTCCCAGCCATTAGACTCAACATATGCATCACATCCAGGCATATTACATTCCAAGCTCGGACACCAATGCAGAAATAAAATCGAGACAACAAAACTATACCACATACGTTATCAAATGGCCATTGCTATTACCCACAAAGCCCCGAATCCCGTATTAGCCAGGCACCACAAGTATATGGATCAGATGAAAGTAATGAGAGGATAAATGGGGATGGAAGTAATGCAGTGGTGAGGTGATGAGGGAAAGCATGATAGCCTGGCCGAGCGGGAAGCTAAACCCGCCATCCTCTCGCTGGCCTGGCAAGGAGGAAACAGCTTAAATAACACCCATAGCATCTTTATTACCACACCCGCTTGTGATAGACCATTGAAACGTGGCAGTAAGCTTATATTTATGGCAGTTAAAAGATTTGGGCATGATGGATAATGTAGGAAAAGGTGAAAATAGGAGGTGATGGGGGAAGCATCTGGCTGTTCTATTCACCTCCCCTGAGTGACTCGGGGCACACAGAGAGAGGTAAGCGTCCGCCTCCTCTTCTTTCTCTAATAACTTCACATACATCACCTGTTACGCTTGTCTACTGCTCGTTTTGGCATTTTCAGGGTATAGTCCGTCTAGTGTGGCAGTTGTGTGGGTTGTGTGGTCAGTTTCCACGTTGTTCTTTTGTGAAATGTGCAAGGGACAGGTCAGCCCCTTGATCAGCTGATGCTCAGACCTCGGCCTCGTCGCGGGCTGTATGACTTCCCTCCACCAAAAATCATTAATACTCCCACAACGCACTGCACTAATGGCTAAACTGACTGGGATTGCTTTCTTCCGGGACTATTCACTGGGAGACTGCCCTTTGTTCCGCCAGCAGTGGTCTGGTTGGGGTTATATTAGCGTAAGAGTGTGAGGGAGGTTGTGTGTGCGGGGGGAGGCAGCGGCCCTCACTCACCCTTACTAATTCCATGGTGTAGCAGGCCACGCTAGCACTTTGGACCAACCCGCGGCCATTTCACTGCTTTGATAGACAACTGGGTGAAATAATGCATTGCAGTATAATTTGTTAAAGGTGTGAGTATGGAGTCACCACGCAGGGGCTGACTTGCAGGTTCCCATCATTAAGCCTTGTTCCTTCTCCCCTCAAGCGTATTCTAACATTTCACGTAGGCCTGCTGTGCTCCTGGCCTGCCCTAGTAGTAGTTAGTGGTGTTTTCTTCACCTCCTTAGTGTCCATAGGCATAAGTACTGTGGGCCTACACAAGACTGACCTTGAATATTGACTGCTGGTTACTTGTCTTGGTGTAGTGAGGTCATGTAAGGTTGAGGGTGGGTGTGCTACTGTCAGTGCTTCTACTCCCCCACCTCATTTATCACCCTCACTGCAGCTATTAAGGTTCATTTGTTACATATATTAATTTTTCACTGATTATTATTTTTTTCCTTGAATTAATGGGTGCTTCAATGAGTGGCATTATGTGGTCATGCTTTGCTATATTTATGTAAATCATGTTTAGTACAGCTTATTTTGTTTTGTCTTATTTTTTGAGGAGTGAAATACTGTAATTTAGAAACAGGTTAGGAAGGGTAAGACATCAATGCAACAATCATTCCTCTCCCTCTCTCCCTTTGATCATTACTCTTTACATCTATTTCTTTTTATTTGTTTTCTTTTTAACTTGGTCATTTCCTTCATTATTTCTTTTACATGAAAACCCGCAGCATAAGATAAGGCTGACTATTATTCTGTGTTGTTACATTAAGACATTTGTAATTCTGTGTTTAATGATGTTTCAAGTGTTTCCTTTAGTTCCTAGTAGGGAGGGACAGAGGGGGGCTCACAGCTAAGTAGGAGGGAGGAGGGGGGGGTAGGAATGGTAGTTTTGGAAGGGGTGGGAGAAGTATTGTACCATTTAGTATGAGGTTAGATAGTGACCAAGTGTAAGTTTCCGCAATAATGAGAGGGTGTTGATCCTTTGCAGCTGGGGATGTAGAAGCCACAATGGCAGACCAGCCTGTGCCAGAAAAGCCTGCCAGTAAAGTGGATGCCAAGAGTAAGGAGCCACAGAAGTTCCTCTACTTACAACTCCAGCAAGACAGAGTGAGTGTTGGAAGGCTCTGCAGGTTGGAGGTGGTGGTGGTGGTGGTTGTGTTGTGTCAGTTTAATGCCTGTATTCTTAAACGCTTTGCTTTCTCACCATCACTACTTTCCAAAGGCTCTCGTCGAAGGTAATCATGTTTTCAAGGGTATTTTTATGGTTTTGGAAATAGAATGGCAATATTTCTAGTTCATTATAAGGAGAAACTGTCTTGAAAACCCAGGTACTTGTCTGTGGTCTTCAAAAATTGTTGTGGTGAGAGAGCAAAGTGTTTAAGAATCAGGACCCGAGTCTTGTCCAGCACATTCCCATCCCCTGTTACTGCATGACGCTGCATCACATTAATTACCCCCGTTAATTTGAATCTGTTAAGTTTTCTGTATTGATGTGCTCACTTCCCAAGGCTCACACTTGTGCTCTGATATGTGAACCCTTCAATTCCAGCAATATTTCCCGCATTATCCTCTCAATTTCAACTTTTCTCCACCTTCGTGTCCTCGTCACCCTGAGCTCACAGTGATACCATGAATCCTAAACATGATCTTCCGCTATTTTTCCCGCATCGTCCCGTTAGTTTACCTGTGCCGTCCCACCCCCAGACAGGTGATGGGACTGGCCGGGTGGCAACTTTGGTGGGTGGCCGAGGGGGAACTGGTCCGGCCCACTTCATCCCTCTGACGGCCAAACTCAACTCCATCTCGGTGCTTGGGTCAGGGCCAAGAGCTTCCCGCCCTGCTGTGTCTGTGGCCGCCCCTCGCTCCTCGGTGGGCGGCAGAAGGAACAGTGGCAGTGGAGGTGTGAGTATTGGTGGTGTTGTGGTGTGTGTGTCGTGTTGGTGGGCGGCTGGTGATGGCCTGTGGTGTCAGTAGGTTGTTTTGATCTTATCCATTATTCTGTATATTGTGTGGTATCTTTGTTTATTTATATATTCTTTTTTTTATTATATTTCTCAGTGTGTAGTTTGATGTCTTAGTAAATCTCCTTCATCTGTACTGTTCCCCAAAGTTCTTATCCTCTCACTCTTCTCACTGTGGCTGGGTATCTTGACTAGAAGATAGCTTTTGGAAATATGAGAAGAAGCAATCACAGAACTTATATTAGTTGGTAGACCATTAGGTAAGCATGAGAAGAAAGGACAGGCAGTCTTGCATTACAAAGTGCAATTAGATATGGGAACAGAGAACCTTATTGCACCTTAAAGCAGACCAGACACTCACACCTCATAGGGTTAATGTCTGAAGTGTAAGACTACATAATCACATCACAACAAGCAATACTGGAGTGATAAGACCAGACTGTCACACTTCAAGAATTAATAAGTGTGATGAGAACAGTCACAACATTAGGACAAACACTCAAGACTAACACTTATGTCTCACGCCTCACACCAGCCGTCTCTCACCCCCAGAGCACTGCGGTGGTCACCATGGCAACAGGGCGGCCGGTGGTGGCTACAGCAGTGAGTGTGGCGCCGACGAGGTGTACCGCCATGACCGCCTCCAGCCCCCGGCCCATGATTGCCTCGCCAGTCACCACCGTGGCGGCCAAGTCTGGTAGCTCGGCCCCCATTGTACGCAAGGCTCACACTAACGTCATGGTTTCCTCAGGTGAGTGTGGCGATGTGGGTGGTTGGACAGGTGGTGGGGGTTCAGATGACTTGTATAATCTGTAGCTTTGGTTTTCTTTCTTATTTGTTATTATCAAGGTGAAGATTATAGTTCTTTTTTCATCTTGTGTTCTGGTGTTTGTGTATCATAACTACATAACACTTGTCTTTCAGGAGTGGCCCGGCCTGCCTCCTCCCCAAACACTGCCACCATCACAGTGCTGGGGGCCGGGGGCAGCCTCACCGGGTCGGCCCCTCCAGTGCTGCGACCCAACACCTCCCAGGGCACCTCACCTCACCCACCGGTCATCCTCCACACCTCTAAAGTCCCACAGCCAGCCACCCCTTCCTCAGGTGGTGGCAAATGCATGTCCCCACGGCTGGTACCCATTCCCATCACTCAGGTAGGCAGGGCTCAAACACTCCTATTGACTGTGATTATTTTGTTTGACTATTAACTGTTGAACTTTAACTATTGACTATGGTTAGGTTAGGTTATATAGGTGAGAATATAAGTGCTGTACCCCTTCCCTCCCATTCTAATACCCTGTGGCTTCTCAGGTGCGGACAGGAGTGACCAACAAGGCAGTGCTCTCCTACAGTGCATTACTACAAGCAGGGACAGGGGGTGGGGTGGGGGGCAGTGCAGGCAACACCAGCAGTAGCAGTGGTGGCAACAATAACAACACCAAGAAGGAAGGCCACTCCTCCCCCCAGCCTCTCCTTCTACAGGCTGCCTCTCCTGCTGCTGTGAAGGGTGCTGGGACCATCACCAAGACAGGAGGAGCCACCATCAGCATCATCACGGGGAAGGTAATTGAAGGAAGGAATTGAGAATGTAAGGGAGGAAATAGAGTATGTGTGTTTGTTTGTTCTTATTTAATTGTATTTTTAACACTTGATTTAATTGTATTTTTAACACTTTTCTTGCGATTTGGTTTGTCTTCTGCATTAGCAAACCATCCTTGAGGTCTTTTGTCTTAATTTAGCCATCTCAAAGCATTCTACAAGCTAAAGACTTAAATTTACTCTTTTTAATTATCTTTTCTATCTTTCTTGTTGATGTTTGTTAAGATTTTGTTGTTTTAGGACTGTGTTGTGGTGTACATTGCAGTGAAAGAGTTTGTTGATTTGTCATTTTTATTTTTTAAGCGATGAATGACTCTTGCATACATAACTTGTTCAATCAATGCTTCTTTTCCTTTGGGTAACTTCTCCTTCAGATAAACTACCTTTCCTTACTCTTTTTCACACAATTTCTTACTGTGTCATAATATTAAAGTTTTTACCAAGATTTTACTAACAAATTTTTTAGACCAGTCACCTCACACTCATGTTACTTGTCCTCAGAGTGGGAAGCAGGGCAGCGGTGTGTCAGGGGCCGGCGCCAAGCCCGTCAACATGTTGGCTTATAATCTGGGGCAGAATAAGTCTAATATGATCAACTTCAAGATCTCCAACGGCCAAATACAGACAGACAACCTTCAGTCAGTGGATAGTGAGTGTTGCTAAGCTGTGAGGAAGCTGTGTTTTGGCTTCCATGCTCTTCCCACCTTCCTTCCCTCCACTCTGATAGAACTGATTCACTTCACCATCAGTTTAGTGCAGTATAAGCTAACAGAATCTTATGGTTCTAGTAACAGACTGATAAGATTACATTAAAAACAGGAGAAACACTTGAGAAACCCAGCTAATTATTTTCTAAGTAACAGTAGTAGTAGAAGTAGTAGTAGTAATAATAATGAGATTTGTTGCTGTCCCTCCAGCTGTGTTAAGGGAAACTCGGCCAATTCAGGGAGGGAAGAGGACTGAGGAGAGGAAGGAGACTGCCAAGGTGATGGCTGGCACTGTGCTGGCCCATGCTGTGGGGACGGGCTCTGTCACCGTCTCCGTCACAGGGTCAGTGCCAGCGACGCTCAAGATTCCCGACCCTGTCATAGTGCCGGTCACTGTGCCGCTGCCCCAGTCCAGCTTTGAGCCAGTGTCCAGCTCTGTGTCGGAGCAGGAGTCCTTGTCGCACCTCAGGGATGTCACTGTTACGCCTGCCAGGAGGTGAGTGCTCTTGTTGCCGCCTCTTGCCCCTCTCCTCTCTTTGTCTCTCTTCGTTCATCTCTCCATTATACTTTTCTCCCTTCATCTCTCTCGTTTCTTCTTCAGACTCCTCTCTTCTACTTTTCTCCCTTTGTTTCTCTCTCTTCCTTTTCTTCCTGCTGTTACTATGATCAATCAAGAATATCCTATTGTCCAAGCCTTTATTATTTGCCAAACATTGTTATCAGATAATGTTATCACTACTTTCTCTTTGTTTCATTGTCACATGTTGGCTGTGCTGCTTTCACTGTATCAATGTCTAATCTGTATTGGTGATGTTTCAGGGAACAAGAGGATCTCCTGCAGAGGGCAGTAAGCACCCTGGGGAATGCCCTGGAGGAGGAAGGAGAGGAGGAGGAGGAGGCCCACAGCTTCCATGGCCTAAGAGCTCCTCTCAACTTCAGCATGGAGGGTGAGGAGAGCAGGACGGAGGCAGGGGGCAGTGACAGGGAGGCAGGCAAGCCATGGAGCACCCCCAGCAGGTCTCAGGAGCCCTCCAGAGACACAAGCCCGGTGGTGGAGGAGGAGATTAAGGTGAAGCTGGAGGATGGGGTGGTGGAGGTGCCCACCCTGAAGAATGAGGGCACTGCTGCCTTCCTCAGCAAGCCACTGGTGTCCAAGAACTCTGACGACATGAAGCCAGAGCTGGTCAAGTTCTCAGACGTTCTGAAGTGGGAGGACGGCGTTGGGAAGCTGGACGGCAGCGGACTGAAGTTCAAGATGAATGAGTTCAATGCAGTGGAGATTGTGGAGGACAGAGACTTGGAGGAGCTCAAGATACAGCAGATCAAGAGGGCCGAGGTGTCCACCAGGCACCACGCACGCAAGCCAAACTACCGAGACGTGGTGAAGGACGAGGACATCTTCTCGGACAACTCGCAGGACTCGGAGCCACAGGGGAACAGGCCCTCCAAGGAATCCTACGACATCTGCTGCTGTAAGAACTGCGGCTGTTATGGCCTCAGCTCAGAGTTCTTCAGGGACAGTAGCTTCTGTTCTACTGCCTGTGGGGATGTGAGTATTAGCTTGTATGTTTGTGTGTGTGTGTGTGTGTGTGTGTCTTATGTGGTCATATGGTATGATGTATAGGTGAGGCTAAGAGCTTTGATGGTTGTTGCTTCATCGGCACACTTTCCTCCCCCCGCAGGAGCATGATGCCCGAGAGCTGGAGTGGGGCAAGGAGCGCATGCGTCAGGAGAAGGAGCGACAACGAAGGAAGCGCCTCCGCCAGAGTGAGAAGGCAGAGGAGGACCAGGGCGGGGAGGGGCAGAGCGACGGGGAGGAGGGCGGGGCCGGGGGGAGCGAGGACGACAAGGAGGAGGACGGGCCGGGCGGCAACCGTTTCCAGCACCCGTGGCAGGACGGGAGGAACAGCTTCTCCTGGGTGAAGTACCTGGAGCACTGCGGGAGGGCCAAGGGGCTCGCCAAGGCCGCCCCCCTCAAGTTGTGGCCGGAGCCGTTCCCCTTCGGCCGCAACCTGTTCCGGTCCGGCATGAAGCTGGAGGCCATCGACCCGTGCCACCAGTCCCTGTTCTGCGTGATGACCGTGGCGGAGATCATCGGCCACCGCCTGCGCCTCCACTTTGACGGCTACTCGGAGCAGCACGACTTCTGGGTCAACGCGGACTCTCCCAACATCTTCCCCGCCGGCTGGTGCGAGAAGAACGGCCGCCAGCTGGAGCCGCCCTTTGGAGTGATTGGCTTCTCCTGGAAGGCATACCTGGAGCACTGCAAGGCCCAGGCGGCGCCGCGCCAGGCATTTGCGGGCAAGGCGGCGCCCTCGGTGGTCACCCCCAACAACTTTCGTGTGGGCATGAAGCTGGAGGCCGAGGACCGCAAGAACATGTGGGTGTGTGTGGCCACGGTGGCAGACGTGCTGGACAACCGCGTTCTGATCCACTTTGACGGGTGGGAGAAGGCGTACGACGTGTGGAACGAGGTGTCCTCTCCGTACATCCACCCGGTGGGTTGGTGTTCGGAGAATGGCGTGGTGCTGCACCCCCCCAATAACTACCCCAACCCGGAGAGCTTCAATTGGCACGAGTACCTGCAGGAGACTAACTCCATGGCGGTGCCGGCCAGGGCCTTCAAGACGCGGCCGCCCAGGGAATTCAGGAAGGGCATGAAGGTGGAGGCGGCAGACCGGAGGAACCCGGCGCTGATCCGCGTGGCCACGGTGGTGGAGCTGCAGGACTACCAGATCAAGATTCACTTTGACGGCTGGGGCGACGAGTACGACCTGTGGATGGACGACGACTCGCCAGACCTGCACCCCCCCTCCTGGTGTGCCAAGACCTCCCACCCCCTGCAGCCGCCCCTCACGCCGGAGCAGCAGGCAGAGGACGTGGACTCTGGCACGGGCTGCGGCACCCCCGGCTGCAAGGGTGTGGGCCACATCAAGGGCCCGGTGTACACCACGCACCACACTGCCTACGGCTGCCCCTACTCCCTGCAGAACCTCACCAAGGATCCTGAGAGCTTCATTGCCGACCGCCTGCAGCCTCCGCCGGAGAGGAAGAAGTGCAAGTCAGCGGCCCCCAAGGTGCAGCTGGACCTGCGGCCGGTGGGGGCGGCCCGGGACTCCACCAACGACACGGAGGAGTCCGACGGCCAGAAGAAGCGCATCAGGAAGCGAAGGAAGTTCTTTGACGAGCTGAGTCCCCCAGAGCCCAACAGACCCCAGAAAGTACCCAAGCTGGTCCCTGAGGAGCCTCGCATGCTGGGCCCCTCAGGCCCCATGCCATCACTCACCCCAGGGCAGCCCCAGACCAGCATGGCTCCCACTGCCCCAGCCCCTTCAACCTCCTCCACCCAGCAGTCCTCCATGGGTCCCCTGCCCCAGCCCCTCCCACCGCCACCCCAGGCTGACCCTGGCGTGGACATGATGGTGCACCAGTCTGTGTTCAACCCTGGCTACACGCCTCACCCTGTGCCACCGCCCCCCCACTCCTGGGAGCGCCACCGCCACCTCACCGCCCCGCTCGGGGATGCGCGGCGCTCCGAGGTGGAGGCGTGGAGCCCCGAGCAGGTGGCAGACCTGGTGGGGCGCATCCCAGGGTGCAGCACGGTGGCGGCAGTGTTCACAGAGCAGCAGATAGACGGCGAGGCGCTGCTGATGATGACCCAGAATGACCTGGTGAGCCTCCTCAACATCAAGCTGGGCCCGGCCGTCAAGATCATGGCCGTCATCATGTGCCTCAGGAACTCCCCCTGAGGCTGTGGCGGCGGTTGTGGTGTGGCCACGGGCAGCTACGAGGAGACTTTGCTTGTGATATTTCTGGTGAAGCTCAATTTATATTAGCGTGACAATGTGACGGAATTTTTTGTTGATCAGGTAGTGTGTACAGTTTGCAATACAAGTCCACATTCCAGGGTATAAGTTGTGGGGTGGGATGGGGCGGGCATCCTCCTCCCCCCCGTCCCCACCAGTCTCTGCCCCGGGTATCTCGCTGCTAGTCATGCTCCTACATCATCCGTGGGCACACACTGGAGGGCCCAGCTGTGACTGAGCCCTGGTGGTGGTGGTGGTGGTGATGGTGAAGGTGTGAGTGGCAAGCCGTCACTGCAGACTCATCAACCTACTATGACATTTTAACACCAGACAATCAGACAGACTGACTGAGGTTGACTCTAACAGATTACAATTACTGAAACGGCAGAACGTAACATGTTCCTGTGATTCTCATTACTTTGGTGTGTACATAGTGGATGTGTTTTGTAGGCTATGGTGTGTGTGTGTGTGTGTATGTATGTATGTATGTATGTATGTATGTATGTATGTGTGTGTGTATGTATGTATGTATGTAGTTGGAGTAGGGGCAGCCATCCTCCTCCAGCCTCTCTCTGTACATACAGGATGTGCCCCAGGCTACAGGGGGTATCTGTGATCTCATAGGATTCAACTTTCATAATACTTTTCAATACAAGTTATACCTTATGGACTATTGCAATGCTCCAATTGTTCAAAGTCAGCCAAGTTCCCAACCTTGAGATTACAATGATATTGTATATAAGTATGCATCAGCTCAGCTGATATATGTACTATATATGTAATAATTACGGATAAATGGCTTGAAATATACAGTGCTCTTCTTGTTGACACATCCACCCCAGCCTGTGTGAGCGTGTGTTGTGATGGTGGACAATGCGAGTCTTTCAGGACAGACAGCAGGGCTACAACTGTCAAGCCAATGAAGTTGTAAGAAAGAAAGAAAGAAAGAAAGAAATCATGGGGGGGGCATACGCCGGGGGGCGCGTTGCCTCGCCTACCCTACGGCGCCACCCCTGGCGGTCACGCCTCGCGAGTCTCGAGCCAATATGCCGTGTGACTTCTTGGCTCGACCCACCATCGTTATGCGCTACAACCCTACCAAGGTATGTGAAGTTTTTCAAGATTTCAGTGTCCTCGCCACACGCATGGACAGACAGTCACACGTGCTGAAGGGTTGCAGGGTTAGTGGCCTACAGCTTTCCATTCTTTTAGACCGTGGCTTTTCACTCAAACATTTAATGCATTAAACTACCCCTTATCAATCGCTCGTGGGTTATGGGACGCATCTATAGTGATCGTCCTCGTTGATGATGAGAAAGTGGTGTAGAATAGCAACAATTTCCTCATTAGTAGCCGTCATGAATCCATTGAGTGGGGCTGCTCTCTCTCCTTTATACATCAGTGGTTCAGTGACGTGACATCATGTGCAAGGAAGTCGAGCTGCTTTTTGTTTTAAGTCCGTACTACACGTATATTTTTCTGTTATATTGAAGTAGCAGTATTTATAGCGAGGAAAGAGTGTTTATTTTTCATTAGTAATTTTCTGTATTCAATTGTGGAGTAGTGTGATAAATAAGTGAGCATTGACATGGGGCAGCAGCAGCAGCAGCGCAGGTGGTAGTGGTGGTGGTGGGGCTGCGCGGCGGCCACTTAAAACGCAACTTGGCGGGAGAGAGTCAGCTGGGAAGTGGATGCAGATATGGGTGAGAAAACCTTCTTTCTACCATTACACGCCGTCCTTAATGAATCCTGTGACTCCTGGTGACTTAGTGGTGTGATTGGAGTGACATTCAGCCTGGTGATGTGCTGAATTGATGTGTAATTGATATAAACAAGGAGGGGTGTCACATCTCGGCCTGTCAGGAGTGGCGGGACGGCTTGTAAGGTTGTCAGGGGGTTGTGATGCTGTGTCAGGTGAAGGGATTATCGTTGGTGTGGCTGCTGCTGGTGCTGTCAACACTATTTGCTGGGTCAGTGGCAGCCTGTGTTTCAAGTATCATTAATGACAAACTACGACTGTCAGGATGTACTGTATTATATGAGGGCTGATGGTTCGCTTTAGAATGGCCACTTTTTGACGTGTTGCTTGTGATTTGGTTGTGATCTGCCTATCTTATTTATGTTTATTTCTGTGTTAGTAACTTATGACAAACAATAACTTTGGTAAGTCTTCAAATCATGGTCTATAATAAAGAAATGAGATAATGAACCAAATGTTAACCTAATCTAACCCTTTGGTAAAAAAAAACCCACTAACAAGATTTCCAGCTATTGTAATATAAGGCATGATGTGAGTGGATTGTATGACACACACCTTGACACTCGCCACTCCTGCAGAGGTGGACGATGGAGGGCAGGCCACCACAGAGGCAGCCAAGGGGATCAAGGCCATCGACAAGACCACCGTCCACCGCATCTGCTCTGGACAGGTGTGTGGCTTACCTGACCGCTTCCCCTTAACACTGACTTACTCCAATACTTTACATTTATACCACCTAACTAACACCATAAGATTGTCATTAGCATCATTATTATTTGTGGAACAGGTGGTGCTGACGCTGGCCATCGCAGTGAAGGAGCTGGTGGAGAACAGTCTGGACGCCGGAGCCACGAGCGTTGAGGTGCGGCTGAAGGACCACGGGGCCGCGCTGCTTGAGGTGTCCGACAATGGCAGGGGTGTGGAGGAGCACGACTTTGAGGGACTGAGTAAGTGACTGTGGGTTGTTGGGTGAGGGATGTCCTGTTAGTTTGGTAAAGAAAGTACCTGTTGATTTTGTTATTTTGGTGAGAACGTTTGGGAGACTCAAGGTTTTGTGGGATTTGATGTAAGTTATTTTATTTATTCATTTATTTATGTGAGAAGGGAGCCAGTCTTTCTCTTTCTTTTCATGACGATAAAATGAGATACAAGTAAAAGATATCACTATTCCATCACAGTTAAGCAAATTAGATCATTAAATACACTAATCCACCACCACCACTGCTACAACTACTCACCACCACTCACCACCACTCACAGCACTGAAGCACCACACCTCCAAGATTCAAGACTTTGGTGATGTAGTGGGAGTGAAGACGTTTGGGTTCCGAGGTGAGGCGCTGAGCTCTCTGTGTGCCCTTAGTGACCTCACCATCACCACACGACACACCACCGCTCAGGTCGCCACCAAGCTGACCTATGACCACAATGGGAAGCTCATATCGAGAGCAGCCACGTCAAGACAGGTGTGTGTGTGATGGTCTTGTATTTTATTTTCCTCGGGTTAGTTATGGGTGATTCTTGTTTGTACAGTTATATTTTTCTTGTTTTTTCTTGGGAGGGTAGATTTTCAGGTATCGTTTAAGTATAGTTCACTTACTTAGTGTTATCTTAGCCTTGTATGTCCTAATTCTGTCTCAAACTGGAAATATCACCACTTAATTCTCACCGTTAATTCTTGGGACTGTAGATTTCCAGTATCGTTTCATCATAGTTTTCCTTTGTATTGTTATCTTGGTCTCTTAATTTTCTTTCAAAGTGGAATGATCACTGTCTAACTGAAGATGTTTGTGTTACCAGGTGGGCACAACAGTGTCGCTGCAGGGGCTGTTCTCCACACTGCCGGTGAGACACAAGGAATTCCTGCGCAATGTCAAGAAGGAGTTCAACAAGATGGTGCAGGTGCTGTATGGCTACTGCCTCATATCCACCGGCGTCAGGTGAGTCTGCTTCTTGTTGTGGACTAATTAGGTTCTTTACAGCTCCACCTGCTTTTTTACCACATATTTCTTTGATCATTAAGTTTGCTGGGATATCTATTCTTTTTATGCCTTTTTTCCTTATAAATGTTTGAAAGGACTCTATTTTTAGTGCAATGAACCACTCTTGAGGTATCTCTTGTAGTTTCACAGGTTAAAAATTGCAAAATCTATTCTTTTTATGCCTATTCTTGTTCTAGACGCTTGTAAAAACTCTTCCAGGATCATTTGTACAAACCAGAATGAGAAAGGCAAGAAGACCATTGTTGTCTCCACCAGCGGCCACCCCACCATCAAAGAAAACCTCTCCTCCATATTTGGGGCCAAGCAGGTATGGCTGTGTGTTTGTGTGTGAGTAGGAGTGAACTATATTGATAAATGCACTGTTTTGAGCCCACATCATTCAACTGTATCACTAGAACATAGATTTATGGATGGAATAATGAAAAAAAATAAGTTCCATCCATCAATCATTTAACTATCACTAAAACATACAAATTTATGGACGCAATAATGAAAAAAGTGAAATTCGTCCATTACCATCGTCATTATTTGTGTAGCACCAATATTTGCTTCCCAGGCGGCCAATCTTCTGGAGTTCAAACAAGAGTCAGCCTCCCACGATGTGCTGGAGGAGTTTGGCATACCTGAAGTGGCTGCAGCAGGGAAGCCACGGTTTGCACTGGAAGGTCTGGTGTCAACTTGTGCTCACGGTCAGGGCCGCTCCTCCACCGACAGACAGTATTACTTCATCAACTCCAGGCCGTGTGACCCTACTAAGGTGTGTGGGGGGGGGATGGGGCGGGCCAGGGGTGTAGAGGTGTTACAATGGAGAGAGGAGAGAATGAGGAAGAGATAAGAAGAGAAAGAGACACATGGATAGTACTTGTTGATATTCTCTGTCTCTCTCCTTCTATCGCTCTCTTTTTCTTTGGTCATTGTATGTTGAGGGAAGATGTGATAGTTTGCATTTATTTTACTTATTCCTTATCATGCATATCAGTTAAACAATCTCAAAACTCAATCTCTATTTAATTAGCAATGAGAGAAACAGGCTAAGACCACCACTAACCACCTTTGCTCACCTCACCGTTGTATTGCGGCAGGTGATGAAACTGGTGAACGAGATTTACCACCAGTACAACCGCCACCAGTTCCCGTGTGTGGTGCTCAACATTCGCTTGGAGGACGACAACGTGGACATCAACGTGACCCCAGACAAACGGCAGATCCTGGTGTGCCACGAGAAGCTGCTGCTGGCCACTATCAAGGTGCTGGTCGGAGCTGCTCTCTTTGTTACTTTGCTGAGACAATTGGGAGTTTGTAAATGATTAGACAGGTTTATTTATGATGATAGGTGGAATTAGGCAGTGGTGTTTGCATAGGGACTGCCACGAATAGGTTTAATGGCCTCTTGCAGCTTCCCTCTTTTTTGTATGTTCTTGTATCCCTCCTTTCAGTTTGGTGTAAATTCAGGGTGTATTTTGGGGGGATTTGAAATGTCTGCTTCCTCTTCTATTTAGCCAGAGTTCAGTTCAGTTCGCTGTTGTCTTTCATTTTGTAGGATGAGAAATAACAGGTTCAAGGTGGAAAAAAGTCAAAATTTATTCCTGTTTGTATTTTTATTAACCGAGTGACTTCTTGGCCTTCTCCCTTGCAGACATCCTTATTGCAGCTGTACGAACACATCCCCAGCACTTACTCCATGCACAACACCTCACTCACCCCAACACACATCACCACCACCCCAACACACAACACCACCACCCCTATTCTGAGTCCCTCCACACCCACCACTTCAAGCAGCGCCAAGAAGATTTCAGTCCTTGCTCAGAGGTTTGGCCGCTCCTCCTGTGCCTCTCCTCAGCCCACCTCCCCGGGCGGCCTCTCTGGGCTGAAACGCTCCTTCTCCCTCAGTAGTCAGTCCGCACACAGCCCTGAGAGTAAACGTAAGGAGTCTGCTTGTGTTGTGTTGTGTGATAGTTGTCTTCTCTTACTTCTTGATCAAGGGAATATTTTAGTCTCCTTTTCAGTTCTATTATTTTTGTGGGTGTTGTCTATTGGTCAGTTTTGCTTATGTGTATAAAATCTGAACTTCTACAGCCTTATTCATGTTTTTGGAGTTAGATATTCATTGCCAATAACCTTTTTCTTACTGATGTTTAGCTTTGCATCACTTTTAAGCTTACACATTGAGTTAACCCCAAAAAGCCCTGCCAAGCTAAGTAGAAAGACCAAGTAAGACATCTCTCCGTTTATCCCAGAGCCAAAATTGATGAGTTTCCTGAAGAAGGCCCCTGAGGAAAGCACTGACGATGGAGACACCACATCAACCCAGAACATGAGCATTGAGGGGGTGTATCCCTTGTCTTCCCTCGCTGCAGAAGACAACTCACAGAGGGACACAGAACCAGATGGTGTGCAGGATGGTGGGAACTCGGAAGTGGTGAGCAGTGTTGAGAATGGTGAAGCCTTGAGTACTGATAGGAATGGTGACCTCAAACCTAGTGATAGTGACAATTTAACCCTTGAGTGCCATAAACCTGAGTCTACAGATAGTGACACAGCCGATACAAGTACAAATAGGTCTTCGTCACCTGAGAAACCCGCGAGTCACTTAAACAGTCACTCATCACCGTCTCATAGCATGGGAGTGAAGAACGGGTTAGACGTGAAGCCTGGCCCCCTCACACCTGTTCCTCCACCCTCCTCTCATTGCAAGAAGGTCCACAGTGCAACGAGTGACTTCCTGAGTAACCTGATGGCTCGGAAATCCCTCCTCTCTAACAAAAAAGGCAGTAAGACACAGAATTCTGATAAGTCTCCTTCACTGACAGAATCTAATGGTGAGGTGGAAGTGATTCATGAAGGTGGTGGTGATGGAAGTGTTGCTAATGGTGAGGGAGGGGTGAGTAATGGTGATGCGGAGGTGCAGGAGGTGGTGGTGATACAGGATGACTCAGCTGCAGATGTCTCGGTGCAGAATAGGAAGTGCAAGTTGGTTCAGTTTGATTTGAAGTCGGTGAGGAGAAGACTGAGAATGTCGCAGCGGAGGGAGGAGCGGCAGGTTGTGAGGCGGTTCAAGGCTAAGATCTCGCCGACGGACAACACTGCGGCAGAGGAGGAACTCAGGAAAGAAATCTCCAAGGACATGTTTGCTGAGGTGAGTCTGGGAGTGGTGGTGGTGGTGGTGGTGGTTGGTTACATTAGTATTGCTTGACTGAATATGACTTTTGGGGTTTTTGAGGTTAATAGAAATGCTTATGTGTGTGTTTCTAAAGTCTGTATTCTTAAACACTTTCACCGCAACAATTTTCCAAGACCACAGATGAGTACTCCGGTTTTCAAGACAGTTTCTCCTTATAATGAACTAGAAATATTGCCAATTCATCACCAGAACCACAAAAACACCATTAAAAACATGACCATCTTCACCCAGAGCCTTTGCAAAATAGTGACGGTGAGAGAGCAAAGCATTTAAGAATACAGACATCAGTTTTTTGGGTGATATATTACAAACCGTTGCAGATGGAGATTCTGGGGCAGTTCAACCTTGGCTTCATCATCACACGGCTGGGGCAGGACCTCTTCATCGTGGACCAACATGCCACCGACGAGAAATACAACTTTGAGACCCTGCAGCAGACCTGTGTCCTGCAGAACCAGCGCCTCATTGCCCCACAGACCCTGGAACTCACCGCCATAGGGGAGGCCACGCTGCTCGACAACCTGGAGATATTCCGCAAGAACGGCTACGAGTTTGTGGTGGAGGAGGAGGGGCCGGTGGGGCGACGGGTGAGCCTCCTGACCATGCCTGTGAGCCGCGGGTGGGAGTTTGGCCGGGGGGACGTGGAGGAGCTCATATTCATGCTCTCTGACGCTCCGGGGACGATGTGCCGGCCGTCCCGCGTCAGGGCCATGTTTGCCTCCCGGGCCTGCAGGAAGTCCGTGATGATCGGCACGGCACTGACGCTGCGGCAGATGAAGCAGCTGGTGACGCACATGGGGGAGATGGACCAGCCCTGGAACTGCCCCCATGGACGCCCCACCATGAGGCACCTGGTCAACCTGGACATGCTGGTGCCGCTGCAGACACAAGAGTAATGGTGCCGTTCTGTGCGTCTGCGTTCCTGAGGTGGTGCGAGCCGTGCCATATTAGGTTAGTGAAGTGTTTTTTGTAATTTGGGGTGAATTATGGTGTCTTCTCTGCTCTTCTTCTCGTTTCTCTCGTTGGATTACTATTTCAATTAGTCCTCCAGTTAGGTAGTAATGCACAGGCAGGCACAGAGGCATTGTTAGTGTGGGTGGGGTAAAGGTAAAGGTAAAGACAGTGATGCATATTGAGACTTTAATGTTTAATGAATTTACTACATAAATACAATATGAGTGAAACTAAAGGAATCTGTACACTTTTGCATATTCCTAACTTTTGACTCTATCTTAAATTCAATAAGAGATTTTTATCAGTAAAATAAATACAAAAGGTGTCAGTCACAAGTATGAACACAGTTTGCTGATAATTTTTGAAGAGAGACCACAGTCTTTCCTAAATATTTGCAATAATGCCAGACATTTTTGCTATGGTGAACTGTGATGCATTGTTCCTACAGCTGAGAGAGGAGTCACAGATAAGTTACAATGGGTAGCACAACAGCCAGTATGTCCTACAGTAAGAATCCAACAAGTGGCTCAAGAGGGTTTTTTGTGTAAGTTGATGTGTGCAGTGAGTGTTCTTCCAGCCTGAGCTAACCACTAGCTAGTGAAGCAAAGTTATCACAACAGGTCTAATTAATATGTACACCCAAGGCCATCACTCAATATCACCTACACTTGGAAAAAAAGTCCTTAAAAAATCACAAAATCATAATTATTGCAAAAGAGAGAAAGAGAGAGAGAGAGAGAGAGAGAGCGAGCAAGACTCAGACCACTTCTAGCAGATACAGATTTGCTTGGGTGGGTGGGGGGTTTGAGGGAAGGAGGGAGGGCTTTTAAAAGGTATACACACAATTGATGACTGACTGTATTCCAGAAGCAGGTCAGTGTGGTGTGCTGACCTTGGAAGCACTACTGTGGGGTAACGAGTCATTTCCTCAACATAGCACCATTTGATGAACCAACCCCCCTTACTCTACAATGCCTCACACTTGCTTGCTTGTCCTTAGATTTAGAACTACTACACGTCTACCTAATTAATTCCCTTGTCTTTCTTGGTTCCTGATTACCTTGATACTTC
This sequence comes from Callinectes sapidus, assembly GCA_020233015.1. Classification (NCBI taxonomy): domain Eukaryota; kingdom Metazoa; phylum Arthropoda; class Malacostraca; order Decapoda; family Portunidae; genus Callinectes; species Callinectes sapidus. The sequence continues at coordinate 1,891,724 of CM035176.1, read as the reverse complement.
CTAAGCCTTTGCCTCAGAGAAGGAGAGAGAAGAGAGGAGAGGGGAAGGAAGGGGAGCTTTACATTGTCACCGGGGATAAAGAGATCTTGGAGATGCTGTGTGTGTGTGTGTGTGTGTCATGACTCTAGCACGGTAATCTTGCCATCCAGACACATGGACAGTTGTTACCTGCCATTGGGCCTTTGTACTCTCATCTTGTTTCAGAGTCCATCACAATTTCATCCTCATTGACGAGAATGTTACCGGTATAACCTGGGCTCAAAACAAGATGGGGGGAGTAATACGGCCCATCAGCTGCACAGTGTGACTATTACAATTTTGTCTGTTCATCCACTGGTGTTATAATTGCTGCCCTTCATTTCCAGAGTGGCTGAGGAATGTTGTCCCACTGAGAGCACAGACGCTGTCACCACACAGCCGAACCTGCTCACCATACGCCAGGCTGTGTACTAACAACGCTCTGCCCTGTCCACTCAATTGGTCAAGTTTGACATTTACATGAACAAGTTAAGTGGTATCTTCAGGAGTTCTTTTGCATTGATTTGTTGTTGTAACACAGTAAACATTCATTGTATGTTCCCATAGTCAGTGGAAGAAGGCAGTGTATCTTTACTCTAGGTGGGTGTTATGGACAATACTCATCACCAATAGAGTTTTATCATTACTTATCAGTTACTGTGATTATTTTTTTCATTATAACACCCACCTATGATCTTCACTGCAGAGGGAGGGCTTATCACAGCAAAATATACAAAAAAACATTCATCATGGCAGTGCTCTCACTGATTGTCTGGTGTGTTCTGCTCCACAGTAACCCTCTGTGTGCTGGAGGTGAGCCAAGCAAGTGGTGTGAGCTGAGGTGAGATTGCAAGCCAGGTGCTGACATGCTGGTCATACAGGATGTCCTGGGAGGGGAGTCAGTCACACATGGGTTAAATATCCTGGTATTCAAGTTTTAAAATATTCTATTTTCAAATGCTTTTTAATGCCATAGTTTTTTAATTACATGTCATTTAATTATTAAAGCACTCTAAATTGTCACAGTTTTGTCCCACAACATCCAGCTGATGCTGTTGTGTTGCATATGTAATCACATCAATAGCCTTAATCAATATCCTAGAGTGAATGACGGGCAACACCCTCCCTCTCCCTGTAAATCACAGTGTTAAATGCTCTCATCAGGACAACTGTAATACAAAGCACTCAATCTCACCCCAGCACCTGCAGCTTGCTCACCTCACCTTCCAGTAAACAAAGATTTACGAGTACCACCAGATCATCCTCATGTAAATAGTCACATCTCTCACAAGTACATAATAATAATGGTGAAAAGTACACATTAATTTTGTTACACATTTGAAGGACTCGGTGGTGGCCATAGTCTGGTGTCTTAGTGTGGCCAGATTACAATGCCAGGCTTGACATGAACTCCAGTACACTGTCATGTGCCACTGAGTAACTGCCAGCCACTCACATTCCCATCCTGTTCTTGTCTCTCTTCATACTGACATGTTAAAGAGAACAAAAGCAGTAAGTATACCAAATGTTCCAGCTGGATGACTGTACAGTAATCTCCAGCCTGTGTGTGTGTTGCTGTAGCCATTTGAGAACACTCCTCACCCTGCTGTGGAGAGAGAGAGAGAGAGAGAGCTGGTGTTGTACGCAGCTCTTCCTCCTTCTCTGTGGGTCTACGTTATAATTACATCAAGAATTACTCATGTGTCACTTGACGGTGAGGAGTATTTTCAATGTGTGTGTGTGTGTGTGTGTGTGTGTGGAATTGTAAGAAAATGGTTGTTCATGTAACATAATAATTATTTCTGCCAATACCTTTGACAAACATCATCTATTCCATCATCTGTGCAACAAAACAAATCTTTCCTTCAAGACAACCTTGAAACCAAAATATATTGCTGGATGAATATTGAATAAAAATCCTTTCTATCACTTGGTTGCATTTGTTATAGGCTAATGCAACAACCTTAAAGTTCCATTAATATTCCACCTCTTCCTAGAATAAACTAAAATTTCACGTGTGTCCACAGCAGTAACAATATAAACCATCAAATACCTGGAACGTAACTCCTCACCAAAACAAAACACCATTACACACAAAATCATCGCCTATGACACAACACCAAGACGGCCAGTGGCAGCGGTGGTGGTGGTGGTGCCTGGCAAACAGCCGGGCCACACCAGGCACCACCACCACCACCACCACCTCACACCACTGCCTCACTCCACACCAACAGACCAACACACCATTACTCCAGAGGATGGAAGAGGGAATACCACCACTACTAACACTATGGATAGATAGATAGATAGTAATCTTGGTGACTTTCTATGCTGGAGGCTTTGGCTTCACTGATGTGGATTAACTAGCCAAATTACTGTAGAATTCTTGATATGATGCTTGTATGTGAACTATGATGATATTACATGTATATTTATATATATACCCATGACTTCTCCACAATTACAAGACATTGTGCAAAATATTGGCTTTTACAAACACCTTGCAATGCAGTGTTGAGGCAGGAAAGCCCTCCACACTGTCAGAAGGAATGATGGCACTCACAAACCTGGCACTGTTCTGCTTAGCTCAAGGGAAGTGGCACTGATGCCGTCCAACTGGTTTTACTTTTGTCTTGAAAATTATTGAGTCTTTAAGAGCTGGACAAAGCCTTGGTATGTACAAAGTTGAGCTAAACAAGGTAAATCATGCACAAATTTGTCAGTATGGCCAAAAATGACGTGCCTGACAGACAATTTAAGTGGCCAATGACTTAGAGGAGGTAGAG
>CM035176.1:1848920-1878920 GCA_020233015.1 Callinectes sapidus | reverse complement strand
ACCACACAGCTGATGGCACCCCCACCACCCCCCATACCCCCCCTTAACTCCCCCATTACCCCTCATCTCCCCCATACATCCCACAGCACAGCATCCCTCCTCCCCGTGCCACCCCACCCCCCCTTGCATCTCTCATCTCCCCAGTACCTCCTCCCCAGGGTTATATTCCACAGTGCCATCCTCCCCTTGGGCATCTCCCTTCCCCCCACGGCCACCTGGCACTCATTAGCCTGGCCAGGTGACGTTCTGAGGTATTGAGTGACTTTCAGGTGTTGCTTTTGATGGAATTAATAGTCTATGGTTTTTTATTTAAGTTTTTTCCTATTATTTTGTGTTTTATTATTGTTTTTGGTGTGTCCATGGGTTTATTTGAGTATTTTTCATCGTTTATTTGTATACTTTTATTATTGTTTATGGTATGTCACGCTTTCATTTTCCCCCGTAAGTGTTATGGTGTTAATTATATCATGTTTTTTACTTCTATTTTCAGACATGCACTTTGCCGAGGGGTCAAGGGTACTGTTTGTAGGGGAGGGGGACTTTTCCTTCAGCGTGGCACTCCTGCAGAAGGGTGTGAGTGCCGCGGTCCACCTCACTGCCACCTCTCTGCAGGAACAGCCCAGTGACAGAGCCAGACGTAACGTGGAGGTGTTAACTGAGAGAGGTAAGGTGTGCTGTGCTGTGCTGTGCTGTGCTGTGAGGTGTTTGGCAGGTTATGGGGTGATTATTATAGGATTGGATCTCCCTCTTTTCTCTCCTTCCTCCCCCTACCCCCTCCCCATCTTCCCTCAGAAAGCTTAGGGGAATTGGGGATTTTTTAGGGTGATGATAAAACAGGTGATATATAGTGATTAGGGGAAACTTTAACAATAAACTAACCTAAATCTAACCAAACCTAACCTAATGTAATATGAAATAGGATAACAGTATTCTCTTACCTACTATGGCCTTATTAAAGCTGTTCCCACATTAAAAAATATCAAATACATGTTCTGTAGTAAGTATTCTATCACCTTGGAGTGTTTTTAATGATTAGAAAGGAGATCCAACCCTGTAGATTTGTGTTATAGTCTTTTATATGTTTCAAGACACTTTTTCTTCCTTTTTTAAGTAATTAGTGTTTTATTTGGGTCTTTTTCTGCATTGGTTTCAACACATTGCTTCCTTGGTACAGGATATACCTGGTCTTATGGTTCACTTCCACCTGTCTGTGTTTGCAGGTGTTAATGTGGTGTTGGGAGTGGATGCCACCCGCCTGCACCTCCACCCCACCATCCGCCACCTCCGCTTCACCCACATTGTCTTTAATTTCCCTCACGTCGGCGGGAAAATGAGGATTGACTTAAACAGGAAACTTCTGTGCGATTTCTTTCAAAGTGCGGTGAAGGTGCTGGGACGTGGAGGGCGTGTGGTGGTGACGCTGTGTGGGGGTCAGGCCGGCGTGACCCCTGACCCGGTGGTGCGGCGCTGGGACGACTCGTGGAAGGCGGTGCTCATGGCCTCCTACGCTGCCCTTGTTTTGCGGTCCATAGAGAGGTTCAGCCCGGATGGCTTCCCCGGGTACTCAGCGACAGGTTACAGGTCGCTGGAAAAGACCTTCTGCCAGGATGGAGCCTTGATGTTCACCTTTCAAGTCTGTGAACTGCCAGCCGAGCCACTCTCTGCCCAGGCCACAGAGAAGGTGGTACTCAGTGATGGCTGTTCCTTCACACTCCCTGCCTTCCTCCACTCACAGCTGCAGATGGACGTGTTATCTGATCACTCCTCATTTGCCGGGTATTTGTACAGTTGGGTGGTGGGGTTCCTGAGTGGCAGTCTGCCCATTCAGTGTCAAGAGAGACTGGTGTTTGATAAAGAGACACAATCTATGAGTCTTGGGAAGTGTGAGACTGTCAGTATTTGTAAAGGCCAGAGGGAAGGCACTGTATTTTGTCACCCGGCGTACAGACTCACCTCCGAGGAAGGTTCCCGGCTGGAGCCCCTTGTCATCCTGTATAGTTCAGGAAGCACACACAGGCTGGAGAGTGTCTTGTCACAAACTGTAATGCTAAATGTTAGAAACGTCAGCCACTCCTTCACTGCAGCGGCCAGACAGTTTGCCTTGAGAGACTTCACGGAGCAGATGAGCTTCAGTGACGACCAAGGCTGTGTTGTGTGCTGTGTGGTGAGTGTGGCGGCCCTGGCCAGGCACTGTGGTGGTGTGGAGGAGGGGGAGCTGTGGGCACCGGGACAGTCCGTCAGTGTTTGTGGCGACATTCTCACATACTCCCAGTGGAGCCTCTGCCCTCTGGAGTACACATATGATCTCAGTTTTTGGGATTCCACAGCATCAGGGGGTGAGGACAGTCTCGTCACTGACACTCACAAGATAATTGACGCAGTAATTACCAACGTAGGCAGAGGAGCAGTGAGGAGTTACAAGCTGCTCAGTTCCTACAGCCACCTAGTGCAGGGCCGCAGGAGTCACACCTATCGCATTCAGTACAAGAGCTGGCACGGAGCGCTGTCTGACCGGGCCGCTAAACAGATACACTCCCAGATTGCACGTCACCTGGAGGAGAGTCTTGGGGTGGAGGTGAGGTAGCGGGTGTGGGGGACGAGCCACACGCGGGATAACACACCATTTTGTAGCGAGTTTTGTGTGGAAGCATTATTAAACCATTCACACCAGACATCTTTGTGTTTCAGACGTCCTGTGTAGCGAGTGAGCATGTCTGTGGTGCCCGGCCTGCCCCTGTGCTGCGGGAGGCTCAGGGCTGTGTGGAGAGGCCAAGTGTCCATCCTCCGCCACTGCTCCTGGGAGACCAACACAGCACAGGGCAGCGTCTCCCCTGAAGAGGTCTCACACAAAGCCACGGGGAGCAGTGGTGGCGTGTCAAGGGAGGAATGGATGGAGAGGAGTAAAGAGTTCCTGAGGAGGCTGAGGCAGTGTCCGCTGAGTGAACTGCCTGACAAGTATGTTGCCCTGCGCAGCAAAAAGAACAGGGCAAATGCTCCAAAGGTGAGGACTGAGGGAAGCAGTGAACCTTGAAATTCATTGACAGAAATATTAATAACAACAAGCAAAGCAGTCATTAAATAAGAACAAAACATCTCAACACCTTTAAAAATTCACTGATGCAACACAAAATATCAAACACAACAAAAAGTAACCAAAAAATATAAAACTAAATCAGAAAACCAATTAAAAAGACACAAGTATAAAGAACAGCACATAAATAACCATGAAATGTGTTCCAGTCGACTCACTTCCTAGACTACCAGCAAGTGAGGGCGGTGGGCGGTGATGGTGGTGACGGCTGCATCTCCTTCCTCAGCACATTTGGGAAGGAGTTTGCAGGGCCAGATGGAGCAGACGGTGGGAATGGCGGACATGTTGTATTTAAGGTGAAGCTCAGTGTCTCATTGTGTGTTCTTGATTGATGAGTTTATGATTGAAGTTTATTGATGAGTTGATGATTTATGTTTATTTATGAGTTTATGATTTCTGAGTTTGTGATTTGTGTTGTATTCAAGACAGGTAAAGCTTAGTGTCTGATCACAAGTTAGTTTCCACACGTTTTTCCTTGATTTTGTCTTATATCTAGTTCATTATTTCTATTCATGTTCTTGTGTGTTAGTTTACAGGTGCAGTACTTATATAATGCTTTAGATTGACTTTCCAGCACTATATAACAAGCATAGGTGACATACTTTAACTCTGACATGCTGAAAAATTACATCTCACTCTGACCAACACAAGATCTTTAGCATAGGAACAGAGAACCCTTTATGTGAGGCAACAGAGAGCAAGGACGTCACAGTACCTTCCCTCCTGCAGGCTGTGGTGGGACTGAGGGACCTGGGCCATATCAGCTCCTATATTCAAGGTGACAAGGGTGAGGCTGGAGGCAACAAGGACTGTCATGGCGCCAATGCTCAAGACTTGGTGGTTCGGGTGTGTGGTGTTGTCTATTTTCATTTCTACTTTAACTTTTTTTTGTTGATTCTGTGCCTGTTTTGTATTTTTTCCCTTCCTGTCACTTGAACTCTTTCATGATGTTTTTCAAGGTACTTATCCTCCAGTTTTGCATGTTTCGTTTGACCTTTTTGTGAGTGGTACTTAAATGTGCATCTTTTTTCCACTCAATTTCTTAACCATTCTCATAACACATCAAAAAAACATTCTTGGATCTTTTATATGAGCAATTATTCAAGTAACAGGAAGGGTATATACATTTCTTGGCATTTCTAGACAGCATTTAACTTCCCTGCAGGTTCCAGTGGGCACAGTGTTCAAGCAGGAAGGCAATGTGGTGGCAAGCTTGGAGGAGGAGGGAGCTATGTTTGTGGCGGCCAGAGGAGGAGCTGGTGGGAAGGGCAATGCTTTCTTCACCACCCCTGTGTAAGTGACGAGACAGAATACACACTTGTTCTTCCTGTAACTCTATGTCTGGTTCACCCATTATGTAGGTAGATGACTCCTCCTCTTTCCTTTATATGGATTTTGTTGGTGTACATATTGATTCACACCTCAGTTATTGGCACAAGTATGGAATCTTAACTCATATCCATATTCTCAACACCACACTCAACGCCCATTAGAAACAACACATTACCCCCCCCCCCCCATTAGGAAAAGAACAGATTACCCCCCCCCCCATACCAAACCAGCATGAACGGCACTTAAACTTACGTACCGCTTGTGTTCCAGTGACCAGGCGCCTCGAGTTGCTGAGTTTGGTGGGAAAGGCGAGAGTTTTTCCTATGAAGTGGAGCTGAGGACAATGGCTGATGTTGGACTGGTGAGTGAGTGAGTGAGTGAGTGTTGAGTCAGTATGGAGCTTTGAAATATTAGACAAATTCATGCAAAGTGACATAAAAATAGCTGTTAGTCTTACACATACCAGTTACTCTATAAAAACTACAATTTTCAAACGTTATATACCCTAATCCATTCTATTACCGACTCTATTTCCTCCCTTCCAGATTGGCTTCCCTAACGCTGGCAAGTCAACTCTTCTCCGAGCCATCTCCCGTGCCAGGCCTAAGGTTGCCTCCTATCCCTTCACCACACTCAACCCTCACGTGGGCATCATCAATTACGCCGACCACCACCAGATGGCAGGTCAGCTGGTTATTGTTGTTATTAATTTGTTGACTTGACACTTGATTTTTCTAACTTAACGCCAAACCACACTGAAGCGAATGATTTTAATTTGCCTCCCTTCATTTAGTCACAAAGCTGTCCTCTCGTCAACACTTTCCTTTCTTCCACTCAACTAAACAGTTCTCTTACGTGCATCACCTCCTCCTCCTCCTCATCCTAACAGTGGCGGACATCCCTGGCTTGATAGAGGGAGCCCACCGCAACCATGGCCTGGGGTTTTCCTTCCTGAGACACATAGAGAGGTGCAACTGTCTCCTCTATGTGATTGACACCTCTCAGCCACACCCTTGGGAACAGCTGGAGGTCCTCATGTGAGTCAGAATAACTGGTTCCTCTCATACAACACTACTGCAGTGAAAAACATTAACTGCTGAGCCAAACTTCATGTGCCTTTCCTTCTGTTGTAGTTGTTGGTTCTTTGATGGCTTTGTGTTATTGTGTTGTCTTTCCCCTCGCAGGTATGAGCTGGAGCAGTACCAGGAGGGACTGTCACTGCGGCCCCATGCTGTGGTGGCCAACAAGATGGACCTTTCTGATGCAAAGGTGTGTATGGGGAGAGGGCAGGAGGGAGGGAGGGAGGGAAGGGAGGAGTGTTTAGTGTTCTTGTACCATTAATTCTTCCTCTTGCTGAATCCTGTCAATCATTACCACCAATTTCACCTTGACAGTCACAGCCACTTTCCTCGTTCCAGACTAACCTAGCAGAGATGAGAGCACACATTGACCTTCCCCTGCTGCCAGTCAGTGCCAAGATGGGGGAGCAGCTGGTGCCCCTCATGGCCCTCCTCAGATTCCTGGTGGACCACAGTGCCGGCAGACACAGTGAGGTCAGCTGGGCCACACCACCATCATGAGGGTTGGGTGGCCAAAGTGGTGTACAGTTTTTTTCACAAAAGGTCATTCAATAATAATGTTCATAAACAAATGGATGTTTTACTTCCAAATTGCACTCCCTTAGTATGTGTGAGAATAAATTTTAACAGAAAAACAAAATATAGTGTAACAAAAACACCATTAAAAGAGTGCTGTGTAGTTTGCTCTATAAAATACATACAAGAAGAAAATAAAACAATAAATTCACTCTAAAACAGATCAACAAAATATTATCTAAAAATATACACACATAATGTTTATATTCTCTGTTGCTGCCTCAAAATATCTATCAATATATCTGGTAAACAAATATATCAAATATCTGTCTCTCTCTCTATATATAATATAGGTATGATGTATCTTGGGCCAACACTCTTGACACGAGGCAGCCAAGACAAGCTGTCATGACTCACGTCCCATTGAGGAAATAGAAGCACAGAGGAAGGGACCACTGGGCTACAGTGCAGCTGTGGCCCATCACACACACACAACACATGAACAAACAAACAGAACACTAAGTGATTGCACCTCAGCTTCCACAGAAGCACTCCACGCCTCACCTCAAGGAATGAAGTGCCCAGCGCTGGAACTGTCCAGTCACTTCAGTAATGCCCGGAGAGAAAGACCAAAGGTAACAATTCTGAGGTAGAGTGTGTCTCCTCATCTCCCTCAGCCTGGGCCAAGCCTGGGTGCAATGTGAGCTGTGTGTAGGTGAGCCACACAGTCTTGTCACTCCCGGATTGAAGCAGCCAAGGTAAACTTTGGTTGTGTCTAATGCCATCACCTCAAACCTTAAAGTGGACACAAATCCCAGTGTCCCAGCAGCCGGCCAGCCTTGGGCCACACACGGAGCTACAGAACAATGTTACTGAGGACACACCAAATAAGTTGAATGGTCAAATAACAAGAGTGTAATGCCCTTGGGTACTAAGTACCAATGGTACCAATAAAAGTTATTTTCTAAGCTAGTAATGCATCACATACCATCCTGAGACAGCCTCCACAGCCACCGCCAGTGTGGAAACAAACAAACACACACACAGTGCACAGGAGCCTTCCTCATTCTCTCACTACAGTGGTGAGGCTTTGCTACAGCTTAGAGGGGAAGCCGTCAGGCCTCGCTCCATACAAACCTTTAGGGATCAGGTCCTTCCAATCCCTCAGGAAAGTCTTGCACTCAAGGTAAAGCTGTGACTGTCCCTCTGTGGATCCAAGGAGCTCAATTGGGAATGTGTCTACTGGAGAACATTGTGTGTGTGTGTGTGTGTGTGTGTGTGTGTGTGTGTGTTGGGTGGGTGTGTGTGTGTGTGCGTGTGTGTGAGAAGAGTGAAGTAAGAAGATGGAGTCAATATAACAGTGTACATGCTGCTCACCACCACCATCAGTGCCTAGAAACTCTTGAAGGATGAATAAAAGAGAATGAAGTACATGAAAGACAAATACCGAGAAGGGAGGAGACAGAGGAGGAGAGGAGAAGAGGGGAGGAGAGATGGGGTGCAAGCAGGCCGAGGGGAAGCACGGTAGGGAAGATGGGGGTCCATGGAAATAAGGAAGGCATGATTCAGACCCCATGGAAGCCAGCATCCCATCCCAGCATAGCTTTGCCTTTCCCATAGAGACCAGAGACCATGTTCTGTTGCTGTGCCTCAAGGTAGGGCACATACGTGTTAAGTGAAGCACCATTCTCACCTGTGGAGGAAGACCAGTGCTTTAGCTATACCCAGACTACCCTTACCATGCACTGCCGAGCTCCTGTACCCATACCAACAGTGATTATTAAGAAACTTTTTTCCTCAATGAATTTATAGTCAAAATCCATTATAATCTCCGAAAGTTAGTGTAATTTAGTCATTATCTCATCAACAGCTTCAAATTTACTGCTGATGAAATAATGACTAAAGTACATTAATTTTGGGAGCTTAAGAAGGATTTTAAAACTAGAAATTCAACTAAAAAAAAGGTACAAACTTAAGAATCTGTTACTAAGGATCCTGAATGAAGGCTATGCTACAGGAAGGCCACTTAAACACACCTCCCACACAAGACTCCATTCCTTCACCAGACAATGTTTAATTTCCACAACCTTTACATCCTGAAGGTCTTGTATGTGAGGTCTGCTTCAGTGGGGGGTTATGGTACAGGAGATGAGTAAAATAGATCACTCTACTCTATATTAGTTATAGGTGAAGGAAGGTTGGTGATTTAGCTACAAAGTGCAGGGAAATAAGGAAGATAATACTAATGTTAATGAGGAAATGGATAACTTAGATTGTGCAATATTGTCTTTTGGATAGAAATAAGGTTCATATTCTCACTTCAAATTGCTCTCTTATGCTCTATTAACTCTCTCTCTCTCTCTCTCTCTGTCTCTCACCTAGATGCTTGGCGATGAAGTTCAGCATGAGTCTGTTGTTGATGTCCATGGCTGTGTGGGCGTCGAGGGGGGAGTACACCCCCACAAAGGCCCTGCCAATGTTGCCCACCAGGAATGGGGTGTCACACTGGTTCTGGTGCACTGTGCCTCTGTGGTGGTGCAGTGACAACTTCATTAGGAAAAGTGGAGGTGAAGGGAATGTTAAATTTATAAAAAACTAACGTAATTTTACAAAGGTTTCTAATTTTTCTCTACTTTTTGTTAACCTGTATTCCCAGTCTGACATTAATAGAAGGCTAAGATCAACAGGCTAATATCAACACAAAAAATCACACAGGCTAAGATGAACACAAAGAACCACACTAAGACACCACAAACAAAAGACCGGGGAACCCACTTGATGGTGACGAAGGTGGTGGTGTCGGCGGGGAGGGAGTTCATGGCCTGGAGGTTGGCGTCGGACTGGAATGCCTCGGTGGAGATGCAGATGAGCGGCTGAGACACGTTGCCACACACCTCGGTAACTCGGTCCTTGATTGGGAACATCCAGGGGTCCAGAGATACACCAATTCTGAGAGGTGAGATTGGGACGGAAGGAATTAGAATGTGGTCACGCTTTCTCTGTATAAAATAAAAGATCAAGAGGCAATAATCATATAGTCCATTAACTACTTCAGTTCTGGGATGCATTTTTATATTTATTTTGATGATTTGTTGATTTCCTAGTTTCAGGAATTCAAGTGGGGATTGAAATAGTACAGACTCTGGCCATTAATCTTCTGACCTACACAGAGCCTTCCTGATGCCAATAAAGTCACCTAATCATACTGAAAAGAGATTAAGTTAGCAAAAAAGGTGCATTCTCTCTTTTCTTCTCCTTAAAACAGGTAGAATATTGTGATTTCAAATACCAGGAGTACCGAAAAATGTTTAGGACACAAAAGAACAAGTTACAAAGCAGAACGCACTTGAATCTCTTGTCCATGGCGAGTGTGGTGATGGCCGTGACACCCCCAAAGGAATGGCCGCTCATGACGGGGTGGGAGAGGTCCAGGGCGTCACACAGCTGCTGCAGGTTAAAGGTGGAGGGCAGTTCGTTCTTGGCCTGACCCTCGTTCAACTTCTGCAGGGCGTCCAGTGCTCGGATGCTCTCCTCTACACGCACTTTAATCTGAGAGGGACATAAGACTTGTTAATTTGACTGCCTTCCTTTGGTATATCTGAGAGAGACGATAGGCATTGATTTTTTCCTTTTTTGGTATGGAAAGACATTGATTTTCCTTTGTGGTATAGAGGATAGGCATTGATTTTCTTCCTTTTTGGTATATCTGAGGGAGATGAGAGGCATTGATCGTCTTCCTTTGGTATATGAGGGCCTTGTGACTGCCATTCCTCAACTAGTCACAGAAGAGAAACAATACCCACTTTAATAATCAATAAGGAAATAAAACTGGTGATATATTACTGTATTCATCACACACACACACACACACACACAAACACACACACACACACACACACACACACACACCTGTTGGTTCCTGAGCTCATATTCCTTGACATCAGGAGGCAGTGTCTTGTAGAGAATGTAATCCCTCTTCCCATCTTCATTAAGGACAAAACTGGCACACGCTGAGCTGTCCCTGTAGGCGGAACACAAACAACATCAACACCAACACTTCACCACACACACCATGACACTGATACACCACCACCACCACCACCACCACTGACCTGTGCTCCACCGCTGCCACCACAAAGCCATGGGAGGCCAGTTCGGTGCAGACGGTGCTGTAGATGGACCGGTTAGCACTCAGGCCATGGGAGAACACCACCACCGGCCACTTCTGAGTCTTCATCAAGTCAGCCTCCCACACTGCTGGAGTCGCTACGTTTCCTGGAATGTGATTGGTGGTTATTAAAGGTGGTGGTGGTGGTGGTGGTGTCATTATCTCATCACTAGTAAATATGAAGCTAATAATGAGATGATAGAGCTAAAATATAACATCAATTTAGAGAGGTTAACATGGATTATAAGACTACAAATTCATCTAATAAAAAAGGTACATACATACTTAAGAATCCCTGTTAACTAGAATGATAGTGATAGTAATAGTGTAACTGTAAAGATAACAGTGACTTCAGTGTTATCTTCATATGACAGTAGCGGGTGAGATAAAATGACGACACTTACTCATTTTCCAGTTGAAGAGCATACTGAAGAGAGAAGGGATGGAGGGAGCAATGAAAGACGCCAGCCCTCTTGTGTACTCATCTCCCAGGAACCACGGCGTCCAGTTGTGTGCCTGGGACTGCAGAGAAGGGAAGAGAAAATAGGGTTATCATACATTAGAGTTATGAAGGAAGAGTAAAGGAGGAGTTATTTACACTAGGAAGGCTCTATGGAGGTCAGAAGATTATAGGCCAGAGTCTTTACTATTCTAATCCCTGAAGCTGTATAAAATCCCTAAAAAGTAAGTAAAATAGATATAAACAAAATGGCATGGTACTGAAGTTCAATATCAACAGGAGAAACACTTAAAAAATCTGGTTAGTCATCTATGTGGTCTTTGAAAGCAATTGTGGTGAGAGAGCAAAGAGTTTCAGAGTACAACCTGCAACACAATGACTGCTAAAGGCTGTAGGAGGTGCTACTGCCTCACCTGCAGGTTAGAGACATTGCAAGGGTAGAAGAGACGCATCAGAGTGCCGTCCTTGCAGCGTCCCATCATGATGTCCACACACCCCACCACATGAGGCCCTGCGTACACACACACACACACACACACACCAGTCAGCAAGAATTGACACTAAGAAGATACAGTAATTGCACAAAAAAGGGAATGAAGATTGGATTGTATAAACTAATGTAAAATTGATAAAAAAACATTCATGGATTTTGTAGAGAGCTGGATAAATATTCATATAAAGATAGAACAAATTAACTGAACCTTTACTTAAATATATTACACACACACACACAGAGACACACACCTTGCGGGATGGGTGTGTGGGTGGTGAAGCGTGGAGTCTGCCAAGCCGCCATGGTGGTGAAGGCAGTGCTCCTCAACGATCCAAGCATCAGCAGTGCCGCCGCCTCGCTATCTGAAAGGCAACACAACACGTGAGAACTCCCTCCACCTGTCCAGTGAGGCCGTGAGTCATCCATATCTGTGTTCCATGGTGAGGAAAGTGACGTCTCATTGCAGTCACTCATTGGATTTACTTGACAAAGCATATAAACATCAATATCCTAATAGTTGTAACTTAAAGTGTATCTGTATTGTAAGTAGTGATGTCACATTGCACTGTCACCAATTGCATTTACCTGACTAAAGCACAGACATTGATATCTTACAAATAATAACTCAAACTATCTTTACTGATGCATCACAGACAACAACACTTAATTAGATACCCTGTCAACACTTAATGAGATACTCTGTCAGTCTAATTAATACCACCCAGCCACCCTGCACCACCAACCCTGCTTTCCTGACAACCATTATTCAGCAAAACAAGCATTCATATCTGACAACTTAATGAGAACTTCCTGCCAGTCTCTCAAGCCTCACATGGCCAGCCTGCACCACCCAGCCTGCCTCTCTCACAGCCCAGGCACACACATTGCAATACGAGATACAACCTTATCAGCAAAACACGATAGAGACCCAACAAGTGACAAACAAACCTCTCCTCTTCCCTGGTGCACCTCCCCTCACCTCCCCTCACCTCACCCACACTATCAGTACTGCCAAAGTTCAATGTTTTCAGGGAACAAAGCAACAACGATGACAGGACAACAATGACTTGGAATTAATGAGGATGTGATCTTTGGCAGGTTAATGTCTAGAAATGATGTATACTACCACATAAACCACTATGATATTTGCTATTATTACTATTACTGTCTATATTGTAATGATTCCCTGTATTAACTCTAGTCTTGTGTAATAATAGGAATGCAATGCAGATTCCAAGTCTCTTCTCTCTCTCTTTTTCTCCCTTTTTTAGTCATCTTTAGCATTGCACTTGGAATGTAGCAACTTGAGAACATGTGACTGGGAATAATAAGAATGAGAAAAGTGGAATGTACAATTACAACACAACGTGAATCATTACAAGACAACAATACAAGTGCGAGAACATCACAAGAACACCACATGCCCACATCACATGAAATCAAGACACCTGGCATAATTTTTTACCATAAGCCTGACACACCACCACCACCACCACAACCACCACCACCACCACCACCACCACCAGCAGGCCTTATCTCAAAGCGACCCTGGCCAAACCTGAACCCGCTACCAAAGGTCAACACTGATACCAAATAATATCAGTAAAGCCAGACAAACATTTTTAGAGGGAAGGTAGTGATAATCTGGGTCCAGGGAACACTGTACACTCCATCACGCCACTCTCTTGGTACAGAACGAGGAGGAGGAGGAGGAGGAGGAGGAATTGAGAAAAAGCATGAGATAAAGTTTTCAAGGAATGGGAAGGAAGAAAGGAATTGAAAGAGGAAGAGTAAAAGAAGGAGTAAGAATAAAGGTGTAGGAGATGAAATGAAGAGCAGACATGCAATAAGGAAAGTATAGGAGGAATGGGAAGGCAGAAAAGAAATAATAAGAATGAAGTGAGGAATAGAAAGAGGGAGAATAGAAGAAACAGAGAGAGAATATAAAAATTAGGAGTGAAAAAGAAGGAACATACAGATTAAATAGATAGATAAAAAGGAAGAAACAATAGAGAAGAATACAAAGAGGGAGATAACAGAAGGAAGATACAGGAGAAAGACAAAGACAGATAAGAGACAGAAAGAAAAACAGAAAACAAAAGCCAAGGGAGAGGAAGAGAGATAACGGAGGAGGAAGAGGAAGAGGAGCGATAAAAGGACGAACACACAAACAAGATTATGCAATACCTCACACAAACAGCACCAGCATAAATGAATAACAAAATACAGTTCACACACAATGAAGATGAGGTGATAGCAAGCAGGGAAGTGATATCTGATATTGATTACCTACATATATATGAGGGAATGGGTGTTTGGAGGGCTCAAGGGGTGATTAATGTACGTTTTTCTTGTGTTAATGGTGTCATATGAGTGGAATTTACTAAGGAGAGGTAAATATTAACAGAATTCATTGGTTAAAAGTAATCATAGTGTGTTAGTGATATGGTAATCAAGTTAATGTTTTATTGGGTGGTAAATATTGGAATTCATAGGTTAAAAAGTATCATGGTGAGTTATTGAGATAGGAACCATAAAAAATGCACCTAAAAGAGAAAGAAATACAAAAAGAAGCACAATAAAATTACAAACAGAAACAGAGAACCTCCCCAAAATAAATTCCACTGAAAAGGCATAAAGATATATAAAATATGAACAATAGTAAAATCAATCACTAAAAAAAGTCCAAAGAAACAAAAAAAAAGGTGGACAAAGTGAAAAACCACAATAAGAGTCAATCAAACAGCAAAAACCCAACAAAATATAAAGAGGAAAACAAAAAATATCAAAAACAAAAATGAAGACAACACAAAAAACCCACAAAACAAACCATTAAAGCACACAAAAAAGAAACAAGAAAAAAAAAATAAAGACGAAATAAAAAACCGACAAAACGAACAATTAAAACACAAAACCCCTACAAACCACCACCGCCACCACCCCCCCCATGCTAACCCTTACAGAGAGGTGCCGGCCGCCACACTCGGCACACCCCACACCCAGACTGTCTCCCTCACCACTAAGCACACACTGGATGGGTGGCACAGGCAGACTGGCACAGATAAGGGAGATAAGGTACAGGGAACTGGGTTAGAAGAGCAAGAAAAGTGGGTGATTCCTATTATTGTCTGATTGTTTACTAAGAGTGTGTTTGTATATATGTGTTAGTTTGTTTGTTTTTGGTTAGTTTAATTTCTTTTGACTTTTTTGTGTGTGTGTTAATTTGAATGTTTTTTATGTGTGTTTCTATTGTATTATTTCATGGACTATTGGTGTTTTAAATGTGCATTAGTTAACTATTTATAGACTCAAAGATGTATATTTCTTAACAAGTGTATGCATTGGAACTATACTAAACAAACTGTGTGTGTGTGTGTGTGTGTGTGTGTGTGTGTGTGTGTGTGTATGTGTGTGTGTGTGTGTGTGTGTGTGTGTGTGTTCACTATAAACAAACCCCACAGAAAACCTTATAAGCTTGACATGCTCTCTCTGTTTCTGTCTGTCACACACCCACCCACCCACCAACACACACACACACACACACACACACACACACACACACCAACACACACACACACACACACACACCAACACACACACACACACACACACACACACACACAAACAAATCAATATCAGATGCAGAGATAAGGCAAGGCAAGGCAAGACAAGGCAAAGCGAGGCAGCAACACACCACACACCACAGGAACAGACACCCTTATTTCCTTCCCTTTGTTTAGTAGTGCTTTTGTCATTTGCTCTCTCTCTCTCTCATAATAAATATCCTGGAACTAAACACATACTATTAATCACACTAGTTATTCAATACTTCCATTTCTATTCATCACTAATAGTTGTACCTAATTAGACAAGTATGGTGGTTTATCTATTACTGTCTCGCTCTCTATCAACCATGAGGGAAGTGGGAGTGATAGTGATGTAACGTGTTATGCAATGAGGCAGGAAGACACACGGGGTTAGTTAAGGCAGCCGAGTCACCCAGCCAAGTTATCCGCCACAATATTGCTGAGCGATACTATTGAAATTAACACCATCATCTACGTACATTATGTCAGGGGGCTGGGCTGATGTAGCGTTGGTTAAAGGACACTTCCAGCACCTGACACACACTCACACACACACAGACAACACTCAGTCCCTTACCTTAACCAATAAAAAGTGTCCCGAGTTACGTCCCGGGAAGGAAGAACCAACAGTGACCAACCCACATTACCACCACCACCACCGCCGCCGCCGCTACCAAGGCTGGCCCAAGGCAAGAAGTACAGTTGGTTATCCTTGGCCATAGTAATACTACGCACTGTCGCTCAGTTGCCACTCTCTCGAAGAACATTTACTGCTCAAGAGGGTGTGTCTACCTTTCCCTGACAAATTATGGTGTTTTGAGTGAATAATGTACGTTCTAATTGTGTGTTTGACAATCTTGGGTCTTGTCTTCTTGCTATTTTCTGTTACTTTTAATGTGGGATCAAAATATAAATACACCTATGCACTTAATTATAAGTAAAAAACACCTGAAACACACTTATATTACTCAAAACACCTTGCAACACTTGTGGTAATCTAAAACACATTATAATCACTGAAACACCCATATGCATTTCAAAGGACGCAAGATTACAAGGGTGGACTTACCTAAACATTGTGGCTCTTTTTTCCGCCTCCCTTTCTCCTTCATTCTTCTTCCTCCTCCTCTCCTTAATTGTTCTTCCTTCTACGGCTTCTGTCTGAGCCTAGAAACACATATGAATACTTAGAAAACACTATATATATCGCAAAATGTTATCAAGGAACTTATTTACTTACCTATCCATCTATCTATCTGTTTATCTATCTGTCTGTCTATCTACCTATTTTCAACCTATCAAATTATCTATCTATCTATCTGCGTGTATTTGTTGTTATTAAGTGGTTGTAGAGTTTGCAGTGTGTGGTGACACCGAAATAGAAGAAAAAATCGTGATGGGGAGAAAGTGTGGCAAATCATGGTAGAATATAAATCTTTAATCTCTCTCTCTCTCTCTCTCTCTCTCTCTCTCTCTCTCTCTCTCTCTCTCTCTCTCTCTCTCTCTCTCTCTCTCTCTCTCTCTCTCACCTTGGCATTATCAACTTCCGCTGCCTATGGGAGGCAGAACAGAGGGAAAATGTTGCGATTGAGAGGCTGTGTGTTCGTTCGCCCAAAGTTTTCAGAGCACCACCACTAAAGAATGTAACCAAATCCTCTGCAATATTGTTAGTCATAGATACGTCATTAGCAAGCAATACTGCACATTTCCTATATGTTTTATAAGTACTTTACTTGTGTATGTGGCAGGTCCTGCACGAAACAATTAGTGTATACCGATATATTTTCACCTGTCATCTCCATCTTACTGATTCAGCGCGCGCACACACACACACACACACACACGACTTATACCTGGAAAAATCACTTCACAATCATCTCCTTTACTCCTGTTTCTGTCTGTCTTTATGTTTCTATATATACTGGTTCATTACCGAATTCTAACGTTTCCTCCATATCACCGTTAAAGTAAAAATAAGGCGTGTTTTATGTATAAAGGTGTCCCCCCCCCCCTTCATCCTAAACGTGGCATGCGAGCGGGGAAGCGTGACCTGACCTACACACCTCACGTCTTGACCACCACTGATTGCTTTCTATTCAGTATTGACATCATATAGTGTAGGCATTTCATTGTTCTTAGGGTGTTGGCATGCCTCACTATCGGTACTACAGACTGTGTGTATCGTCTTTAGGCTGCGACGGCCGATAGGAAGTGTGGCGGTGGAAAGGAAGTACACTGTCAGTCAGTCAGTCAGTCGGATTGTAATGTCACGCAAGGGCTATAACACTGCTGTCCTCATCCTCGCCTGTTGCATTTGGGCGAGGCTGGCACCCTCCTCCTCGGTGTTCGGGGAGGACACCGCGGTGAAGGTCCCCATACAGGTGGAGGGCTGTAAGGTCAACAATGGCAAGATTATGGCAAATCTCAACTTTCAAGATGAGAATGGCAACCCAATAGCCAACCTGGACATCGGGGAGGGAGAGACGAAGCTATGGATGGAATTGAGGAGGAGCGGTATGAACCACAGTCAGAATACTACGTCCCTTACCGTTAACATGCCGCGTGGCTGCTTCAACCTCACCATTGATGTACTGAATGAGAAGGAACTCATTTTGTCCTACGAAGATTCACGCCTTTTCACCCTGTCCGCGTCCCACGCAGCCTCTGTCAGGGTGACCTTGAAACAGGAAGGTGGTTTCACAATGACCCAGGTCGACGTCAAGGCCACACAGAAAACCCCCAACGAGAAGATCGAGAACGTCAAGGCCACACAGAAAACCCCCAACGAGAAGATCGAGAACGTCAAGGCCACACAGAAAACCCCCAACGCGAAGGATCCTCAGGTGCTGCCGCCTATAGATGTGGTGGTGGTTCTGGTGGCCGAGGTGGTGTTGGTAGGTGTAGCTGTGGTGGTGAGTGTGATGGTGCTGGTGTTGACCATCAGGATGTGAGTCTTCACCTGCGTAGCTCAACACACCGTGCTAACCTAACCTCTCATGTCATAACAGTGGTTTCCTGCTAGACGTGTATCTTGCTTTGAAATCTGACGTAACATTATTAAAGTCAAGCCGTCAGTTAACTTATCTTTTGTTGACATTGTACTAATTTTTGGAAACCCCATGTACTATTCTTTTACCTTGAAAGAATAAATTCGGAATAAAAATATTCTAAACCAGTCTAATCCATTTTTACTTACTACCCAAGCTACTACTAATACCAACATCCAACAATAATAATAATCCCAAACGCAGGAAGGTGACACAGAAATGTACCATAGCAGTGTTGTAATGCTGCAAAGATAAGGGGGTGGCGCATCCTCACCCAACAATGCCGAGACCCGAGGGAAAAATGGTGGTGGTGGGATGTTCCGACTTGTAAGATTTTTCTTTTTATCTTCCTATTTCCTAAATTAATTAATTAATTTGCCCTCAAAAAATTCTCTCTCTCATTTCTGGCTAATCCCCCTTTGCATTCCCACATCCATCTTTGTGAGTGAGTGAGTGACATCAGTGTGCGTGGCAAGGGGCTGGTGGAAGGAGAGATGGAGGGGTATCACCAAAGGGTCAAGCCAGTGGGGTTAGGCTTTATTAGCGGACTTACTATGTACAGTACTGGACACTAGGTCAACACAGATCCCTGAAACAGGTGTGAGCGGAGAAGCTCTCTCAACTAAATTTTTCTGGATAAACGTAGATGAAACTTCTGAAGTGTATGAATTTGTGAAGTGGATGATATGATTTTTATAAAGCTAATAAATTCTTTCTAGCAAAATATTTTGGAAAGCCTTTAACAAAACAGAATTGTTACTCCAACAGTTGTTACAAATAGTTCCACTCCACCCACACCTTATTAACTATGTCCACTTTTCGAGAAAAAACCATACTCCCAAAATTGTACAGAAGAGGTCCCCCCCCGGGCGGGCGGGGGACCTCCAACACCGTGAGAAAGTGGGCTTGGGGTGTTCTATACATTACATACAAATAGAAAACTCCATACATATTAAATAACATAAATAAAACTTAACTGTAAGGAATTCAAGAGATTGATTTACAAAACCTGCTAGAGGGAAAAATTATTTCAGCCACACGCAGCTACTGCATGGCTACAAAATAGAATGGATGTGACTGGACACTTGTTCACACACAGGACAGATGAATTTCATATAAAAGCATGAATATGTTCCATGTGTAATACTGAGGACAAACTAGAATGTGTCACATGAAAACTATACAAGACACAATGTTTTACAGGAAGGAGGTTTGGGTGAGTCAATAGGGAGGAGTGGAGAGGAAGAGGGACCAGAGTCCTTAGACGGCGCAGGGAGCTCTGCTGCTGCTGCTGCTGTTGCTGGAGCCGCTCACTTACTGCGGCAAAGGTTAATTTGGTGGTGCAGTGGTGTGCGTCCGGTCTAAGCACCTGGCCCGTGGTGCACAGCCTTCTGGTATGGATATATTGTTTAAGAGATCTCAGCTCAGAGCTCACAACTTTTTCAGACTTCCACAATGCTAGGAAATCATATGGACTTGTGGTCAACAGCATTGGCGGAAAAAATCTATTGTGTGGAACTTACTTCCTTAGGCACGCCCATTTCAGGTACAATTTGTTGAGCATTCACTTATCATTCACTCAGCTCCTCTCAAGCATCCTGAGGCTTCCTGGAGGGCTGCTGCTCATCATTTCACCTGACATGAGCCTCTAATGGGAAAACACCTCACTTCCACGAAAAAACAAAGAAAAATCCATAAACTCACAAAAAAAGGTAAATTTCTTCACGTCGTAACATATAATCAACAAGAAAATCATAACAATTGTCAACCTACCGAAAATTAAACTAATCGATAACCCAATAGAATTGTCATAAAACTTTTTGTATTGTTGCACGTAATGCCGGGCGAGCCACAACACACGGGCGGTGATGCCAGACTCCCGGCGGCAGCGACGCAACGGGAGATGTCCTGTAAAAATGTCGGGGAAACGGAAACCAAGATGACCTGCCCTTCCCTGCCCACCATCCTTCATGGACACCAGAGGACGGATGCTGGTTTGGGGGTGGGACACTAGCTGGGGCGCGTGCCAACTCAAGTCCTCCAATTCAGGCATTAAACTGCTGATCACAAATATTCCAGAACACTGCATGTGGAAAGATCTATGATTGGGTAAGCTCTAAGTGAGAGTTTCAGTTTTAAGATTTTGTGGCAGTTGAGATTATCACAAGATAAAAAACACTCACTTCTTGTGGCAGTGATTTGAAACTTTTAATGCACACTCATACACATACGTACGTACATACTCACTCACACTCCCAATCACACACACATCCACACACACGTCTGTATGACTATAACTAGGCCAGTCCCTTCAGCTGGTAACTTGGAAGAGAACATAATGCGCAGGCAAGGCTAATAAATAAAGATTGGGAAGTACCACCAACCACACGCAATATCTACCACCCCAACTACAGCTAACGTCAGCACTGGCTGTTCCGCAATCTTGGCAACCACTACATTATCAAGAAAGAACATGGTGGGTCCTGAAAACTGCACATACAGAGTTCCTCACACTGGACCTGGCGCAAACACACTCGTCCAGGTCACCATTAGTCAGTGTTGCATCTGCCCCATTTCCTTGAGTCGTTGAGATCATCATGCCCGGCAGAGTGGCAAAACAAGATACAGTTCCAATGTGCTTATTTCACAATCACATACATCACACTTTTCCCCATTCACTCTTCGTTCAGGCACCATTTCATAATGCCCTTTTTTTCTCACTGCAATCACCTCCAAGTAGATCAGGTGTGAAAAATGTGGCCAATGTGACTGTGAGAAGTCAACAAAGGAAGGCCTCTTCTGGAAGGTGTACTGGCAGTGATGGTAATCTTAGTTATACCTTAGACTATTTGTAGTGCATTGCCTTGTCTCTGCAGCAATGCACTACAACACACTAATGCTGAGTGTCTCTTGGGAAAAATGGATCTACAGCTTTGTCCATTTAGGGGCAATATTCATTTAGATTCCTGGTATTGGTGTAGTGTGGCTTAAGCCCTTCCCATGTCACAAGGACAAGGGTGCCACCACTAGGGCTGGGGTTGGTCATGTAAGGGGGGTGGGGGTGCAGGAGGAAGGGGGTGGGGTTGGTACTTGGCCTGGTAACGTCTGTCCCTGCACCTGAAATTTGAGAACAGAATGTGCTTATGAAGGGAAGGACTTTTTTTCTCATAATACTTTTCTTAATTTCATAGTTTAAGCTTATCAATAAGTTCCTTAATTCCTTCCTTAACTAATCAATTTCAAGTTTGTTCCCCCAGTGTTTGTTGACCTTGATGAAGGCTCTCTCTATTCCAGGCTTCCTTGTGGTGCCGGTCATGAGGCAGACATCTATCATGGCCTTAGCTCACCCCTCACCATGACAGTCCCACAATCCTGCATCCCCTAACCACTCTCTCACATGCTGCTGCTGCTGCTGCCACACCATCCTCCTCTGAATGACTCACAGAATGACAACACCTCATCACTTCTACTCACTCAAAAAAATGACACTTAAACTTCTATGGACAAGACAGTTTCCTCTTCACACCTCTGTGCATTTCTACGTACCGAGTGCAACTCAAAGTTGTCATACACCTGGCAGAGGTCATTTAAGTGGTACTCTTCCAGCACCACAAAGCCCTCAAGTCGTGGGGCTTGGCGGCGCGCACAGTCGATGCAGTGGACCACGTGCCGCCTCTCCTGCTCCTTCACAAACAGCACGTTGAACACCTGCAACACACCACCACCACTGCTCTGTTACTCATGTCACCATGTGCCCAAATGTTTCAGTGCTGCATCTCTCTCCACTCCTCCATAGATTCTAATTGAGTTAGTAATGGTTTTTAATGGTGTTTACATGGTTTGAATAACTGATGGACAAGATTTTACTTTATCAGGAAGATAAATGCTCTTGAGAATCAGGTTAACATCTGTGGCACTTGAAAATAAGACTTTGTGAGAGAAGAGAACAAATAATTGCTGAAAACAAAGCATAATTTAATGTGTGTGAGTTAGAAGGAATAAAGCTGTGTGTGTGTGTTTGTTATTAGTATGAAAGTGATCCTGTGAGCTCCTCACCTCTATCTCACAGATGCCACAGTAGTGTGAGGCATCAGTCCTTGTCCTGCCGTGGAACTTGGTCTGCAGACCACACTGCTTTACAAAGTCTAGTGAAAGACAGACCTGACGGAATGATCTCATTAAGCAGCCCCTGGAAGATGTAACGGACATCACATTAGTTACAGTTCTTCAAATCAAGTTCATATACTTATCATTAGAATTACAAGAAAGTTTGTTCCACCTCTATATAATGATGCGAAAAGAATACAATACGTACTTGATGGTATCGAAGAGCTTGGGATCAGACACCTTGATGTTTCTTGCCAGGTTCCACGACAAGTGAACCAGAGGTACGATGGACTTGAAGCTGTGCAGCTTGTTCCATTCGTAGCGCTCCAGAGCAAGGGTGTACTGGCGGGCTGTGAGTGGCCCCACATTCCACGCTATGTTGTTACACCAACCCACGGCCTGCACCCAGTGAACACAACCTGCAGGGAGAGGCACACTTTGAGTTATTTATTGGTTACAGGACAATCCAGAAACATTCCTGTCAGCAGTGTGTGTGTGTGTGTGTCACCACTCGGACAGCCTGATCAAGTGGCCCTTGGTTCCCCTCATGGTGGGTTGACTGTCAGGCTGCACTGTGTTCAGCAGTCTCCTTGTACAGATCTGAGTCTTTCAATATGAAGGACGAAGTAGATAAGTATCATGAAGGGCTAAACAAATGGTGAGTCAGGTGCACTGAACTATCATGTGGCTGAGGGTGAAGGGTGAAGGGGCTTACCTGAGTTGACCCAGACCATGTCTCCTGGCTTCTGGTGGAAACGGTACACAGGAACATTCTCGTCGTACAATTCCTGAAGGTCGGGCCACCACGACCCGTGGAGGTAATTGGTCCTATTCCTGAAAATTTAATACACCAATTAGAAAAAAAACTACAGCAGCAAACAAAGATGGGAAGACTTTTTCATCACGGACTATTAGATTTCTCAGTCTACATAAAGTGTTGCTACTGAACTTGTGTTTGCAATAGATTATGAAAAGAAGGAAAACAAAACAAAGTCAGAGTGGCACACACAGAGGAGCACCACCACCACCACTCACCTCTCACACATGTTGGCAATGACGCCCCAGTACGCGTCAGGCACACCAAACCATTCACAGTCCCCGGGGCCAATGTTTATGTTGATGGAGCAGAAATTGTTGTTCTCCTGGTGGCCGGGCGTCCTGGAGCCCGGCACCTGCAACACGGGGATCAAATAAGCTGCTGCTATTCGTATGTTGAAAATGATACACGTGTTTGAACAAAATCATCATTACAGCAACAAACACACCAGTCAGTACACATTGGCATCACCAGTGTGCTCCCTCACTACCAGGCAGAGCCACTCACCTTCATGTACAGCTGCACAGTGTTCATGCCTAGTATTGGGTGACCCACGTGGGACAACATGTTGCCGGCCGACACCACTCTCGCAAAGGCCGGCAGCTTCATCAGTTCCTGCAGCTGCGGTCGCCACTTCTTTTCGTCGGAGAGGTCAACATTTGTACCAAATTTAATCGTCTTGGGAGTCTTTTTCTTCTTGCTGTCATCAGTCTTTGGGGCGCCGGCAGCTATCCTGTCCTGCTCCTCCTTGAGGCTCTCCTGGAAGCTGGACGCCTGGTACTGGGCATACTTTGCTATGGTAGTGTGGGAGCGGTGACTCGCACACGGCCACACCTTGGCCTCTGTGGTGGGGTCCAGGTTCTCGTCGGCCTCCTGCTTCATCTGGGTCCGCACCTCCACCGAGTGTTCGGGGTTGGCCTCCACCAGGGTCTTGGTTGAAAAGAGACCCAGGTCCAGCTTGAGGGCTGAGGCCAGTCCCCTCACTACTGCTATTGGATGCTGCAGACAGAACTCCTGCAGCTGCGGAGAGAAGGCTAGCTTCTTGTTGTCTAGAAGTACTGATGGTGTGTTGGGCAGCAGCTGCTCCTTGTTCAAAATAACCTTAGGTGGTTCTGGTAAGGACGGGGGAACCTGTCTGTCCGTGACCATGCTGGAGTTGCGTGCACAGCTGCCCTGACCCTTGCATCCGGTGATGATGTCTGTGCTGGGCAAGTTGATGGAAAAGACTGGTTCCGTGGTGGGCTCCACCTTGATGTCGCACAGTCTCATGTTGAGGCGGGGCTTGGCTTCTGACATGACCCCCTGAGTGGAGGGCTTCACGTCTGGCTCCTCCTGCTTGATGTGGGGGATTCCCGGCTGTAGACTCACCGAGGTGGAGACCGTGGCTGGGGCAGAGGTGGTGGAGGGCGAGGTGGTGGTGGTGGAGAAAGTGGTGTTGGGGAGGGCGACCTCAGGCCCGACGTCGCCAGCCTTGGAGAGCTCGTCGATGACGTCCTCGCCCTGCGCCAAGCGGTTCAGCAGGTCCTCGGCCAGCGACGTGGTGAACTCTCTCTGGCTGATCAGCTCCTTCAGCTCCTGCAGTTCCTGGTCGCTGACGGTGGTCTCGGGCGTGACGCCGCTCAGGTCCTTGGGCAGCGCCTCGTTCATGTTGGCATTGTTGTAGCCATTGTTGTAACTGTAGTTGGTGGAGGTGGTGGGCACTCCATTGGTGTAGCCCTGGGACTGGGTGATGTACCCGCCAGTAGAGGAGGGCTGGGAGTAGGCTTGGGTGGGTTGGTTGTAGTTGGTGGTGGGCGTCTGGGGTCTTTGGGGAATGTAGCCTCTGTTGACCCCATTGGTGGCCTGTGGGGTGAAGCTGTGGTGGCCCGAGGGACTGGGCCGCACCATCGTTCCGCCCGGGGTGTAGCCCGGCGCCTGGCCCAGGTTAGGTGACACCTGAGGGCCAGGAACAGCTGACTGCTGTTGCTGGTGCTGTTGTTGTTGCTGCTGCTGTTGCTGCTGTTGTAGCTGCTGCTGATGAATCTTCATCTGGTGTTGCTGCATGACTCTGTAGTTCTGCTGCAGCTGAGTGAGTTGCTGCTGCTGCTGTGGCGTCAGGTTGGCTTGGTTCTGCTGCAGGTAGTGCAACAGCTGCATCTGCTGCTGGTTGAGGTAGAAGTGCGGCCGCTGCTGGTCGGCCGTGATGTCTGGCTTGAAGCGCTTGGCATCGTTCCCGGCCGCCGGGTAGGGCGGCGGCGGCCCCGTGGAGCCAGCAGCCACGTAGGGCGACCCATATTTCTGATAGCCGCTGGCCCCGGCTGCCAGGGGTCGCTGGCTGGCGGACTGGTTCTGGCCAGTCTGCTGCCTGTTGGACATGTCTGTGGTGACAGGTAGATTCCAGGCCTCCTCAATGCTCAGCAGCTGCCGAGGCTTGTTTATTGCACTCGGCATGGGAGCATTTGCCAGCTGCTGCTGGAGAAACTTGATACGTGGTGCGAGGTTTGGATTGACGGCCTTGTTGCTACCACGTGTGGCATTCATGTAGCAGGCGAGGGCATCGCGAGGCTGGTTGCATGTCTCATACAAGATCCCCAAATTGGTCCAGGCTGCAGTGTGACCCTTGTCGTACTGTACTGCACAGATGTATGCCTGAAGGGCATCAATTGGCTGGTTCTGCTGCTGATACAGGACTCTGCAGAGAGATAAACCACTACAGTACAGAGTAAAGTAAAAAAAATGTCTATCAAACATGTATAATGTATCATTATTATTTCACCAATGATAATGCCATGTGAACTACAAACAGTCTCTGAAACAAACATAAGACATACAGTCCAATAGATGTCATGCAATCAATGCTCCATAATAAACACAATTGGGACAGCAGACCTAATCTAATCACATGACAATTCCTTGAATCTCCCTAAGAAGTGGCTGCTGCTTACCCTATAGAGCACCAGGTGTCAGCATTCCCCTCACACTTGTCCACAGAGTTCCTGTAGGCAATGAAGGCGTCGTGAACCTTGCCCAAGGCAGAGTAGCAGCGGCCCAGCAGGTACAGACTCTGGCCACTCTTGGGATCTGCTTCAATGGACTTCTGGAGGAACTGAACGGCCGTGAGTTCCCGGTATGACTTTTCTCCCAGACTGTCAACAGTGTGGTACATCCATCCTAGCTGGCGCTGGATATCGGCCCGTAGGTGATTGGGCAAGTCGGCTTCCTTCAGCAAGTTCTCATAGGCTTCCCGCGCACACCTGTGTTTGTTCTGCAGCTCGTACAAGTGTGCAACATGAAACTGGACTGTAATGAGGAAGAAAACATTTGGCAGTGAGAAGGTTGTTGCTATCACCTTAAACCGAGAGGAAATGAACACAAATTGTGAAACTGTGAAATGAAAGTTGACATTTCAAGAGAATAAAAAACACAACTGCTCTCAAATACTATAAACAACAGAAATAAAGATTGTCCAGAGCCTACCAATAAACAAGAAGAAAAGCTCCACCACTCACTCTCAAGCTTGGAAAAGGAGGATGGGCCAGCGTCAACGAGGGCTGACTGGAAGTGTTTCAAAGACGACTCATAGTCACTCTGGACTTTGAACATCAACCCCAGACGTAGGTGAACCTCATTGGCGCGGCTGAAGCCTGGATCTATGTACAGAACCTGCTGGAATGCCTTGATTGCCCTGTGGAGAGAGAGAGAACACACGTTACCTTTTGTTTGCAGGAAATACAGTGGTGCATTCTTAGTCTTAAGTCTCTAATCAACTCACTCTAGAAAAGTTAACCAAATGAATACTATACATTAACTGCTGAGGTAAGACTTCTTTGCACAACACACTAAATATAATTGACACTGAAAAACTGATACAACCAAGAACAGTAATAATAATAATAGACCAGTTACAGTTTTACAGCTCAAATTCACTCTCACAAACCCAACGTACAGGGCAGAACCTCGCATCACATTAACACAATGGCAATGTCAACAGCCTCGCATCCTGCCTTGCTCATTCACCAAGTTCCTGCCACTACCAGTTACCAGCACCCGTCTCGAGTTACCGCGGCACGAGCACACTGCCTGAAGCGATGGCTGGCTGGCTGGCTGGCTGGGAGGGAGCTTGCACCGGGCCAGGACTGAATGAACAACTACCTTAAAACTTGTGCCAGGAACATCCCAGGGCGCTGCGTCATTCCACATCTCTTGCTTAGGTTCCGGTCGTGTCCCCGCCCCTCTCCGCCTAACGCCCCCGCCCACGCAACGTTTCCCGCTACGCCAACATCCGTTCCCGGTAAGAGGCCTGGCGGTGACTCACCCACGTGGTCGTATTAATACACCCAGCACGCGTGTGACTGCCACCGCCCGTCATTCTCCTCGCCCCCACACGCCTTCCATTAACAGACACGTAAATCACTGCTAATGGCGGGGTGAATAGACGTGGGTAGAGGTTTGTTTCTATTATTTCATCACACTGACAAGAATCTGCTTTCTTGAAACTGGAAGTGACAGGAAGCGAGCAGCGGCAGCAACAATTTCCACCGTAACTCGACAGGAATTACCAAGCTTTCTAATTTTCCACAAAGTTTAAAGCGACATGACGGAACTCCCCACCTCCCTACCCCCCAACAAGCACAGGTCTCCCTCTTTCTCCTCTTTAACCCTTCCCTCCTCTCTCTTTTCCCAGGCCATCCCCGCTCTCCCTTCCCCCTCCCCTCGCACGCCACTATCCTGCTCTCCCCTTCACCCCTTCCCTGGCGCACACCAGAACCAGCCCCCATCCACTCCCCGGTCAACAGGTGGGCGGCATCATATCGGGATATCCTGTCCAAACTCAGGTGGGTCAAAACTATATTAAACTCTCTCTCTCTCTCTCTCTCTCTCTCTCTCTCTCTCTCTCTCTCTCTCTCTCTCTCTCTCTGACGTATAGCGAATATAAATTTAGTTCACACGCCCATAGAGATAAAATACTCTTTCAATGCGTAACAAAATGAATAAATAAATGCTAATAATAACAGAATATAAGCTTCCCTGTCGTATTGAGCTACAATTACATTCCTTCAAGCTGTAGTAGAGGCTGCAGGGATAGTAGGGCAGGCGGTAGGCAGCGGGAAGACAATAGGGATGGTTGGTAGGGAGTCTGCTTCCGTTTTTTGTGGGGCGAGCTGGGTAGTGAGGGCTGGCCAGGGTATGGAGGGTGGCTGGCGGTGACCTGTATGTCGCGAGGGTATAAAGGACACGCTGTTTTGGGGTACTCAGGGCTGTCTACACCCGCACCCACCCACCTATCCACACCCCTCCCTGCTCTTCGCTTGCCTGCTGTTTCTCTCTCTCTCTCTCTCTCTCTCTCTCTCTCTCTCTCTCTCTCTCTCTCTCTCTCTCTCTCTCTCTCTCTCTCTCTCATAAGAGTTCATAATCTTTTCCAGCTGCAGTGAGGCTGTGTGCGAGCATCACCTGTTTTGCCGCGGTGTTGTGGTGTGTAAGCGCTGACTCAAAAATTAATGCCAGCTGCGGCGGCCAGTCTGAACTTAGTGTTGACAAGGCAGACGCTAATATTGCTGACAACATCTGCACCGCCAATGCTATGAGTCTCCCTGGCAGCGGCACACGCCCGACCATGGCTTGGGGGATCATTGGTATGCACCGCACGGACTTAAAACCCACTGGTGATGACTCCTTAGGCGCCTCAGTCAACAAACCGGTCCCCCCCTCCGCTGTATTTTAAACCCCCGCTCTGTCTTGCGCGTAACTTCAACACACACACACACACACACACACATCAGCAAGAGTGGCTAGCTAGGCAGAGGGAGGCAGGGGGGAAGAGGGAAGAGGGAGATGGTAGTGGTGGTGGTGGTGGTGCGAACTCCACAAGGTCGCGCCAGTAATATTCTTGCCATTGTTTTCAGCATAACAACTTAGAGCACGCACATTTGGCAGTCGCGTGGAGGGATGACATAAATTAGCCTTCCAGCCATCGTGACCGTGAGGAGTGTGGCTCAAGGCGGCGTCCACGAGGCTGCGAGGGCTACAGGTGGTGGTGGAACAGCAATAACAAGTGGCGGTGAGCGGCAACCATAGCGACGCCATGCCACACTCCCCCAGGTTATTGTTCCAGCTTGTCTCGCCCGCTCCGCCCGTCCCAGCCTGCTTCCCTCACCTCCCTCTCTCCCTCCCTCCCTCCCTCCCGCTAGCTCTCCTCACGCTAATGCAATATATTATTAAGCACTCAATTGAAAAGCTCCATTCAACTAGTCCTTTTCATCAGCCGCGACGCTACTGAATGCATGATAACCTCACTCTCAATGCAAAACGTTCCAGCGAGATCCCCCTCAGGCGTTCAGCATCAGTTTCTTCACACGAGAGCGAGATAGCATGTTACATCACGCAGCAAAATGAACAGTTATACAAGAAGCAGTGTCCGATAACTTTTAATACAATACGCTAGTGATGCAGGATTTATCAAGCGTTCTGGCTGTTCCTGCTGAAGAGAGAGATGCGCGCCTGTTACATCACCACGCGGGGAAATGCACAGTTACAAGAAGCATCAGTGGCCGATAACCTTTTTCAGCGGGTACCATTTTCTCTTCTTTTTTTAACCAATCATCTGATATGACAGCACTTGCTCCTACTTGCTGACAATGTTAGTATACAGGGAGTGGTTACAGTACAAGCTTGTGCCTTCCATAACCTTCACTGCGGGCGGTGGAGGGGAGACGAGAGGGAGGGAGGGAGGAAAGGGAGAGAAAGAAGAGAAGAGGGACGGACGGAAGGAGGGATAGGGGAAGGGAGAGAGAAGAGGGAGGGCTGAGAGAGCAGTCTTCCTCCTCAACCCCGCTACATAGCCCGTGCCTCCCCTTTCCCTCCAGCTCTCTCTCTCTCTCTCTCTCTCTCTCTCCCCCATTTCCTCCATGCCTCTCGCCTCTCTTCACCCCTGCATTATCCTCGCCCTCCTAGCGTCACCACCACCACCACCACCACCGCTACCACTGCCTCAATCTATCAGTTACCAAGAAGATGCGTTTAGGTGGGCGTACACACACATAGAGGATGCAGGAAGGAAAAAGATAGCTCATTTTCATTCATAGCGGAAATGTATACTTAGAATCTGTAGTGATAAGATTTAGGACATCATAATTCCTGATATTCATTACTTTCTCTTCCTCTCTCCTCACTTCCTCGTGTGTGTGTGTGTGTGTGTGTGTGTGTGTGTGTGTGTGTGTGTGTGTGTGTGTGTGTGTGTACCAGGAGGGAGATGATTAACAAGTACACAAAGAGAGAGAGAGCAATAATGTAAGTCACTAACGCTGGTATTGATTTTTCTTTTCAC
>CM035176.1:1837756-1847830 GCA_020233015.1 Callinectes sapidus | reverse complement strand
GAGAGAGAGAGAGAGAGAGAGAGATTGTACTGTGGGGCGTGAGGTGATGAGGATGATGTAGATTAAGGATTATTCTGTTTGTCTCATGTTTAACAATAACTGGGATGAGAAGGCAAGGTGTTCGAGAGAGAGAGAGAGAGAGAGAGAGAGAGAGAGAGAGAGAGAGAGAGAGAGAGAGAGAGAGAGAGAGAGAGAGAGAGAGAGAGAGAGCATCCGTTCACATCTTTTCCTTTCCGCCACCTCTCTCTCTCTCTCTCTCTCTCTGGAAACTTCAAACCTCCAATACAATCATTCTTTATCATTTACACAGCCAAGTCACACGTTTCCTTCCACTATTTGCTGCGCTTCACTAACTTTGCAAGCGCGGGTCACCATTGTGCTAAGCTAAGCGTTAGTCGATGTTACTGCACCATACACCATTACTTCCCTCTATGGCAGTTGTGCAGGCTACGTGATATACTGTGCTGTGTGTAGTGAGGCGTGTGAAGGTGTGGTGTGTGTGTGTGTGTGTGTGTGTGTGTGTGTGTGTGTGTGCGTGCGTGCGTGTGGGTGTAACATGGGAATAAACAACGGTAACTTGATTCACGGTAAAAACACACAATATTATGACTGTTGTCACCCTTTCTCTCTTCTCCTCTCTATCTTCTCTCCTCTCTCTCTCTCTCTCTCTCTCTCTCTCTCTCTCTCTCTCTCTCTCTCTCTCTCTCTCTCTGTGTGTGTGTGTGTGTGTGTGTGTGTGTGTGTTCGGTTAAGCTACAAAATCACGTGTCATTTAACGCTATGTGGTTTTCGTCAATTTCTGCAAACACACACACACACACACACACACACACACACACACACACACACACACAAAGCTCTGAACAACTCGATAAAAATTGACACATAAATAAAAGCAAACTTGATTCCGGTCGATGTGAATGATTTCCTATTGTGTGTGTGTGTGTGTGTGTGTGTGTGTGTGTGTGTGTCACTCATCCCTTCCTCCACCTGCTCGGCCCACACACACACACACACACACAGTCCCCATTCTACTGTGTGTATCTTACCTGACCAAACCCACACTCACTCTCTCACACACACACACACACACCTGGCCATTCCCCTGTCCCCCCACACCAACCCTTACCTTTACCTACCTGCCAACACCTCTACCCTTCCCCCGGCTCCCCATGACTTAAATCCTGAGTCCCTTACCTTGCCTTACCCTTCACACACGCACACGCACACACACACACACACGTAATCCCAGCCGGCTGCACTTAACCTGCCTAACAGTTACTTGTGCGTGCCCCCTCCCCTTCCCTCTCTCTAAGTAGCGGTATACACAGACAGCCGCACACGATGTCATCAACCCCGTAAG
Source organism: Callinectes sapidus (assembly GCA_020233015.1). Taxonomy (NCBI): domain Eukaryota; kingdom Metazoa; phylum Arthropoda; class Malacostraca; order Decapoda; family Portunidae; genus Callinectes; species Callinectes sapidus. Next base: position 1,846,467 of record CM035176.1, on the reverse strand, counting down.
AAAGGAACTTCGCCACGCCCCCGCCTCCCGCACATCCTCCCCCGCTCCCCGTCTCCCCTCCCACCCTCCGTACTCGCCGACCTCTCACTTGTGGCCCAGCGGTGCGCTCTTCCCTCCTCTTCCCATCCCCCCTTTAAGCTGGCGGCGCTGGCGGTAGTGGCGGTGGCCGGCTCCTCCCCCGCTAAACAAAACTAGGTAGAGGTTTCTATCACAAATGCAGAGGCACATTTTACCAGTCCACAGAGCTCATTCCCTAATTCTTATCGATTCCTCGCCAAGGCTACTAACCCACTGGCCACGTGCGCAGATGGACAGCCAGCCAACCAGCCAGCCAGCCAGCCACCCCTCCTCTACCTCCTACTACTGCTGCTGCTGCTATTACACCCTCCTCCCCTTCCCTGTAAATTACCACGTTTCGACAGTCCTCCCCCGCCTTCTCCACGTCCCCTCGCCAACACACGACAAGCTAAGTTCGGCAGTAGTAGTCACACACGCTACTCACACTACACACACACACACGCACATATACACACATACTCAAGGCCACTTCCTTAGCCACGCACGCTCAAGGACGCAATCACTCCACTGGTAAGATATGAGGGAAAGATTACTCAAGCTATGGAGACTAAACAGATATCTCTATCATCCGAGACAAGGAGATAAGAGTTACTTCACGCGATAAGACAAGACTGACTGCTAAACAAGGTGGTGGTGTGACTGAACTATGTAGCAAGATTTTCATTTTTCTAAACTTAACTAACTACAAAGATAAGATTTCCCCCCCTAAACTTGAGTGATTTCCTCGCAAACAAAAAAACACAAGAGGAAGGGCAGAAACACAACTTTTTCCCAACGCAAAACAGGGGAGGGAGGAAAAGTTAGCTTTCAAAACAACAACAAAAAGATTTATAGTTCCCACAGTAGCAAGTCCACCACCCTTCTTCACCACACAGAAACAAAAGAGAGATTAAGTATTTGGAGGATAAGACCACTGAAGAAGACAGACCATCTCTCTCTCTCTCTCTCTCTCTCTCTCTCTCTCTCTCTCTCTCTCTCTCTCTCTCTCTCTCTCTCTCTCTCTCTCTCAGACTTCTAACCCCAGGCAGTGGCGGGGCGAGGGAGAAGCAGGGAAAGGTTAGACAAGGCTGTAAGGTTCCCACAGGACTGTAATAATGATGGGGGGAGAGGGAGAGGGGAGTCCTGCAAACCCTAGTCTTTGTTCGTCCCCAGGTCATCCCCATCCCTCCTCCCCTCTCTCTCTCTCTCTCCCCACCAAGGTCAATGACCCGTCTTACGCAGAAAAGATCCACCCACTAGCGCTTCTTTGTCCTTTTACCCTTTGCTCATCCCGCCTTCTTCCCCCAACCCCGCTCTGACGTCTCTTTCCAGGTCCAAATTTATCCTAATCCTTTTTCTGTGACTTGTTTCTACATTTTTCTCCCTTCCGTCTATTTTTATAAGTCTAAATTTATCCCATTTCTTTCTTCTAATTTATTGCTACATTTTTTCCCTCCTTTCGTGTCTTGTTTTTAGGTCCAAATTTATCTTAATCCTAATTTGTTTCCATATTTTTCCCCCCTTCGTCTCTTTTTATGTCTAAATTTACCCTAAACCTTTCTTCTAATTTATTCTAACCTTTTTTTTCTCCTTTCGTGTCATTTTTTAGATCCAAATTCTTCCTAATCCTTTCCACTAACTAATTTCTATATTTCCCCCCAGTTTTTCTATACATCACGTGTTCTTTCATACCAGCTCTGAATGTTACGTATCTTGATGTATTCAGTGACTTATCTCTCTCTTTTATAAACATTCTGCCAGATTTTCTACTTAAACACGTCATCTTTTCAGCAGCAGCAGCGGTCCTTACAAGTTAGGTTAATGCTGCTAATCTATCACTGGAACCTTATCTCTGCGGTATCTACACTCGTGATAAGGCTTTTCATATTTCTAAATCGTTATCTTATTTACAGCAACGTTCAATGGAGTGGAGTTTTTTATTTGATTAGTTTTTTACGTAGTTTGTTCAGTGCGAATTGCCCAATGGTTTATTTACTGTTTTTCTACCTATCTCCTATTTAACGATCAGTTTTTGTGGGTTATGTATGTATCTTTTTTTTTTTTTTACTTCACGTGTATCTATAGTAGTAGATAATTCCTGCCTTCAATATGTCATCTTTCACTTTCACTTTAAATTATCTTCAAGCACGATTTCTTTCATGGTGACGTGCAGTGTTTTTCTGCGTCCCAAAGCAATGAACAGCTTACATCACCACTGCCTGACTCCACATCTCTCTCTAGTGCTACTCTCCTGGCAACCCACAATCCTTTTCTTTCCTACCCTAAAGCCACGCGCCCTGCCTCTCTATCCCCCCATTCTCAAACACCCCTGTAACTTCACTTTCACGATGTTATACTCAAATATACACGTTTTTAAAAAGGGCATTGGTTTGGGTGATAGATCAGCAATATTTCAGCGTTCCTAACACACGCTAGCAGTTTTCAATCAACTTTCTTTCCTAAAAATGTTATTAGCTCTTAAACCATGACAGTTTTACATCATCCCTTATCTGACAATACTAAGCTCCTCTACCACCACTGTGCTTTGTCAACATCCCCTTCCTGTGAACGATTTACTTATCAAACTCTTCATTACGGTACTCTTCTCTCTTTTAGTCCAGCATTTGTACAGCATCGCATAAGTTTTAGCTCCGCAACAGACCACTAGGCTTTGTTCTCTCACCATACCGATCTTCAAAGGCCACACAGATGACTAGCAAGGTTATCAAGACAGTTTCTCCTACTAATAATGTGGAATTCTAGTTAATATCCGACTAAAACAGTATAAACAACGCTGAAAACTGTATGACATCAATTAGAAGTGGTAATGCTGGGGCTGACGTGGTGATAAAGGATAAACTTGCTTTCCTGCCCATCCCTCCCAGCCCGCCCCGCTCCTCTCGACAGTCCCGCCACAAGTCCTTGCTCCCAGTCTGGCAGCAGGCCGCGACGCAAGGCCCCTCACGGTAAAGATTTGGGCCCCTGCCAGACGGCCCTCACCGTGACCCTGACGTACCCTACATACCCTGCGGGGGCGCCAGGACCCGCCTCACAGGGCCAGCGCCGCCGTCAGATCGATGGCAGCGTCTGGGTGATCGCGGCGAAGGAACGAAGGTGTTAGCGAGCGAGTGGCGACACCTGCAGGCTTCAAGGTCACGGCCAGGTGTGTGTGTGTGTGTGTGTGTGTGTGTGTGTGTGTGTGTGTGTGTGTGTGTGTGTGTGTGTGTGTGTGTGTGTCTGTGTTGTCTCGCTACCCATCTGCCGCAGACACGCACACACACCAGAGAGAGAGAGAGAGAGAGAGAGAGAGAGAGAGAGAGAGAGAGAGAATGAGTGTTCCACGAGCATCAACACGTGAGTTACGTAAGGCGCATCAGCAACACAATGTCAGTGACCTGCTGTGAGGGCGGCGGCGGCAACTAAGAGACCCAGCCACTACCCCCCACCCACCCCTCCCCAGCAACACCACGAGGCAAGGAATACCCACCCCACCCCCTCCCCTACCCCGTCCCAGCCCAGGCATTCCCCCACCCCTTCGCTTGACACCCCACCACCCCCACCCCAGCCAACACGCAAGGCTAGGCAGACAAACTTGTTCTAACCGCCCCCTCTTCCTCCCCCCCTCCTCCCACACAGACACAAACAGTACCAGTCATATCTTTCTTCTCGCCTCCAACCACCAACACAGACAGACCCTGGAGTGTATTAAAAGGACAAAGAGTAACTGTTGCATGACTAATAAGATGCCTCACTCAAGTCACACCCACGCACGCACGCACACACATACATATTTGCTTTTCTCCCTTCTCAATGACTCAATTCTTCATTTCTCTTCACTCTTTTCTAATCTGTCATACTGCAGTTCAGGTTGTCATTCCCTAGGTTAAGGGGATCTGATACATTTTGGAAGGGTATTTGAAACTATGGAAGCCTACTACTAGCCTATAGGTCTGATGTATTATTGAAGCTTCAGAATTGTAGTGAAGGGAAAACCCAAGCGGGAGGACAATAGGACATTCCATCTTTTTCCTCTAGGGGGCGTGGAGGAGGCCAAGGGGAAGGAAAGGGAACTACCACCACAACCAGGGACAAAAACAAAGATTCACCAGCAAAAAAGGGTTCATGGCAGTTCCTCCCCTGCCCGTACGTTAAAAAAGGAAGGTACAAAACTGAAAAAGAAAGGGAGGTCCTCGCCAGATGTGGATGGGCATGCAAAAAAGGAATATAAAAAGAAAGGAAAGATGAGGAAAAAAACACTGGTTCACTTTTGACTTTGACAACCCTGGGAAACACGCACACACACACACACACACGCATACGTCTATTCAGTTCAAATTCAAAGATGGATAACTGTCAATTTTCAACAGAACATGATTTACAAACTAGTTCATTTTGTCTGGAACTCCATGTTGAAAATGATTGATTAAAAAGTTGAGAGAAGCGAAATCATACAGGTTTATATAACAAAAAGGCACAGGACATTACAGTTACAGTATAGTAAAAAGATTTAGACACTATTTTGCAATATTAATCTGTGTGTGTGTGTGTGTGTGTGTGTGTGTGTGTGTGTGTGTGTGTGGGTGTGTGTGTGTAGCAAGGACAGAAGGCATCAAGTTCACTCAGTCGCGTGAGCTGCCAAGAATCAGACCATTTATAAACGGAGAGAGAAAAAATAGAGGATGTGTCTATGCTTGTCTGACTAAGGGAGGCGAGGCGGGGACAGACTGACAGGGAAGTCAGTAACGAAGGACAAATAACTCAAGAGATAAAAAATAACCCTCCAACATTCAAATCCCTTCATGCAAAACGCCAAACCTTCCTGCTTCCTCTTATGCATTGTAAAGCTTCCTTCCTCTTCCTTTTCACTCGCTATGCATCACAAGAACCCTTTTATGCTCTCCCACGCACCGCCTGCCGCCCGCCCTCCCTCTCCCTCTCTCTCTCCCCTGCCATGCATTCTTCACCTGTTCCTCAAATATAGCTCTTTAACTCATGACCGGCGGGGTGGGACGTGCCAAACTCGAGCGGACCCAACCAAGCCACATTTAGCAAGTTACAGCCTCACGGGAAAGCAACGCATGGCAACTCGCTCTCTCTCTCTCACCCCCTCCCAGCCCATTGTCCTGTGCCGAGCGGCCACCACCACCACCACCACTCAGATTGTAGATATCTCGGCTGGCGTGACTTGCTGATCAGTTCCCTATGCCTGCGTGTCCACCGTCTGCCTCCCTGTCGGTGACCTACATAGCTACTACTACCCTCCCAACCTTGCACCACAGACGCATGCCCTCCAACCAACCGCCGGCAGGATGTGTCAGTTTTCACCGGTATAAACACACTGGAAGGTCATATTTGCATAATTATATCCCCCATCGCCTTGGCTTACTTTCAAAATACTCTGGCTGGCTGATTAGCGGTGCTGGGGTGTAATTCGCGGCTGGTTTCCTTGGCCAGGTCTCAAGGTAACAACAGGTGCTGGCGGCGGGCGGGTGGCGGCCTGCCTGCATTCTGGAGCACCTCCCGGCGATGTTATGATGTAATAGGTTAGGTAAACTCAAACCTGATCCAAGAAAGGCGTAAATAAGACGTAGAGCAAAACTAACATGGAGCTCTGCTCTGCGCTACCTTCACTCAGGTTTATGGCAGGTGGAGGTGTTGAGTCTGAGCCTGAGGTGAGGTACAGGCTGGCTGGCTGGCTGGCCAAACACGTGTGAGCCTACCCAAGCAAGCCCTGTGGAGCTCAGCATGGGCCTACCTACTACCATCATGCCATGTGCAAGATAGAGGCAAGGTGTATGTATCTCTAGCCTCACTGGTCTCAACCCAGCCTACTTGCACTACACGTGGTTCGTGTTGGCCTGCCTCGCTCTGCCCTACGCATATCTGAGGCCTCGCCCGCGTGAATCGAGCCGCTCCCATCAAGTCCTGCAGTGAGATGGTATCCTGTGCAGGATGGTGGTGGTGGTGGTGGCAGGGCTCCCTCACCCAATACTTCCCGGATGCTTCCACATCCGCTACTCACTTCCAGATTTCCCTCACCACCGCCACCCGCCGCCCTGCCCTGCCTTGCACGCCCCGACACCACCACCACCACTCCCAAGCCAAGCCTAAAAATGGGAGAAGAACGCGGTGATAAGATAAGATTGGACTACAAAGTGAGAGTGGACGGCCCGCCCTACGCCGGGAAGGAAGGGGCCAAGATCCAACGCGCCTGTACGGCAGGCGGCAGGGCGACCAGTAGGCCTAGGGAGCGCCCTCCAGGGAGACTCAAAACGGCCGTTAGACATAGAATGGGTAGACTTCCGCGTCGCGCCGCTCACGGCACACCCTCCCTGCCTGCCCTACCCGCCCCAAGGCGCACCACCACCACCACCACCCCGCAGCCTTCCCCTTCTCCTACCCAAGAGTGTCTCCAAAGTGAAGAAACGTCTCGGCAGATGCTGCTGCTGCTGCTGCTGAGACGCTAAACAAATTAACTTAGGAACAGTGTAGCTAGTCTACCGCGCGGCCATCTCTTACATAAGCAATCTTGCCATTTAAATGCCAGGCCAGAGGAGACATTAAACTTTGGTGGCCACCTTTAACGCAAGGCATTGTTGCTGGGTGTGCGTCCCCCGCCCACGTCCATCCACACACCAATGAATGACACCATGCACTAGTTAGTGTTTTCTTTAGGCTCTCTTTTAGGGGAAAGGCCCACTGTGTATGGCCTGTGCGGAGGTGCCACGTCACCCCGTCACCCGCACACGAGCAGCACGCGCATCTCTCGCCTCGCACCAGCCTCCCGCTGCCTCTCGGGCCCTCAACGTTACCTCAGCGCCACCAAAACGTTTGCCGAGACACAGCAGGAGGGCGGGCAGGGCAGCAAGCAGGGGAAAGCATCCAAGACATGGGTGGGAGAGAGGGAAAGAGAGGAGGGCGACGTTGCCAAGTTATCCCACGCAGGGTGAGGAAGCGACTAGTCTCGCCACGGTGAGCGAGGCGAGGCGTCTCGGGAAGATCACGTACGCTGCTGCTGGTCAGGGAGGGAGGGAGGGAGGGCGCCGCGGCATAACACTCACACACTCACTCACTACACTGTCACAACAACACTTACCAGGCAGGCTAATGGATCACGGAGCTGCAGGGGAGGAGGTGGCAGTGGCGGCTTGGCGGAGTAGTGGAACTTGGGTATTTTGTAATGATTGGCAGTGAATGTGCTTCCCTGAACACTGGCAGTGGTGCTGGGTGGCGCTGGCTTCACTTGTAATACACTAACACCTACTACATACACGTCCTCGACTTGAGCACACAATCAGGAGATCATTGGATGGGGCAGTGATGGGGTGACATGAAGTGAGGCTGTTCCTCCTCGCTGTTCAGTTCCTTAGTGATACTGTCTACTGGCTAACACACAGACACAGACACACACACACACACACACACACAGAGACACACACAGACTCACACGGCGGAGGGGCCAATCTCCTACAGACACACAGACATACACTGATCCAAAAGCTTGTAGAGAATGGTGGCAGGCTGGCAGTGTGTGTACAGCTTTGGGCCTTTGTCCTCTAACGGAGCTGCCTACACCTTCCTCCACGGTCACTCAACTCCTCAACACTCGCCTGTCTCAACTTCTCCTTCGCTACTGTCTGGCGCCACTTGCACTCCGCGGACACACAGGGGCGGGTAAAGCACTCGAGTCTGGCAGTGATGCACATGAGTTTACACGTGCGAAAGGGTCCTTGTCCCGTCCCCGCGGTCCGCGCCGACCCGGGCCTCCTCCTCTCACCCTGTCTTCGACCACACTAAGCTCTCCACCACCACCATCACCATCACCACCATAGCTGCCGCATCGCCTCTGCCGCTGCGCTCCTACCCCCGCCTCCCTGCCCTCCACTCTCACAAATATCGCGTCTTTCTGGCCATTACAAAGCATAGCAGTGCGTTCCCCCGGGTCACCAGTAAGTGCATAGGCCTGGGGACGAGTGTGGGCGGTGTATGAGTGCTGGACGTGGGTCGTGCGGCTGGCAGGCGGGTGTGGGTGCTGGGATGGGAGGGCGTATTGATCCTCAGGTAGGGCCCGTGAGGCAGCGAGGCGTCCACCCTTCGTTTTGGGTACACCTTCCCACCAACAGCCTCCTCCTCCTCCTCCTCTCTCACCACGGGGCACCATCACACCAAACACCACCAGCACACACCACTGCAAAAAACGCGTCACCTTGCCTTCACGATACACTGACGCACGCAGTAAGGCAGCCAACGTACCCTGCTGGTGATGCGTGAGGCGGGGAACAACTTATAGGGGAATGTTTGCACTGCTTTCCGCCACTCTCTCACACTCACCACGCGCGACTTCAAATACATAAACACTCATAAAACATCCCTCTAACGTGGAAATATGTTGGGGGTAAAGAAGATACGTGGAAATTAAAAAGTATCCAACATAACTTTGCGTAAACTGAAACGAGATTATTAACATTACTCCGCCACCACCACCACCACCACCACCGCCACCCCAGCCCGGCACCTGACAAAAGCTTCATTAATTCACCTTTAATGTGGCCTACCTGGCAACTACACTCACTGGAAAGCATTTATCTCCTGACACAATTACTGACCAATACTCTCTCTCTCTCTCTCTCTCTCTCTCTCTCTCTCTCTCTCTC
>CM035176.1:1723165-1750425 GCA_020233015.1 Callinectes sapidus | reverse complement strand
GAGAGAGAGAGAGAGAGAGAGAGAGAGAACATCGAATTTACCATGAGAGCAACAGTACATACAAAATATCTACAATACTTCCAATTTGAGTAAGAGAAGAAGAAAGCAACAACAAAAAAGGAGCACAAATCCAGTAATTAAAGGGAGTTCGTTCTCTCAAGTAGGTTAAAAGTGTCTCGGATAAAGATTTGTTACTTAACCTGCGACCTTTATCTTCTTCTCCTCCTCCTCCTTCTCCTCCTCCTTTTCCTCCTTTTTTTTTCGTTCTCGTCCTAAGCTCAATGGGACACTTAAGAAAAAGACCAGCAATAAAAAGTGGAGTAAAAACAAATATTAGGAGGAACAAAAATGAACTTAGTGTAGATCAGGGACGAGCGTTGAGATGAGACAGTGTGGTATAAGTAAACTAAGAAAATTTGCTGAATGAAATCGAAAAATGAAAAGGAGAATAAATGTGAAAATACGTCCCAGTACTGAAGAGATTGAGGAGTAAGATGGTTCTGTTCTTTTCTCTTTCTTATTCTCTTCCTCAGTTATTCTCTCGCAACATCGCAGACTTTTGTATTAGGAAGTACGTATGTTGGTTTTGCTTTTCTCTTTCTCGTTCTCATTAGAATTCTCTCGGAGTATTTAATGTTTGAAGAACTTGTTTTTCTTTCTTTATCCTCTTTTTCTGTCTCAAAAGTTCTTTTAGAGTATCATATATTTTTTGTACCAAGAAGCATAATCGTTGCTTACAAACTGACGGGCGACACGTTGGTAAAGCGAAGCAAACAAGGAAGCAAGCTGAGACGAAGCAAAATATCACTTCATATATCAGAATTATGTGTCTCTGTCCGTTTTTTTTTCTATCACACACACACACACACACACTCTCTCTCTCTCTCTCTCTCTCTCTCTCTCTCTCTCTCTCTCTCTCTCTCTGAGCGACTGGTAGCTACCTGGGACACTGGGAGAAATAAGTGAGCTAGTGAGAGGATGAGTGAGTGAGTGAGTAAGAGAATAGTGATGGAGGAAGTTCCGCACCATGAGAGGTCTTTACTGAAATCAACAGGAAATACTCTCTATTAGCATGCACACAAGAGAGGTTTTGAAGGACGAACACCGTAAAAAAAAGGTATGTACAATTATTCAATGATATCGCTATGTAAATCCTCGCCCTTGGGGGAAAACCACGATTGTTTCTGGCACTGAGGGGAGAATTTCCTGTTTTCTGGAGAAGTGGAATGAGAGAGAGAGAGAGAGAGAGAGAGAGAGAGAGAGAGAGAGAGAGAGAGAGAGAGAGAGAGAGAGAGAGAGAGAGAGAGAGAGAGAGTAGCAAGCTTAACTTTTTTCTATTAGGATGAAGGGCGAAGCATCTATGTAGTGTTGGTAAGGTTTCAAGACGCTTGTTAAGGTTAGAGGTTCGGATGCTGACAGTACTCTATTAAAACTGACATCTTTTTGTGTGTATTTTCTTTTTTATTTTCTTTCTTTCTTTCTTTCTTTTTACTCTATTAAAACTAACATTTTTTTTCGAGGTTACTTTTCTATTTTCTTTCTTTCTTTCTTTCTTTTTACTATATTAGAACTGACATCTTTTTTTCGTGGTTACTTTTCCATTTTCTTGCTTTCCTTTTTTTCAATCATCTGTTTCCATCGTATATAAGAGCTTGTCTGTCCCATTAACCCCTTTCAGTATTGGGACGCATTTCTACCACAGGTTTTGGGATGTGATTAGACGATTGTATTGACATTAGGAAGGGTCTAGGGAGGCCAGATTAAGATTAATGGCTAGAAACTAATATTTTAATCACTAAATATGTTTAAAGTTGCATAACATCGCCCAATAGTGAAAAGAATAAATATAAAAATCCGCTATTGTAATGAAGAGGTTATTAAAGTGATCGTTTAAATATCTACCCTGAATTTGATGTTATATATATTTTTGTGATGCTTTCCTTTTATTTTATTTATTTATTTTTTTACATCAGTTTTCTCATCCTAAACCAGAGGCTAACTTATATACAATAAATAAATAAATAAATAGCGTCATCATTTTCTTTATTTGGTCCAATTCACGTAGATTATACGCAGAGAGAGAGAGAGAGAGAGAGAGAGAGAGAGAGAGAGAGAGAGAGAGAGAGAGAGAGAGAGAGAGAGAGAGAGAGAGAGAGCCTTGAGGTCGTGTACTGTGTGTGTGTGTGTGTGTGTGTGTGTGTGTGTGTGTACTGTGTGTGTGTGTGTGTGTGTGTGTGTGTGTGTGTGTGTGGCTTCCTTGTGACGAGTATGGGGCTTTGGACGGAGGTAAGTAGTCATTGGTGGCGTAAGTAAACCCATCATTAGTTGTGGGGCGTCCCTTCATGTGACACACACTCTCCGTGATGGGGAGTGACGATCATCATCAATAATACTAAGGACACTGTACGACTGCACCGGAAAATAAATCAAAAGAATGCACGGATGATAAAAATACATAATAAAAATAATAATAAAAAATAATAATAAAACGTCTTGCCATCTGTGCCTAAACTTTTCTTAAATATCAGTTATTACTACTTCTTTCTACAACAATAATAATAACCACTACAACTACAAAAATAAATAAAATTGAACAAATAAATGATAAAAATACATAATAGTTATAAAACATCTAGTCATTTTAGCCTGAACACTTTAAACATCGACAACTACTACTATTACTACTACTACCACTACTATTACTGCTCGTTATTCTCCGCCGTTTTCTAATATAATTCCAATGATAGTTTGATTTTTTTATTATTACTATTTTGGGGGACATTTAATTGGCTTTATTGAAGAATATTGACATTTTCAAGGATGTTTTTTTAATATAATCCCAATGATAGTTTGTTTTTTTATTTTTGTTTTTTTTACCGCTGGATAATTAAAGTATGTAAGTATGAATTCTTCGTCTCAGTTCCCAATAGACTCTAGTGAACCATATTTATTGGAGTTTCAAGGGTAGTTTCTTTTTTATGATGTTACTGATACTTCAATTTTTCGTCCCAACTCTCAATAGACTCTAGTGGATGACAGTACAGTTTTTCAAGGTTTACTTTTTTTTGTAATATTCTGGCACTTCAGTGGGCTTTTTTTGTTTTATTTTTGTTGTCCTTTGGCCGCCTCCCTTCTACATGAAAAAAGTTAAGTTCTTGGCCTCAGCTCTCAATAAACTGTAATGAATGATAGTACAGTTTTCAAGAGTGTTTATTTCTTTTAGGACTGTAGTAATAGGTCGACGCCTCCTCCCATTTCTACATAATTGCTTCCATGATCACACTTTTTCAAGTATTTCCAGTCACTTAACCCTCCAAAAAAAAAAAAAAGATCATTAACCTTTCCTCTCCTATATTCAGTGCTCATACCATCCCCCCCCCCCCTTCACAGTGCTTTGATTGTAAATGAAAGGAAACAAAAAATGACGGTAACAGAAAAGATTGAAATTGGAAGTTGATAGGATTTTTGATGAGGTTTCATGAGCGAGAGAGAGAGAGAGAGAGAGAGAGAGAGAGAGAGAGAGAGAGAGAGAGAGAGAGAGAGAGAGAGAGAGAGAGAGAGAGAGAGAGAGAGTCGTATTATCCTCATTTCCTTATTCTGCCTAACCATTGCAGTTAATCTAATCAATCTTCACCATTCAGTTCACCTTTTCCTGTAAAGATCGTAATAATGCAGTTAAGAATCTAGACTAAAAGAAAACCATGGATAAAAAATAAATAAATAGATAAATAAAGACTTCAATTCACCTTTACTCTATAAAAAGCGTAATAATAAAGGATAAAATAAGCCAAAAAAGTGAATAAAGTAGAATAAAACGGCGTTGTTCATGTAATAATACTTTAATTCAAACATAAGTACAGTTAAACACTACAGGAAAGTAGTTGTGAGGAGGAGGAGGAGGAGGAGGAGGAGGAGGAGGAGGAGGAGGAAGAAGAGGAGGAGGAGGAGGAGGAGAGACCAGAATTATAGGTTATTTAGCGATTCGAAATAGCAACAGAACTTTATGGACTAATTAGATGACTTAATTCAGTGCGTTACACCACACTAACTCAATTATAGCCGATTATTAGACGAAATCCACTCAACCGTACCAGAAAGGAAGGGAAGCTGTTTTTCTTTGACTACTACTACTACTACTACTACTACTACTACTACTACTACTACTACTACTACTACTACTACTACTACTACTACTACTACTACCATAACATCGAATTAACAAACAAAAACAGGACCAAACAAGAAAAGAAGGCTGCAGTGATCACATAGACACATACACACACACACAGACGGACACCCACATACACACACACACACGAGGAGTCTAAGAACCATATCAGTAAGAGATAACAAGTCAAGAGCCTCACTTTGTCTACATGTGAGTGACCACACGTTTGCTTTCTCCTCGGCAACAATTATCTAAGCCCAGGGAGGTGAATACTGAAGAATTACCGGAATGTTCTACCGTGTTCTATGCTTTTACTACTACAATGTGTCTTTTATTAGTGATATTTGAGGGTTTTTAGGCGTCACACAAGAATTACTGGAAAGTTCTACCGTGTTCTATGCTTTGCTAATGTTATGTGTTGGTTCTGTGTCTGTTTTTAGTATAATTTAAGTGTTTTTAAGCGTCAGAATAAAAAGTAACAGGATATCATGTCTTTTTTGTATAATTTTAGTGTTTTTAAGCGTCAGACTGAAGAATAACTGGAATTTTCTACATTTTTCTATGTTTTACTAATATAATGTGTCTTTTTTTTATTTGAGTGTTTAAAGCGTCAGACTGAAAAATAACATGGATTTTTTTTACCTTGTTTTATGTCCTACACTATTTGATATGTTATTTTGATATTTTTTGCGTACAATTCGAGTATTTTAAGTGTCTTTTTTAACTATATGAGGAGTAGGAAGATGCAGATTGAAGACTAACGTGAATTTTTACCTTTTTCTATGCCTTACTTTTGATATCGTGATTTGGTGGGTATTTTCCTGGTAATTTGAGTGTTTAAGCCATATCTACTGTTCAGATGTTTTAGTGGGTGTGTACAGGTCTTCTTCACTGAGGCAGGAAGGTATTGACTGAAAAACATACTGGATTTTTACTTTTGACGATGCTTTCTAAAATTTAATGTTTTGTGAAGGTTGTCAGTGTAATATCTACTGTTCAAGTGTGTGTGTGTGTGTGTGTGTGTGTGTGTGTGTGTGTGTGTGTGTGTGTGAGAGAGAGGGGGGGGGGGTTGGCAGCGAATCAGTGACAAGTAATAACCAGTCACAAGACAACGTGACAATCTCACTTAACCACAAACAAGTCACTATCACAGACCCATAACAAGATACCATTGCCAAAAGACACACACACTTACGCCCACAGAACTCCAAATACTCAAGTGTGAAATATCAACATTACTAAAGACACTTCCTATTTCATAACACACAAACGAGAGACACAGAAAGAGGAAGAGGAGGAAACTAAGATGACATAAGAATTAGATAACTTTGTGCAGACTGTGGGGCAAAATAAGGTAAAGCAACGTAATATACACACCTGAGCTTGAAATGACCTGCTGTGTGGAAGTGAGTTCACCTAACGTATACCTAAATAAGAAGACTTGAAAATATTATACGAAGGAGCTAAGAATAAGATGATCCAAGAAGTAATATAGAGACAAGATGATTTAATGTAGAGATGAGGTATAAAGTAGAGAGAGAGAAGACAGCTAACCAAGTACTCATTGATTCAACATACAGGTTTACATTTCACAGGTAGATTGTTGCAGGAAATGCGAAAAAAACACACCCAAAGAGATAGAAGACACAAAACCTCAACTGAGCCATCTAAGAAAGCATAAAAAAGCCAGCTGTAACATGAACCAGCTGTAGAGAGATGAAAAAGAACACTCGTAAGATTTAGCAAGTCCACAAACATCTATACCCAAATAGATAGAAAAGACAAAACCTCAACTGAACCATCTAGTAAAGCATCAAAAAGCCAACTGTGACATATAAACCAGCTGTAGAAAGATGAACAAGAAGAAGACTAGTGAAAAGTAACAAGTCCACAAACATCCACACCCAAACAGATGGAGAAGACAAGACCTCAGCTAAACCACCTTACAAAACACAACACCCCTTCCTTGTAATGCACCAGCTGTCACATGAACCAGCTGTAGAGAGAGATGAAAGAGAAGAAGACTCGTGAAAAGCAGCAAGTCCACAAACCCTATCCTTCCCAAACAGACAGAAGAGACAAGACCACACCTGAACCATCTTGGAAAACATCAAAGCCCTCCTATGTACAACTCCACCTGGCCTTATCAGTTAACCAGCTGGTGCACACGACACACACACGCTGCACACGGCACGCTATCACCCCTTGCACACGGCATTAAGAAGAGCCTTATAAGATTCAGTTTGGTCAGGTGAGACAACAGGTGACCGAGAGGCAAGGAGGCAGCCTAAGCTAACCTCCCTCCTCCTCCTCCTCCTCCTCCTCTCCTCCTCTCCTACTCCTCTTCTCCTCCTCCTCCTCCTCTTCTCCTTCAAATCAGCATGACATCACCAGCTAAAGAGCAGGTAAGATAAAAGTACTTGTTTGTGAAGTGTATTTGATTATTTCGGTATCTTTATTAGTGAGGATATTGTTGATGTTGTTCTTGTTACCATGTACTACTGTGGCTGTTATATCATTCTACTACTACTACTACTACTACTACTACTACTACTACTACTGAATCTTTGCTATCCTTTTGTCTATGGGTATATTGTAGTTATTCTTTGTATTCTTTCGTTTAGCAATAGTAACAACAATAATAGTGATGGATAGTAATGGTAGTGATTTTATTTAGTGTGTACGACTATAATATGGGCCACAAAATATGACTTATCTTTGTTTACAAGTTTTACGAGTGTCTTAAAGTTTTGTTCGTGATGTGAAACGAGCGAAGAGGAATTACAGTGACAGTGAATAATAGTGAATGTGAAAAGAAAGAACGAATCATTATGAAAAAAAAAAAGAGAATATAAAATCAAGCAATTACTGAACGATAAGAAAAAAAGGACGTAGTTTCAGAATGCATCGGTTATTTGATCTTTTATTCATTAGTTTATTGTGATTTTGTTCGTATTTTGACTCGGTGACCTAAAATCTTCGGTGATATTTTTAGTTCTTTTTTTATTTTCTGTTAATTGTTTTCTTACCATTATTATTAGCCGGGGAGGAATAATTAATGAGGTTGTCAGTTAGTCAGTTAGTCAGTCAGTCAGTCAGTCAGTCAGTCAGTCAGTAATAGTTCAAAGCGAGTTTCTTATTAATTAACACACAAATTGATTGAATTACTTTCTCTTTGCCAATATTACTTTTGTTAACACTATGTAGCACACACACATACACATACACTCGCACACACACACACACACACACACACACACACACACACACACTCTCTCTCTCTCTCTCTCTCTCTCTCTCTCTCTCTCTCTCTCTCTCTCTCTCTCTCTCTCTCTCTCTCTCTCTCTCCTTGTAATAGCTTTCCGTATATATAATTGTTCTTCTTTAGTTATCTATTCCCAAGTTATCATTGTATTTCACCCACTATTTCCTCTCTATACATATATACATACATAACATGCATACATACATACATACATACATACATGTCGAAATGAGGAGGAGTCAATATATAGATAAAAATTTAAGTTTATTTCGTTCAACTGTATCCCTGCTTTCATATTTCTAAAGATTGCATTCCTTCTTAAGTTTCTATTTCATCCCATAACTTCTAAACGTTCTTTCATTGACGGATTTCAAAGTAATTGTCTTTTATTTTATTTCGTTTATTCTTTCTTTATATTTGATTTTAGTTTTCAAGTATCAGTTATATACAATAATTTCTAAACGTTTCTTCCTCTGTTGATTTCAAAGTAAGGATAATTTGTCGGTATTTCTATTTTGACTTCTCTCATTTTATCTTGTTTATTCTATTTTCTTATCTTACTATTTTTCTGCCTTCAAGTATATTGGCCTTCCCCATCTCTTATCACCCATTTATGGCAAAAGGATCTTAAACTAACCATAAAACAACCAAATACACCATTGCACTGTTTATTTACAAGTCTTCACAGGCAGCAGCGTAACATTATAGACCCGGAAACCGAATAAACATCGATTTCAGAACAAAAAAATATAAGTGAAAAGTATATTCGAGTTATTTTGTAAGACTCCATAAGTACATGGATCAAATTCTGCAAGCTGGCTGTTCAAATCCGACAACCAGCGGAGAGAAAGGGGTTAGAATCCACAATAAGGGATTCCAGGGACATGATGGGTGACTGTTGTTGACTTGGGCACCGTGGCAGGGCAGGACAGGGAGTGAAGAGTGCATTATGGAGTGTGTAGAGTGAAGAAAGACACTCTAACACACCCAATGCACTGGTGGTCTTTCTTGATGGATGTTCTTGTCACCATCTTCATTCCTTAGGGTGGTGTTGGTGGTGTTGAGTTAGATTAAACCCCCTTCACATCTTGATCTATTGGAAAAAATGCGATTAGAGTCAATATCATACAGGAAATGTTTAAATAAATAGACAAGATAATCCTCCCACTATAATGAGAAGTAGAGAAGTTTTTATCATCTTTTAGACCACACAAACATCATAATAACTTACATAACACAAGTCAAAACAAATTACATAATACAAGCTAACAAACACTCTTACCTTCATATATAGACTGCATCCGCCTCTCTAACTCAGGTCACGGTGGAGGTAAGACAAGTAGAAGGTATGGCCAGGGAGGGGCAGGGGACCAGAGACCAGCTCCCCTCACCCCTTGCTAAAACACACACATTTCACCCTCACGACACAACATTTTATCACCAGTCACCCCACCACCCCCCGCCCACCATCACCCCACCCACCCAATAGGACATCAGATAGCCCACCGTCAGCCAGTCAGCAGTGCAGGGGTGTTATCTCTTGCCTCCCATTGGTGCAGGGGCGTGGCTATACTGGGTGGGATTGATGTGATGTGTTGTTAGTTATTTATATGAGTTGCTGTTTGTGCTTTGTTTTATATTTTATATTCTATTCATTTTTTTAAGGTTTTTAGTTTGTTTTACTGTTGTTTGTTTAGGTTCTTCTAGTTTGTTTGATTGGTTTTTTTACTTCAGTGGTTGTCGAATATTAGTGTCAGTGGTAACTTGAATTTTTTGTTAAGTGCGCTGTCTTACTTAAGAAAAAAGGTTATTGAGTGAATAATAAGATAAAACAGTGGTACTCTCCTTCATATCTATACTAATATCAGCGAAATATGCTCTTAAAGTTAACATTTCGTAACCACAGAAAAGAAAAATAATAATAATGATAGACTTATTTTGTGGCTTTAGTAATATAGACGTATAAAACACTCAAGACATATTTTGTGGCTTTAAAACTATAGACGTGTAGAAAAAAAACTGAAAAAATTTTGTGGCTTGAAAAGTTATAGGCGTGTAAGAAATTGAACACTAACAAAATAACATCATAATTTTAGATATGAAGTCACCATTTTTATACATTTCCCAGTTGTTTATAGTCTTGTACACATTGAACAAGCGTTAATTCACTACTTGAGCTTATTAATCCCACTTGCCTCACTCAGCCGCGTCATACTCAAGGGAAAAAAAAAGGTTAATTAAGTTCAGAGTGTAGTTTGTTCAAAAAAAAGGTTCATTCTGTTTCCAAGTGGCGTGGTGACCGTTGCGTTATCTGTAGTGCTGCTTGTCTCCTCAGCCTTATCGCAAAGTCAAGTGTCTGGGAAGGGACCTCAAGTCTCTCTCTCTCTCTCTCTCTCTCTCTCTCTCTCTCTCTCTCTCTCTGGTTCAGTTTTTCAATTCGTTTATCTAATTCTTACTTACATATATTTCTTAGTCTTCCCTTTCTTTTATGTAACTTTATTCCTTCTTCCTCTCCACCCCCCCCCTCCCCTCTCTCTCTCTCATGAATATATCTTTATCTTCCACAGGCATTTCCTTCACCATCACTGCAATGTGCCACCATCCTGCAGTGAAACACGGTGATGCCTTACTTACACTGCACTCCAATATGGTGACAATGCCATGGGCCCTGTGATATGGCACCCTACCCAACACTGACGCCCATTGCACCATAAGTCACCATTGTACCATTGCACCATGCTGCTATACGGTACATGGTTAGGTGCTGCACTGCAATGTATAGTGAGGTCACCATACTGTACTTGATGGTGATATGGTGTTACTGGGAGGAGCGTATGATGAGGCTAAGTCACCATTACTGGGTCACCATATGATGCCTCAAGGAGAAAGTGCCTCCATCACCATGAATTCACCATATCAAGACCTCCACCATTACCAGGACTCCACGCCAGTCTCACCACCATCACAAGGCGTTTCTTCACCATCAAGACACTGTACCAGGATGCAGTGAAGTCACCATGAGGAAGATCCGTCACCATTTCACCACACCAAGACAGTCACCATCAGCTCACCATAACAAGACTACCTCCAGTCATCATATACCAAGCTGTCACTATTAAGGACCTTGAATTCACTATAAGAAGACATCACCATCACCAAGTCACTATAAGAGGGTCGCATCACCAACACCCCACTGACCCTATCACCATTACATCACCATACTAAGTCACTGTACTGAAACACCATCACTGCCATGCACTATACGAAAGCAACACAACGCCATGGCACTATTATCACCATCACTGTCTTGGCAACATACTCAGCCATCACCAATTATATATAAGACTCCATAACACTAAAAAAAAAAGACTATTCACCATAACATTTTGATTAACATGATTTGATACATTTTTTTCATTTTTTTTTTCATTCTTATTATTTTTCTAGCCAAAGTGATGGTTAGTGTGTGAATGAAAGCCTTCCTTCCCCACAGCATGTATACATATAAGGGTTGTATATGTATATTATGCATTGAGGGGTTGGAGTATGTGTGTGATGTAGGTATACATGTAACACACACACACACACACACACACACACACACACACACACACACACACACACACACAGTTATCAAGCAGACTATAATTACTTACACATTAATATTTACAAGTTATATCATCATTTTCATATTAAGTAAGATTGAAATAACAACAACAACAACAATTACTACTACTACTACTACTACTACTACTACTACTACTACATTCCTATCTATAAATCGCTTTCCCTTTCTATCTTTTATCCAGGAATTATATTTTTTAAGTTTATATAGATGGATTAACTTCATCTTAAAGCTTCATGGAGTGTGGAGCTATTTAGGTTTATTGTATTAGAGTTTAAATTGAAAACCATACAAAAAAATACTATGTAAACTAGATATTCATTCATATTTTTTTTTTTTTTTCATTTACTTGTTTCTTCAGTCAATTTCATGATATTTTTCTTTATATATTTTTTACTAATCTCTACATCAAATCATTATTCATTCTTACTTTTGTCATTTTTCTTTTTCTTAATAGTTTCCTTCTAATTCATCATAATTTATATCCAGGAATTATTTCTTAGCTTATTTTTCATCACTAGTCACCCTCCATCACTTTCACCATCAACAGTTCACCATTAATAGTTCCCCTTTCACTCTCAACTCACTATCAACTCACTATCAATGCACCAATCACAATTTTTCCACCACTAATCAACTCACTTTCAAAACTTCATCCAAAACTCCATTAATTTGTAAGACTCCTTTCTTTATGGATCAATATTAGGATTAGTTCAGACTCATTTCTGGATCAACCACTTACATTAAGACTCCCAAATGGATCAATACTAATTTTAAGACTCCCATTCATGGATCAGTCATATGAACACACTCATGGATCACTTTCATCATTAAGACTTCAAACTATGGATCAATTTTTAGGTTTAATGAAACTCCCAGTGAATAGAACAATACTGATTAATGGATCATTTTTTTATCATCAACTTCATGGATCAGTATTAGGGTTAAGACTCCTAACTTTGGATCAACTTAGATTTACTACAACAGGTGAATCAGTAATCATTAAGACTCCTAATTAGTGGATCAATTGTCACTATCAAGACTCAGATACATGGATCAGTATTAGGGATAAGACTCCTAACTTTGGATCAACTTAGATTTATTACAACTCCTGGTGAATCGGTAATCATTAAGACTCCTAATTAATGGATCAATTGTCACCAGCAAGACTCACACACATGGATCAGTATTAGGGATAAGACTCCTGAGTTTGGATCACACACAGCACCAATAAGACCCCAAGCTATGGATCAATACACATCAATACACATCAATACAGGGTCAATTTTACCTTTAATGAAGCTCCAACGTGAATCAGTATATCCAATCCAAAAAAAATATATAAGAATCAGTTTTCTAATGAAGACTCAAAGCTACGGATCGATTTTATACTTGATTTTACTTGGGCTTCTAAATAATACATCAAATATAGCTTTAACATCCTTAATTATGGATCAATTATAGCTTTACAAAGACCCCCAATGGATCATCATTAGCAATAACAAGACACAATGGATCAATTATAAACTCCAAGTCCATATCAATCAATGGCACTTTTTATTATGGTCATGATACTCCCAATGGATCAAATGTGGAGAATTGTGGATCATATTTAGCTTTAACACTCAAGCATATCAATTTTAGGGCTAAGAATTGCAATGGATCACTTTTAACACTTAAGACTCCCATTGGATCAGTATCTACATTAAGACTATTCTTGGATCATTTAAGATTCCCATTCCTGGATCAATTTTAGCTTAAGACTCCCATTCCTGGATCAATTTAGCTTAAGACTCCCATTCCTGGATCAATTTTAGCTTAAGACTCCCATTCCTGGATCAATTTTAGCTTAAGACTCCCATTCCTGGATCAATTTTAGCTTAAGACTCCCATTCCTGGATCAATTTTAGCTTAAGACTCCCATTCCTGGATCAATTTTAGCTTAAGACTCCCATTCCTGGATCAATTTTAGCTTAAGACTCCCATTCCTGGATCAATTTTAGCTTAAGACTCCCATTCCTGGATCAATTTTAGCTTAAGACTCCCATTCCTGGATCAATTTTAGCTTAATTCCCATTCCTGGATCAGTCACCATTCAAGTCATCTATTTTTGGATCACTTGTTGAAAATTTATAGATTTGGATCAGTTTCGAGATTAATTAGCTCATTTTGTGGATTATTTATAGATTAGATGAGACTTTTTTTTTTTTAGGTTAGGAAAGACTTCTAATTGTAGATCAACTGAAGTTTCTCTCTTTCCTTTTTTTTAATTAATGAACTGAGTTTGAAAAAAAAAGTAAAAAAAAAAAAAGTAAATAAATAAAATAAATGAATAATAATAATAATGGGTCAGCTTTACCAATGTTGAGACCTTATTTATAGCTTTTACATATCCATTTCATTTTATTTAGACTCCTAAGTATGGATCAATTATTTTCTAAGCTTCATCTTCATCAAATTCATCTTATATCAGACTCCTAACTTTGGATCAATTTTTAAGCTTCATTATTCACTTATTGGCTTCATCTTCATTAATTTCACTCTATTTTAGACTCCTAAGTATGGATCAATTATTTCTTAAGCTTCATTATTCACTTATTGGCTTCATCTTCATTAATTTCATTCTATTTTAGACTCCTAAGTATGGATCAATTATTTTTAAGCTTCATTATTCACTTAAAGCTTCATCTTCATTAATTTCACTTTATTATAAACTCCTAAGTATGGATCAATTATTTCTTAAGCTTCATTATTAATTTATTAGCTTAATCTTCATTAATTTCACTTTATTCTAGATTCCTAAGTATGGATCAATTATTTCTTAAGTTTCATCTTCATTATTTTCTTTTTTTTACACTTCATACTTTGGATCAATCAATTTTAGCTTAAGACTCCCATTAAATTTTAGCTTAAGACTCCCATTCCTGGATCATTTTTAGCTTAAGATTCCCATTCCTGGATCAATTTTAGCTTAAGACTCCCATTCCTGGATCAATTTTAGCTTAAGACTCCCATTCCTGGATCAATTTTAGCTTAAGACTCCCATTCCTGGATCAATTTTAGCTTAAGACTAATTCCTGGATCAATTTTAGCTTAAGACTCCCATTCCTGGATCAATTTTAGCTTAAGACACATTATTTCATCAATTTCACCTTAAAACTCCAATATTTATGGATCAATTTAGTTTAAGACTCCTGCATGTGGATCAAATTTCAACCTTACAGCTCCCGTCCATGGATTAAATTAGGTTAGGTTAGGTTAGGTCTTCTAGAAATATTCATTGTAGTTTGTTAGTTAAATTTTTTTGTTTTTCATTGGTTAAAAAGACTGTAGTGCATTTTCTTTTTCTTATTTCATTGGGTAGAAGATGAGAAATTTTAGTTTTTGTTATATATATATATTTTTTTATGTTTTCTTTATTTAGAAGGTTATAAGTACATTTTTCTTTTCTTTTCATTTCACAGGTTAGAAAATGAGAAGCGTTAGTTTTCATCATACATTTTTAATCATTTTCATTTCATTGGTTAGAAAGTCATTAAAAAAGTTCATATTATTACTTTCCATTTCACTGGTTAGAAAGTCATAAGCACATTTTTTTCCTTTTCATTTCATAGGTTAGAAAATTAGAAGTGTTAGTTTTCATTATACATTTTTAATCCTTTTCTTTCACTGGTTAGAAAATCATAAAAAAAAAGTTCATATTACTTTTTATTTCACTGGTTAGAAAATCATCAGATAACAATATCACATCTTTTCACCCTCACTCACAGACTCATAAGGTTGTGGATCAAATTTTAGATGGATTAAGATAGGTTAAGACTCCCTATAGTGGATCACCTTAAATAATACTCAACATGGATCACTTTCATGTATAAACTCCTTAACACTGATCAATTACGGCTGAATCAATTTAGATTAACATTCTTGGATCAGTGATTTGGGTTTTTCTCTCTTGTCTGTGGATCAATATTAACGTTATATTGATTCCTCTTCATCAATCAACTTGTATCTTTTTTAGCTTAATTATCCTGTTATATGGATCCATTTTAGCTTAGTTCTCCCATCACATCAGTTAATTTTAGCTTAGACTCTTTTCATGGATCATTTTTAGCTTAAGACTCCCATTCCTGGATCAATTTTAGCTTAAGACTCCCATTCCTGGATCAATTTTAGCTTAAGACTCCCATTCCTGGATCAATTTTAGCTTAAGACTCCTATGCTTGGATCAATCTAGCTTAAGACTCCCATTCCTGGATCAATTTTAGCTTAAGACTCCCATTCCTGGATCAATTTTAGCTTAAGACTCCCATTCCTGGATCAATTTTAGCTTAAGACTCCCATTCCTGGATCAATTTTAGCTTAAGACTCCCATTCCTGGATCAATTTTAGCTTAAGACTCCCATTCCTGGATCAATTTAGCTTAAGACTCCCATTCCTGGATCAATTATATTTCTAGACTTTCTAATCCTCCATCACTGCTCATAATCTTTTCACTATAACCACTTAGTCATTACTTTTATTCACTATATTCATTTGGATCACTTCATATCATTATTACTCACTTCAATTCATTATGCATTCAAATTTACTCACATACATACTTTGCATTCATATTAGTTTAGTTCCTGAAATACTCAAGTTATCCTTATTGGTGCTATTAGTATAAGTTCTTGATCACATTCATTCATTTTCATTAATTTTCACAACTGCAAAGAGAATGAAAAGATGAGAAGCAGTGATTCTTTCCTTCTTGTTGAGAGATTCATTGTTTCTCGTTTTATTTAGTAGTTTTATATTTTTTTTTTTAGTTGTCAGTAATTTTAACTAACATTTCTTTCTCTTTTCACTGAATGCCTTACTTTTCTTATTTTCATATTAGAATTCATAAAGATAATCTGTTCTTTTCTATTCTCCTTTCCATTATTTTTTCCTATTTCTCTTTACATCCAAATCCATATTAACATGAAAATAAGACTCCAAATAATATTAACATGAACATTCACACATACATTACAAAACAACAAGTAGATCACAAATATAGAATAACAAAAAACCAATAGAATAAGTGATAAACAACATTTTTGGCACTGGAATACAGAACTGCCTTTAATGTACCTATTGTATGTACTATTACCTACCATTTAGAACTACATCATTCTCTATTGTATACATTTACCCCACTGTATTTACCATTGTACTTTTCACCCATAAACACTCACAGCTATTTAAGACGTAACAGTTAGAAGGTGTAATGATTAGAAACAACGAAAGTGGATCAAAAAGGCCATTGTTTTGTGGAATGTATACTGAGTGTTTGGCAAGACGCTGCTGATGACGAGACGAAACTGTTACTCTCAGCTCTGTCATGTCTTGCTGGTCACTCACTAAAATATATTCACAAAACGGCTCATGAAAACAGGTGTTCAATTAAAACAAGCCTAAAATGAGAAGTATAGTCCAGTAATTCATTTAAAAACATGCAAAATTGGAAAAAAAGTTGATATTAATTCTTACATTCAAAATTCAACTCAGATTTATTGGTTAGTTTTGTTGACAACATTTTTTTACTTATTCGTCATTTTTCTAATTATTTGGACTTGTTTCTCATTAAGGTTGCTGAAAAAAACAATAAGCAAAATGAAAAAAAGTGTAATCTCATTGTATGTTGTATTGAAAGATTATGTATAGGCACGCTGGATCAAATCTATACATTTAAGGATGTATATTCATAGTGTATGTATGCATGAATAGATGTACGTATGCTAATCTTTACGTACATGTGTGTATGTGTGTGAGTGTGTGTGTGTGTGTGAACTACAGTGAGATGCAAAAAAATAAACAAATTGCATGAAAATATTACTTACTTTGATTTAATTCCTATATAGGTAACTGTGGTGGTGGTGGCAGCAATAGTTGTAGTAGTAATAGTTGTGGTGACGGCAGTACACAAGGCAAAAAGAAAATACACATTAAATTCGTATTTCCTTTTAATGTCAACTGATCATCGTCCATTTTTCCGCACTCTGAAGAATTATTACAATATTTACGGTATTTACACAGCTTGGCGTTCCTCATGCAACGGCTACAAACTGTCACGGCTCACACAACTTAGGCAAACTTCAAGCTTTCTATATGTATGTGACTTCATCTCATACCGAACACTACACTCAATTTTTCTGTATCAACGTTTACTGTGAAGCTTCATGATTAACTTTCAAGCTTTCTAAATGCATACCTCTATTCCTTCACACTGTCTGCATTCATTCTCTCTGCATCAACTTCCACTGTGCAGATTCATAATAAACTTTCAAGCTTTCTTAATGCATCCTTTTATCTCTTCATTCATTCCCTTTGCATTAATTTCATACAAGCTCTCATTGCCACTTAATTCTTTCACTATTCATCTCATAATCATTATTTCTGTGTCTTCTGCCTATGGTAAATTCTGTATAAATCTAGTTTTCTATATCAAATTTATTGGTATGGTTCGTTATATTTACTTTCAACTTTCATGTACTAAACTTTATGGGTCTTCTGTAAAAATTCCTATTGATTTCCCTACATACATTTCAATACTAACCTCATTTTCCTATTTACCTTTATACCTCATCTCTTCTACAATGCCACACACTTCCTCCTCCACAAGTCATCGCAAACACTCCTCATATATTAGTATACAAAGAAACATACAAAGATCACTAATATTTTTACATTTAACAGCAAGAAAAATAATGACAACATTCACTCTTTCTATCTCTCACAGCAAAAGAAAAGTCTAAGCAACATGTACATATATTCATTTCTTTCTCTGTTGGTAACAAAGAAATCATAATTTTCAAGCAGGGAGAGAGAACATACTCTTTCTCTTATTTGACAATTCCTTTGTTGATTCTAAACAGCAAAATATCTCTGTCTCTCATTCTCATGTTTATTCTTATCTTTCTCTGTCAGTAACAAAGAAATCGTCATTTTCAAGCAGGAAAAGAAAACATACTCTTTCTCTTATTTGATGATTTCCTTACACACTAAACAGCAAAATATTTCTCTCAATTTCACTCTCTAAACAAAATATGAATCTTATGTGAAGTTCCATACAAACTTTTAAGCTTTCTAAATGCAAAACTCATTCTTTCTGCATTTCTGCAAACATCAATTCTCGACTTACATGAAGCAAGCTCTCCACACACACACACACACACACACACACACACACACACACACACATAGGGCCGTGTCAGCAAATAAGTACAGAGGAATCAAGTCACAACAAAGGATCAACAATAGGATCATCGCTGCCTCTAAACTCTCAAAGGACAAACCTAAGAATTGCACTTTGTACTTGACTAAATGATATTGACGCAAGTTATGTACACGAGAGGAACGGAGAGGAATGCGACAAGTGTGCTAGTACAGATCATTGACTAAGAGATTAATGATTGGTACATGGAAACTTGAAATGCCAGGAAGTGTGTGTGTACGTGTGTGTGTTATTTGTCTTATTCTTTTCTTAATGGACGAAAAGAATGGAAGGAAAAAAACTGTGCACTTACTGTATGTTTTTCCTTATTGTAATTGTTTTTCTGTCAATAAATTATGTACGTATGTTGTGTTTTTTTTAAGCTGCATAGGTACTTATATTTTTTTTTTCCTCTTAACTTGTCACCTTAAATTTCTAAGCTGTCTTTTTCTTTCTCTCTTTTCTTAATAAGCGTGTTTGTGTGTCTGTGTGTGTGTCAACTTCTAAATTCAAAGCCAGTGCAAAATTACAAGCACCATTTTCTATGTCTTACCACCACTGCATCTCACAACACAATTTTCAGTAAGTTGGATAAAAATAGCTTAAAGAAAGGCAGTTGTCATCTTCTATTCTACTTTGTGATATTTTTTTTGGCAACACAAGAGATAATAATAATAACAATTGCTTTCATTTTTTGGAGCTGGTTACACACTCCCCAGCATCTCCAGTCTTAACAAAAGCAATGGACGTCACTGGTTGTCTCAAAGTTCCCAGTTTTCTGAAGGCGACATTGAATAGACTAAACGCAAAGGGCAAATCACGGAAGACTTTTACAACCCCCAGTATTATTTCAACGTTTCTTTTACTCTTTTTACAATATATCTGTGTGAAAAGATAGAAAAACAATACATTCCCTTCTGAAACACTGCCACTGACCAATAAACAACCTCCCCACTCAGCCTGCCATGGGGGTAAACTCCTCTACACCCAATAAATAACCCATGACGTGTTTCTATCAACTGACTCAATTTTTGGTGGTGTATTTTGCAACGGTGCTCAACGTAAATGAAGACAGAAAGAAATGAAGAAAGTAAAAAGGGAAGAAGTGAAGAACAGGAAGAGAAACACTGCCGTAAGTAAAGAAAGGGAAAAGATAAACGTGCATATCAGCTAGAATATATCATAATAGGCCAATAAAGATGTTAAAAGCCCAATAAAAATAAAATACGAGAGGGAGAGATGGAGGAAAGAATGGAAGGGAATAAGGACTACAGTTGAGCTAATCATGACTTGCGAAATGCCTTGTTTTTATTTGAGGAAAAGGACAACCAGTGCTAAGTAAACAATGGAACAGTAATTAAAGTACAGGAAAACCTAAAATGAATTCAGAATGTGTCTCTAACAATGTAGAGACACACACACACACACACACACACACTCTATATACACACACAAACACACGTACACATCTTTCACATTTCAGCCTCCACACGCACACACACACACAAGCGCGTACACAAAGAGAGACTGACCCACCATTAGTAAGAAGCGTCACATTAACAACACCATCACATTCTTGGGTGTTGCATCAGTTTGTCATCACCACCACACTGTGAATGACCTTTTTCATCAATGATTGACCTTTGAACTTCACTGAGGAGGAGGAAGAGGAGGAGGAGGACAGAAATATTTGGCGATCAACAAAATAAAAGGAGGGAAAATATGTAGCAGAAAATGAAATCAATAATAATACGATGATGAAGGGTGAAGAATGACAAACTATAGAAGGAAACGAGAGGAAAATCTATAAGGAAAAGGAAAGATAATAAAAAATGAAGGGAAAATAGAAGAATGAGAGGAGGAAAAGATAAGCTGAGGAAACTGGAACGAGAATGAAGAACAGGAAAGGAAACAAGAAAATATACTAAGAAAAAGTGGGTAGAGGAGGAAAAGAGAAATCTGAATGACAAGAAAGAAGTAAAAAAGTAGAAAATGTATGAAAGATCAGAAAATGTAGAAGACAAAAATAGAAAAGAACACAATAACAAGAACAAGAAAAGAAAGAGGAGGAGAAGGGAAAGACTGACTAAGAAAAGGATAAATTTACACGATCGGTTAATTAACGGACAATGCAAATAAACTCTTAACCTCAGTGGAACAGTGACGACAGCCCACCATCGCCAAAAAAACACAATGCACAAAAATACAGGAAAATAAATACGAACACAGTACTGAAAATTAACAAGACATGAAGAGACACACTAAATGCAGAAAACAGACCAAAAAATAAATAAATAAATGAAAACAGAAGCAGCGAAATCTATAAGTGAATTGGTGAAAATATCAAGTAAGAATTTTGTTTTTATTTCAAGAATATAAGATAAAGAAAAGTCAGAAAATGCAATAAATTAGAAAAAAAAGAATGAAACAGCCGAAACATAAGAAAGAAAAGGAAGGAAAAGCAAAAGACATGACAAACAAAAACTATTACATTACACAGCATAAAAAAGGAAGAAAAATTAGGAAAATAATGAGGACAAAATGAACAAGAACACATTAGAAAAAAAGAAAATAATAGATATTATAAAAAAAAGAGGAAAAAATAGAAAAAAAGACAATGAGGACAAAAACCAACTACAAAACAGTATAAGAAAAAAGAAAACACCAAAAAAAAAAGAGAAAAGTGAAAAAAAAGGAAGTGACAAGAACAAAAACTACAAAAACACCAATAAAAAAAGGGAAAAAGAAAACACAGGAAAGAAAGGAAAAAAGGCAACACAAAAGTTACCACAGAGTATACACCAGTGACTAGACACAACGCCCCTCTACCACTACTGAAGGCCGAGGTAATTATTGATGCCCTGGACCAGCAGGATAATGGCCGGCTGCCACGCCACTAAAAGTCTCACCCAGTCCAGCAGCTGCCCATAAAACACATGAGGTTTCTCCCACGGGTTGCAGAACATCCTCTTCAAGTCAACCTAATGGAGAGAATAGGAGGTTTACTTGTATGTCACAGGAAAAATAGTTAAAAATGAATTACGTACAGATAAACAACTAATGAATAGATAAATTAAGTAGAATATAAAACTATCTTCAAGTCAACCTAATGGAGAGAATAGGAGGTGTAGTTGTATGTCTCATGAAAAAATAGTAAAAAATGAATTACGTACAGATAAATGAAGTAGAATGTGCAACTAACAAATAGATAAATTAAGTAGAATGTAAAACTATCTTCTAGTCAACCTAATGGAGAGAATAGGAGGTGTACTTGTATGTCATAGGAAAAATAGTTAAAAATGAATTACGTACTGATAAATGAAGTAGAATATACAACTAACGAATAGATAAATTAAGTAGAATATAAAACTATCTTCTAGTCAACCTAATGGAGAGAATGGGAGGTGTACTTGTATGTCTCATGAAAAATAGTAGAAAATGAAGTACGTACTGAATATCAAGTAAAATATACAACTAGAATACATTACAGTGGGAGAAATGTGAAGAAATGCAGACTGGAATGACAAAGATGAAAGTATTATACCACAACTAAAAATGAAAAGCTGTTTACTGTTATAGATACATTCAGACAAGTTGGAAGGAGGGAGGTATACAAAATTTGAAGCTGCTGATGAGATAATGGGTGAAGTACAACACCAAATTTGGGACATTAAGATGGATTTTAACACCAGAAACTCATCTAAGAAAAAGTAACTATAAAATCCCTGTTAATACCAACCCAGACACACACACACACACACACGTACCTTTTCCTTACAGTACGGACACATTTGCTTCTTTCCCACAATGCACCAGCCACGGATGCAAAACTCGTGGAAGGTGTGACCGCAGGATAGTCTATATGTGTTCTCTACGATGCCCTCTTCCCCCTCTGGCACCAGCTGGGGGTTGCCGCACACCGCACACACCCCAGGCTCAAGAGTACGTGTTGGCATGCCCTGTGGGGTGTAGTACTGCCGGGGAAAGAAAGTGTTGGTTATCGGTTTATTTCTTGTTGGTTTCTTTCTTGTTTTTGTGTACAAATTCAAAGAAAGATTAGAGATGAGAATAGAAATGAAGACAGGACCATACCAAACTAATTCAGGGCCTGTGTATCTCCAAATAAATGAATAAACAAACAAACAAATAAATAAATACTAGGCAAATATACACACACCATTCCTCATAATATACTCACCCCTATATGTGAAGCCATCTTGTCAGCACACACTTCTGCAATATCCCTGCCTAACACACCATAATAGAGACCATAGAAGATGAGGAGCAGCCCGCTGTCCATCCACACATTAGCTTTGACGGAGAAGAGGAGGTTGAATCCCATCATTGTGACCATAATGATGACATACCCGACAACACCCAAGCCACAGCAGATCTTGTATATCAGCAGGAACCACTTGTACACCTGTCTGTGCCACGGAGGGAGGGAAACTGTCAACACCACCATAACTCATCACCAAGAATTCAATGTTAGAAGGAAAAGTGGAAGGTTGGAATGCTTCGGATTGGATGAAAAAGGGAAATACTTCACACTACCATAGTACTGTATATCACCAAGAATTACAAGGTACAAGGAAAAGAGATGAATTTGAATGTTGAAATACTCTCAACAGCACCACAAATTGGGTGTTACAAGGAAATGTGTTAGATTTGAATAAAACTGGGATAAAAAAGGGGGGGAAACACACTCAACACTACGAAACACTGAAACATATACAAAAGACAGAAAGAAACTTAGAAAAAAAGAAAACAATCTAGAAAAAACACACAGGAAAGAAAACAAGGGCAGAAAGATATGACAAGAGGAGAAAAACACTAAAGATGAAACAAGAAAGGCTTAAAAAGAGAGAAAACAACAGAAAATAACCAACAAAGAAGAAAACAGTGGTAGGAGGAGTGCTAACCTTGGTGTGGTGGGATCAATGGGTCTTTCTAGTGCCTTCTTCACCACGATGACAGTAATGGATGAGAAGAGCAGCCAAATGAAGATGAAGCGCCACCAATGGTTGTGGAGGCACAGAAGGAACGGTATCACCCACACGCCAATCATGCTCACCATCTGCAACACACGGCATGGGTCATAGAAAAGGTTAAAGGTCAAAGGTTATGAAAAAAAAGTAACTTAAAAATTTGTTTCAATTTTAGACCTCATGTAAATTAAAAAACACATAAAACAAACACCCATAAACAAAGAGGTACCTGTAGTTTATTATACCAATCTGCACTCCCTCCCTCTCTCTATCTGTCTCACCTGGTAAGATTTGTAATGTTTTTTCTTCCACGCAATAAGGACGACTTGTGATATGATAGTGACGAACATCAGAATCAACACCATCTCCGCATGCATCTCCTCGTGGCCGCGGTGTTTCTCGTGTAGCTTCAGGTGCTCTAGTCTGGGGTGTCAGGTTAGGTTAGGTTAGATTAGATCTTTTTTAGTTTCTTTATTTAAACAATCTGGGCTTTTTAGGGGAATTTATGGGCTAAAGGAGACCACCTAATGGAGACTTCCTATCTGAGTGGACGCCCAATCTCCACTCAGGCCGTAGTCAGTATTTGAACCCATGCGCTCAGGGATCCCAAGGGCCCCAGAGTGCAGCCGGTTAAACTGTACCACGACGGCCCAATTAGAAGTTATCCAACAAAATAATTCAAATGTGATGGTTGAATAATTGCGTTTTATGACCATTACCTTCACCTGGCCAGGATGTGACTCATTAGTGTTACCTGGCGTGCTGTACGGGTGTTAGTCAGTGTTCTTACCTCCATCGCTCCTCCTCTGTCAGTTCTCTCTCTTGATCTGTCTGTGGAGAAAAGGAGAAATTTAGTAATCATCTCTAACCTAACCTAATGTAACCCACACTAATGCCCTAAACAAAATTACGAGATTATACAGAAAAAAGTGAAAACAGCGGTATGATCCCATAATTCCCCTTGATCTGTCTGTGGAGAAATGAAGAAATATAGTAACTGTGTCTAACCAAAGCTAACCTAATGTAACCCGTACCAATACCCTAACTAGTCAAAAATTACAACATAATATAAAAAAACACACATGAAAACAGTGGTATAATCCCATAATCCACCTTGCATTACAGCCACGTCAATTGTTTACTTACACTGAAAGAAAGGAACAATAACCCGTACATACACCCCACACGGGCACAAAACCACGAGAAAATACGAAAAACCCATAAAAACACCGGTAAAAGTCTATATTTCCCTTTAAATTTAGGGTAATATTGCCACACCGGGCGGGTAACTCGTCCTAAACATGTCATCTTTTCTTCCAGTTTCTCCCGTTCTTCTTAACCCATCGCTTCGAAATCCAGGGTTCGAATCTCACCAGGTTTTCTCGGATGATTTTGAGCAGTTTTTCGTCTAAGGGGTTCGGGAAATGGCCTCTTATGTGCTGGTGGCCGTGGTGGTGGTGGTGGTGTTGCTCCATTCCTGCCATCTTTTGCTCTCTCTCTATCTCTATCTCTCTCTCGCTCTCTCCTCCTCTTCCTCTTGTGGGTTGTTTTGGTGTTGCGCAGTCTTGATCTTGTTTTGTACGTGTTTTATTTGGGTTTTTGTTTGGGGGTTATTGTTGATATATTTATTGTTTGGGTTTTAAAAAGGAGATATTTGTTTATTTGTTCATTTTTGTGTGTGTGATTTGGTTTTTGGTGGTGTGATGGGTGACTCTCTCTCTCTCTCTCTCTCTCTCTCTCTCTCTCTCTCTCTCTCTCTCTCTCTCTCTCTCTCTCTCTCTCTCTCTCTCTCTCTCAACAGTGATCAAATGCATCAACACGACCTTGGAATTGAATTAAGGCAGAGTATGTCAAAAGGGGAATTTTACGCTTGTTTTCTCGAGATAAACACGACATAAGAGGAGGAGGAGGAGGAGGAGGAGAAGGAGGAGGAGGAGGAAGAAGAAGAAGAAGAAGAAGAAGAAGAAGAAGAAGAAGAAGAAGAAGAAGAAGAAGAAGAAGAAGAATGTAACACGATTTTTTCAACCAGATATTGCTTTTCATTCACGTTTTTAATCTACCAGTATATTTCTTAGTTCGTTCCCTTGTATTTTTCATATAATATATAGAACAATACGTCTTGACATCGACTGATAGAAATTAATAAATGGATGAATAGAATAAGTTATAGATGGATATGACAGTGTGGAGTTTGTTTGTGCTCCGTTCTGTGTATTACAAGGTATGTTATAATACGTCTTATAGAAATCATTTGTAAAGTTAAGGATCGGTTTGTTAGTTTTGAAATTACTAAGTTATGCCCCTCTAATAAGAGTTATGTATTTACTTTCTTTCTTCATTTATTTATTTCGTATCTTTCTTTCTTTTATCTTTTCCTTTCCTTCTTTCTTTTTATCTTTCCTCCTTCCTCTCTTTTATTCCTTATTTTTTTTCTCTTTTTTCTGTATTCCCATGTTTATTTATTTATTTTTCAATGATGAGGTAGGGTATTTGTCAAACTTTCCCTTCAAACACCAAAACCACTCAAGATCTTCCCTAGAATTACACACACACACACACACACACACACACACACACACACACACACACACACACACACACACACACACACACACACACACACAAACATCCTTGAAACCTTCCCAGCAACTATGAAAAGCGCCCTTCAGAATTAATAAGTATAGGGGTTTTGTATTTTTTTATTTCTTAATTCTTAGTTGACAATCATAAGTTCAGACAAGACTCTGCGAGAACTTTATCTAAAAGAATCAGTAAGAATGACCTTGTATACAAATAAAACAATAATGACGACAATAATGACTAATGATATCGCTGCAGTTCATCAGCTTATACTAAACACTACAATTATAAGTAAGATAATTACAGAAACAAACATTAATCTAACACTTACGGTAATAATAATAATAATAATAATAATAATAATAATAATAATAATAATAATAATAATAATAATAGATGTAAAACTAACAACACACTCTTTACAACTACAATCTGAATTAATAACGTCACAAACAATAGGAAACCTGGAAAAAGGAGAAAAAGCTAGAAACAGAATATCAGTAGTGTGTGTGTGTGTGTGTGTGTGTGTGTGTGTGTGTGTGTCCGTGTGTGTCCGTGTGCGTGTGTGTATGTGTGTCTAGCCAGTGCCGCAGAAAGCCACGAAGTACACGAACAGGAAGAAAAAGTAGACGCTCATCAAAGTAACGCGGGAGAGGTACTCGGCGCGCTCCTTTACCCGGTGAGCCAGGCGCCGCACCCAGCTGCCCTCCACTTCTTGGGCTGCCTTCACCTCGCCGTCCTCTTCACTGCTTACGGGGGTCTTCTGCGAGAGAGAGAGAGAGAGAGAGAGAGAGAGAGAGAGAGAGAGAGAGAGAGAGAGAGAGAGAGAGAGAGAGAGAGAGAGAGATGAATCAATAAAAAAGTCACTACATCTCTGAATGAAGTAAACCATGACTTTTTTCCCGCCAAAACTTGACCCTCATAAAACACACACATAAGATATAAACACACAAACATACATACCTCTTCTCCCTTTTTAGCGGCCCGAGCGTTGCACAGAATCACGTAGACCAGAGAAAGGAAGATAATACACAAAGACACACCAATAAAAGTATCCATAGCGGTTGCATAAGGGACAGAGGCTAAAGATCCCTTGTATGCGTTACTGAAGGAGGTGAGCGCAATGAGAGGTACTAGGGTGAGCAGTACACGCCCCACAAACTGCCCCTCAGGTACTAGGAAGCTGAACCAGGCCACCACCACCAGGAACATGCAAGGGATGTAGCATTCGATCAAATAGGTTCCGAATTCCCGCCTAATCTTCATGGTGACTTGCGCACAGCTGTATTCGCCTGTTTGGAAAGTGGCGGGAAGTTTGAATTAGTTTATTTTATTAGTAGTAGTATCTTTTTTATTGTGGTATTTGTGATGATGATAGTAACAGTATAATTATTTCT
>CM035176.1:1697342-1714430 GCA_020233015.1 Callinectes sapidus | reverse complement strand
TAGTGATGTTAATGACACCCGCATGATGTTATCTCTATTTCTAAAGGACACTTGAAGAAGTAGTTACTCATGCATAACTACCTTAACCACATCTTGCTCTCCTTCTCTTCCCTCCTTCTCTTCTTCCCTTCCCATTCCCTCCTCCTCCTCCTTCTCCTCCTCCTCTTCTTCTTCTTCTTCTTCTTCCTCCTCCTCCATAGTCTCTCCCATGCTCATACTTTTAGGATGGTTAGATTTGTTTCGAAGTTTTAAAAATGGCTATAAATCTTTACTTACTTACTTACTTACTTACTTACTTACTTACTTACTTACTTACTTATCTACTTACTTACCTACTGACTGACTGACGTATTTACTATATTTTCCTCCCTCATGCCTCTTTCCTGACCTCCTCCTTCTCCTCCTCCTCCTCCTCCTCTTCCTCTTCCTCTTCCCATATCCCCCATACACTTTCTGCATTGCCTCTTTCACAATTAGCCTTTTTTATAGGAATCTTCGTGTTTCATTTGTTTTTGTTTATTTATCATCTTATTTTGTGTTATTTTTGTGATTTTTTACCGTATTTTTCTGTTATTTTGTTTGTGAAAGAGAAATGGGTTATTAGAAAATGCTTTATTTATATTTTTTGTCAGTTATTTATTTATTTTTTTCTAACGTAACTGTCTAGATTTTCAATACGACTGTTTTTCTCTCCTTTTTTTCTTCCCATTACTTTATTTCACTTATCCTTATTCATTATCTATTTATTATGGCTATTTCTTCCTCCCTTTTTTACGACTGGCCGAGAGAAAACAGATAGAGTAGGTCAGAATGTACAGGAAGCGTGGGTGAAGCGTAGCAGACCACCACAGGGTACAATTAGGTAGTGCTTGGGCCTCTTCTGTTTTGCCTTCAACCTTCGTCCTCTCTTTGTAACTATTATCAAGAGTTTTTCAGGGTTTTCAGTGGTGTTTTTCGAAGTATTTGTTTAGTATGGTGTATTTGGAGTGGTTTTTTGTTTGTTTCATTCGTGTTTTAAGATATTTTTTACTAGTTTTATTGTTTTTTTTTAAGTTTTGTATGTTTTTTTTTTAATGTTTGTTTGTTTCTTTACTTTTTGGAGGGTGATTTTGGTAAGGATCTCTCTCTCTCTCTCTCTCTCTCTCTCTCTCTCTCTCTCTCTCTCTCTCTCTCTCTCTCTCTCTCTCTCTCTCTCTCTCTCTCTCCATTTACTTTCTTCTTTTTCTATATATCTTTCTTCCTTTCCAGTTTTGTTTCTAGTTTTTCATTCTCTCTCTCTCTCTCTCTCTCTCTCTCTCTCTCTCTCTACACACACACACACGCACACACACACAGGCTTCTCACATCCTCATTAGCTTCCACCCTTCTCAGATATCACGCACGCAAATTATTTAGAGTCAAACTAAAGTACAACATCTGCTGGCCTAACAAGATGTAACAGGAAGACGTGACTGGGTTGACTATTGCAGAGAGAGAGAGAGAGAGAGAGAGAGAGAGAGAGAGAGAGAGAGAGAGAGAGAGAGAATCTAAACACACAACCTCAATAAAAGATAGAAACACACATTGACTCTCGTATATAATGCAATAATATTTCCTGAACACCAAAGAAGGAAGGAAAGACACTGAAAATGATAATAGCAATAGATAAACTCGTTGCTGAAATGACACCCCGTTAGAAAGACGATAAACAAACTTTAGCGCGCCAAGGAATGAAAATAAGCAGCGTGGCAATACTTGAAACCCTAACAACAACAACAACAACAACAGCAACAACAAAGCGTGGCATACAAACAGAGGTACCAGCAGATACATAAATATAGGGTATTATTTTACCTTAACACCAGTCTCAAGTTAGCTTTTCCTACCCTTCCCATCTGTTAGAGCAGGGGTTCTTAACCTTTTGATGATTCCAGACCCCCAATGGATTACCCAATATGGTCCCATACCCCCCCCCCCCTTCACTTGACTGTCGAAATAATATGATAGGTTCTAGGTTCTAAGTATATACCAGTATCAGTGCCAGTATCTAACATTCTACCCAAGTGTAAATATGATTAAATAGAATAAATACCAGTACCCAGAGATCGAGTCCCATTCCCCCAGCATTTGGTTCCCATACCCCCGGTTAAGAATCTCTGTGTTAGAGCTTTCCATACTTAGTAATTTGACTCCCATATGTAATTGGTGCATATCAATTATAATGACGCTATCTAATATAATGTTGAATGATAGACTAGTTGTGTGTGTGTGTGTGGTCATTTACATTTGACATAATCTAATCCTACATACAATCATCTATCTATCTACATATCAAACACACACACACACACACACACACACCATTCACACTTATAAACACCAAAAAACAAAAAAAAAACAAAAAACTGTCACTTATAAACACTAAAACAGTAAAAAAAACAGGAAAGAAAAATAGAGAAAATATAGACAAAACAAAACACTACTACTGCCTCTAATATCCCAGGATCACCGCAGCCCACCATGGCATCCAGCACATTTGACGTTAACACAATACCTCACCACAAACTGTACATCAGCGAACTGGAGGAGAAGAACGGCGTCTTTGATTTGGAAGGGAGGACGGTGAAATACATTGACATCCTCGGCACCATCACCAAGTTATCCACCAACCCCAAATTCACACTGATGAGCGTGGACGACAACACCGCCATCATCAAATGCATTAGATTCCACGAGAAGAAGGAGGTGGAGGAGAGGTTGAAGGGGGACGAAGAGAAGGCAGAGGAGGAGGAGGAGGCAGATATATCGGATGACGAGAAGGAGGACTTTTTGACGTTTGTGGAGCGCGTCACAAAAGGAACGCAGAGGGGTGTCCGGCTTGGTGATCTGGTCAATGTTCGAGGTCGTCTTGGGGTGTACAAAGAGGAGTGGCAGGTGGTGGTATCTTCGGTGGTGCTGGTGAGGGATTGTAACATTGAGTGGTTCCGTGTGAGGGAGGTGCAGGCACAGCGTAAAGCCCTCAAGTCACGTGTGAAGTGGCACTAATTTGGTGTTGGTTTTTATTGCTCCATTTTATTGTACTGGCCAAAGATATACTATTGTTCCTCTATTTTCTTGTTTAATTTCCTCTTTTCTCTTGTATAATTGAGCAAGGATGTAATTTTGTTTTTGTTTTCTTGTATAATTTCCTAGAATGTACTTTTATTGCTATTTTCTTGTATAAATGGACAACGATGTACTTTTATTTCAATTTTCTTGTATAAGTTAGCATTACTTTGTATTTTTATTGCCTATTTTCTTATTTTACATATAAATTGGTTAAAGGTGTTTATTAACGATGTTTTTCCTTTTTTTATGTATATTTAGTAATTTTTTTTATTCTTACTAGGTACATTTTATCTTTCATATTTAAAGTGGTAAAAATATGTAAGTTTACTTATTATTATATGTTCTGGTTACCTTTTCTTTCTTTTTTTAGTGAATAAGGATGGAAGATATATAAAAGATACCACTGATGAATATTACTTTACTTTTGTTACTTGCACCCTCACCAGTGACTTTCCCTTCTCAGTGTGTAGTCAATCCTAACCTTTTCTCAACAGTTCTCAAGCCTTCTACACATTCTGTCTATTTGTTCCATCTTAACCTCCCAAAACTGGCATTATACTTTAGCCATATCTCATCTGCAGCAGATTTTGGGAGATTAAGATGGGTTTCAACACCATAAATTCATCTAAGAAATATTACATACTTAAGAATCTCCCTTCACTCTTTCACTGAGATGTACACACAATACATTTCTAGAACAACAGAATCTTAGCAAAAATTAAATAGAAAAATGGAAAAGATCATTACAAGGAGTATATTTAACAGTCTTTAGCTGAGAGAATGCTTTGAGATGGAGTGATTCAAGGCGAAAGATCTCTGGGTTGGTTTGTCTATACGGATGATGAACCAAATAACAGGAAAAGCATTAATATGGGTCGCAGTCACTCGGCATTCCTCACAACTCAGGAGGGGGCGAGTCTCTAGGTGAGTTATTCTGCTGCACAATCTTCACCTTCCCCCCATCCTGCACTGCCTTCATCCCCAAGTCAGCCAAGCCAGGGTTCTCCGCCACCCCCTCCATCCTCAGCTCTCCAATGCAGCGCTGGTTCTCAAGGTTCCCCTCCAACAAGTTCCTCAGGGCAAATATTGAAGCTTCCTTGATGAGTGGGTTCCTTGCGTCGAATTTTGAGCTTTCTAGTATCAGTAGCAGGCCGTCCATCTCCCTCACCTGTTTGGAAAAGTCAATATTTGGTGATTTTTATTGACATTTCCCTTTTGACTCTTCACAAATTTGATTAGTTCTACAATTGTTCATTTTCTAAGTGTTTTAGTGATTCTAATGAGAATTTAACTTGTATTCTACATTTTTAGCCCCTTCAGTACTGGGACTCATTTTTACCTTGAGTTTGGGTATGATTAGACAACTTTGCCAACATTAGCAAGAGTCTATGGAGGTCAGAAGATTAATAGCCAGAGTCTGTACTATTTTAACCCTCACATGAATTCCTGAACCTGCATAAAATCACTAAATAACCAGCAGAATGAATATGAAAATGTATCCCAGTACTGAAAGGATTAATAACGCAAGCCTCAGTACTATTTTAACCCCTACACAACCCCTACACCAAATAATACGCAGAATGAGTATAAAAACGTGTCCCAGTACTGAAGGGGATTACGAGAAGCCTCAGAGCAGCTCACCAGGTCTTGATTGGAGGAGCTGAGGTGCACCAGGCTGGCAATGAGGCGGATCAGGTCACACTTGAACCCGAACGCTGGGTGTTGTTCAGCCTGACTCATCCGTGCCTCGTCATCCAAGTCAGTGAAGCGGTCAAGGGGAGTGAATGCATTGCCACCCATCTTGCCAATCTCATGCATGCACTGTAGTAATGCTGTGGGTGGTGTGAAGGGGCTGGGGTTATCATTATTAGTATTATTTCATTTACCGGTATTTTTTTATTTATGTAAGGGGGAAATCTGGTCAAAAGCAACAAAATTACTAAACAAAAAGGCACACTTAGATGGTTTATTATTACATTTTCTATATAACAGGGGAAATCAGGCATCATTTCCATTCTATTCATATATTCTGGTGTTTTTTGGAAAAGAAATGTATAGTAAATCTAAGATAACAATAAAAATAAATAGAATATGCAAGAATATGTCACTCACCCACGCTGGTGACGAGAAGGCTCCTGTCCTGCTGCAGAGTGGGCCGCCAGGTGTCCGAGGCAGCCACAGCACAGATGAAGGTGACCAGTTTTGCTAACACCTGTCAAACGGAAATAAAAACCTTAAATTACTTATAAAAAAGGATGGTAGATTGTTCTAACCTTAGCTAAATTTTCCCCTCTTATAAGAAAAATAGAATAATAAAAAAGCTTATTGTAGGCTAGTGGGCCATACCAGTGCTGAGTCAGGAGCTGGTGAGTCAGCATGTGTCCTCAGTATTCTGTCAGCTTGAGTCTGTAGAAGAGAAGAGAAATTAAACATATAAATATACTGTAGATGAAAATACAGGAACAGGCAGGGAGTTCCAGAGTTATACCCAAACAAAATGACAGTCACCATACTACATACCTTGAAGTACCCCACCAGGAACTTCAGAATAGGTTTTCCTTGAGGGCTGGAGAGAGGCTTGGCAGTGTGAGTGAGCCCTGCCTCCACCATCTCCAGACACATACACTGGTGGCCCTCAGAAAGACCCGCCCATGTGTCCTCCAGGAAGCCGGCAGCTGCTAACAAGACTTCCAGGGCTAACAACACAAAGCAGGAGTACTTGGTGTCTGCCTCATACAGTGTCAAAAGTTGTGTCAGCACTGCCTTACCTGCTGGGGTTCTGAAAGTAATTATTTGTTATTTATTAAAGGGAATTTGTGATGGAAAGTGAAGGGAATGTATGACAGATAATAGAAAAGGAAGGGAATAGTGTTGATACATCTTTTTACTCATCAATAATGGACATGAACAGAATGTATAATAACAAAGAAGGGTATAGAGTATAATTTTTCAGCTTATCAATACTGGACATGAAGAGAAAGTATACTAATAAGGAAGAGTAAAGAGTGTTAATATATCTCTTCTTTTATACACTGAGCAAAAAGTGTGTAAATGAACTAATATATATGGGTGTACGGCAAACATACTTGCACAGCTCCTCCTTCACCTCAGCCTCCAGAAGACAGTTGTGTAGGATCATTGTGGACGCCTGAGCCACCTCCTTGTCCCAGAACACAAGCATATCACTGGAAAAAATAGAAAGAAAATAAATATTGTCATTGTTGTGTTTTTCAACCAGTACTCTCAATCATTCATTCCTTTCTCTGGAAAACTCTGGAACTCTCTACCTGACTCTATATTTCCAACTTCCTATGACTTGAATTTATTGAAGAGGGAAGTTTCACGTCATTTCTCCCCGTCCTTAAGCTAACTCCATTGAACTCTAAGGGAACTGGCAAATTAGTGGGCTTTTTATCTCCTTTTTTTACCCTTGACCAGCTTACCCTCCTACTTAAAAATAAAAGAAACTAACTTAACTTGACCCAACCTAATATCACAACCTTAACTTGACCACACAACCACACAAAAGAAAACCCAAACAAATACACTTTTCAACCCCAAACTTACTGTAACACTGACTTCAAACATGGCCACACAATCTTCCTCGTCTTTGAATTAGCCGCCACCAAATTTCCGAGGCAGGTAACGCAGGCAAAAGCAAGGGAGGAGTAAGCCTTTCTCCTGTCAGCCTCCACGTCACAGCCACTCTCTTCCCCCTCTATTGTCACTGAGTCTCCTTGGTCTGGTGGCTGTGAAGGATCTGGTCTCTTGAACGTCCAGTAAATGCAGGATATGATGGGGTCTAGCAGGTCTTCAGTCTCTGCCACCTGGGAAAGTAGTGTTTGAATTGGAAACGGAACATGTGGTGATTTACGTTTATGTTATGTGATGTTATTTATTGGGGAAAATCCTGTTTTATCTCTCGTCTGCTTTTCTCTCAAACGGTTTTCTTGCATATCGTCTTTCAACTTATTTAACCTTTCTATCGTTTTGTCGTGTCTTCATATTTTACACAAGTGAAACTGTATAGTCGTTACACGACACATCACACATCCAATGGTAATAAACAAAGTAAGTAAAATAAGTAGAAGTTTGTCATTCTCACAAGTAGCTGATTCCTTGCACAGTTTGGCATGGCATTCCTGACACAGCAGAGTGCGCTGGCCACCACCTCGACGCTGCTGAGTGACGGCTGCTCTGCTCCATCACCCTGCCACTTCTCCTCCTCCACTCGGATCACACCACACACGTTCCACAGTACTGATCCACTGAGCTGCCATCTGGTGGGGTGCATAACAACAATGTATAATGCTGTAGTCTATTATAGTGTCATTTTTTCCTTATAATTGAAATATAATAGTAAAACCTCCCAATAACTGCCCAGACAATGAAAAATTACAATCAATTCCCTAAAACATGAAATAAATTAATCTCAAAAGCATTACGATGAAGTAAAACACTATAGCGAGGAAGAATCTTATTTTCCACCACCTGTCGATGTTCATGAGGTGTTTCTGCAACACCTTAAGCTTGGTAACACACTGTGGCAGG
This sequence comes from Callinectes sapidus, assembly GCA_020233015.1. Classification (NCBI taxonomy): domain Eukaryota; kingdom Metazoa; phylum Arthropoda; class Malacostraca; order Decapoda; family Portunidae; genus Callinectes; species Callinectes sapidus. The sequence goes on along the minus strand of CM035176.1, from coordinate 1,706,792 downwards.
TCACCATTGTGCTGCAGGCTGGCGGCATCCTCAGACAACTCTAGGGGCTCCTGGTGTCCCTCACTCATCACTGGAAGGCAAATGTAAGAGGTAGTTTATTGATATTTTTTAGTTCCATATCCTACTTGGGCTTTGTACAAATAATCCTAACCTTATAATTCTGCAACGATGCTTTTTTTTTAAGACTAGTGGAAAATATATTGCTTTTCCATTGTAGCATCCATAAAGAAGGGATAAGTAGTAACATTAATGAAAATAATCTAAAGCCTTCAATCCTCAGATGCAAACACTTCAGTAATTTCCTTATCTAACTTAGCTCATTTAAGTTTAATACAACACACCTACGTAATAATGACGAAACATTTTAGACCAGCACTGGCTCACCTCTGTTTTTTAATCTTGGTATCTCAGTACTGACACATTTTTGGTTTGGGTGTGAAGACCTTGTGGTTGGTGTAGTCCAGTGAGGCTATGGTAGGCGTGGCGGGCGTGGCAGGTGGGCGGTGGTACTTGACACAGGAGAGATGGAGGGCAGCTGAGGGGCGTTAGAGGACGTCAGGAAGGTGGGCAGGTCGAGAGTAGTTAGAACCGAAGCTACAACAACAATATGAAGAAGAGAACCAGATTATTGGACACCTGTTATTTGGTGAAGAAATACAAGATAGAGCAATGTAGGTGATATACACAATGTGGGGGACAAAGAAAAAGAGGATACAAAAATTGGAACAAGAATAACCCGATAGAAATAACTGGTATAAAGTGAAGAAGGGACTAAACTTAAACAAAATAAACAATAGGCAACAGAGCACGTCACAAAGAAGAAAAATACAAGAACTTCTGAGGGAAATGCCGCTATAAAAGGCACACACTTCCCTAATATCAGATACCGTACTGCAGTTAGATGGGAGTGGTTGTTGTTGTTAAGGCTACGAAGACATTATAGTTCTTATGACACTTATATGGGATTGGAAACACGGTTGGTGGTATTTACAGGTCGTTTTTGTTGTTGTTGCTGCAGTTATTGTTGTTAATAGAGCTGTAATAGACGTGTATTTACAGGTGACAGGAACCTCCCTCCATATGACACCGCGATGTAAACAAACCCACGTGGTATGCGGCAACTCACTCCACCGCACCGCTTGTAAACACAGATCCACGCCCTACTCTTGATTTTTTTCTCCCTTTTTCGACTTTTTGCTCCCTTTTCGTGTGCTAAAATATCTAAATTGGTGATGAGTGCTTGTGGTTCCTGCAGCGAGAGTGGCCAGTAGTTGACGGCAGACTCGTAAAGTATGTGTTTTTGGTTGGTTAGGTTGTTTGTGTTGCGTGTGTGCAGGCATGAGTGTGTTTGTTTGTGTGTGTGTTTTAGAGGGTTATGTCCGTGTGTGTGTCGAGTTTCGTTGCGTTTGTTTGTATGTGTGCCGAGATGTAAATGTTTTTGTGAAGGTGTGTGTTTTAGGTTGAGTTTGTATGTGTGTGTGTGTGTGTGTGTGTGTGTTACATGGCTATATCTGCGTGGGTGTGTCTAGTTTTGTTGCGTTTGTTTGTGTGTGTGAAGAGATACTTATATTTTTGTGAAGGTATATTTTGGGTTGGTTAGAATAGGTTTCTTTATTTCATATGTGTGATTGTAAGTGGAGGTAGGAGTGTGTTTGTTCTTGTGTAATTGTTAGAGAGTAATGTCTGTCTGTATGTACCGAGATATTGATTATTTGTGTAGGTATGTGTTTTGGGCTGGTTAAGTTAGGTTTCTTTATGCTTCACTTGTGTATTTGTATGTGGAGGTGTGAGTGTTACCTTTAGACCCAGCCTCATCACATTGGTTAGAATAAAAACAACAGTACATAAGTTTACCATAATGTATTTGTATTGTTACAGCAACAGGTTCATTTGGGGGTCAATATACATAGGATAAACTATAGCAAGGCCTGGAGGAGCCTCACCCTGCCCTCCCCTCACTAACGCCAAACTGTACAGGGCCTTAGTGTGTGAGAAGAGAAGGGATACAGGGAAGAAAATGAAAATGTTGACCATGAGGAAGACATCTATAAGAGCTGAAAAGAAAACTAGTGAAAAAAGTAAAGAACAGTATAGATGGATGAGTAAGGAGGCAGAAAGTGAAGCAGCAAAGATGAGAGATAAATATAATAGAAAAGAAATCAGAAAAGTGACAGGAAATAGCCGAATAATTAAGTTAAAACAGAAAATGAAAGTGGAGAATCACACAGATATGGAGGAGGGCAGTTGAAAGGAAAAGTAATCTAAATGATGGAGAATGTTTCACTTCTTGTTCCATTCTTCGCGTTCCTTCCTTTCTCTGATCACTTCCTCCAGGTAGGGCTGCAGGTAACGGCCCTTTGCTCGGTCCTGCAAAAGAGAAAATAAGAGATAAGCAGTTAATAATGGTTGTTGCTGGTGTGGTGAAGGAAAGGAGAGGGAAAAGATTGAAAGATTTGTTATAAGGTTATGATGAAGAGAGAAGAGCTGAATTGTTTTATGTTGTTGATGAAGAACCAAAGGAAAGGGAAGATGAAGAAGGAACTGTATTTTTAACGATCAAAGGCAGACTTGAGGAGTTTCTGAAGCTGTATAAAATCAATAAATTATGGACAAGATATAAAAAAATGCATCATAGTACTGAAGGAGTGAAACAAGACCGAGACACACCTCCTCGTATGAAATCCACTCCTCCTTGGGCAGAATCTTCTTGGTGAGGGAGAGGTGGAGGGCGCGCTGCATTCTAAAGTTGCGGTCATCGGTGATTGACGCTGGTAGCCTCCTCAGCGCCTCCTGTACGTCAGCGTTCTCGTACAGACAGTCGTCGTGGTATAGACCTGTGCATGGAAATAGGCTTGTATTCTCAAACAGTTCTGTGATTCACCCCACCTATTTCAACAGGCTTTATTCAAATTTATACAAGTTTTTGAAGGTGTTTTTAAGGTTCTAATGGCAGAGTGACAAGATATCTGTTTAATTAAGTGGAAAACCCCATTAAAAACTCCCGTGGCTTTGGAGAATAGTCATTGTGAGAGAGCAGTGTTAAGAGTTTGTTAACCCCTTCAGTACTGGGACACATTTTTACCATGAGTTTTGGGTATCGTTAGATAATGTTATTGACATTAGGAAGGGTCTATGGGGGTCAAAAAATTAATGGTCGGAGTCTGTACTATTTGAATCCCCACATGAGTTTCTGAAGTGGTATAAAATTGACAAATAGGGAAAATAAATATAGTAATGCGTCCCAGTTCTGAAGGGGTTAAGTAGTACCACCGACGCTGCTGCTGCCGCACTTACCCATCTGGTTGAAGCCTGAGGCGCGGAATACAAAGCGCTTGGCAGCATTGGTCAGCTGGACTGCAAGTGACGAGAATTGAGTTAATATTTTTAATACACAGTTATCAAAATTTCCTCTTCACTAACTATATGAGATAAAAACTGATGAAATATCCACAAATAGGTAAAACTGCAGGGTTGGACCTCCCCCCTTTCCTCTATCCCTCCCCACCATACCCACCATATTTCAGGGAATAAGGGGGGGGAGGGGAAAGCAGACGATATGTAGCAATTGGGGAAAACTCTGAGAATTGAATATAACTTTGGGGGAAAATATTACAAAAGTCGCAATTGAAAGAAATCTAAGGACAAACTAAACTAAATGTAACCAAACCTAACCAAATATAATCTAATATGAACCAGCACCACAATATTCCTTCAGTTACTACAGCATTACGAAAGCCATTCCCACATTAAAAGCATCACGCAATATCCTCTAAAAAGTACTGTATCACCTTCAATTACCCTTTTAATGAATAGAAAGGAGATCCAACCCCTTAGATTTACGATACACTCAATAATTATCCCACTAACGAATCCACGAAGCTTAAGAATGAAACCCGACCTTGTAAAAATAAAATAAAAATAACAGCAACCGGCCACCACATTCACCGCCTTATTAGACCATTACCCCTTGAAATAACCCCATTTACCGCACACCATCAGTAAAGGGGGGAGTTCAAGGGGTATGTGGCCAGTTTGGGAGGCTGTGGAGGGCTTGGGAGGGTCATATTTACCCATAAAGCCGGGTTTAGCCACGGACGCCATCTTCCTCCTCTCAGCTGATTAGGTCAACAGAACAGTCCAGAATGGTTAGTCTTACTCCAGGGATTTTTTTTGTTATTATTTCCCATTTTCTTGTCTTTTCTGTGTTCTTTTTGCTTTATTATTGTTTGTAAAGGGGAAAATATGTTGGTTGTGTTATAAATTGGCTGTCAGGATGTGCTAGAATGAAAGATAAGGGAGAAATGTTATATATTTTTTCGTCTTTTCTTTTTGCTTTTTGCTTCATGATTGTTCGTAAAGGGAAAAATACTTTAGTTGTGTTATAAAATGGCTGCCATGGTTTATTATTATGAAAGATAAGGGGAAAAATGTTATGAAATATATTGATTCTCTCTCTCTCTCTCTCTCTCTCTCTCTCTCTCTCTCTCTCTCTCTCTCTCTCTCTCTCTCTCTCTCTCTCTCTCTCTCTCTCTCTCTTATATAATGCAATTTCGCCTTTCACTCTCTCGGTACAAAGAGCGGTCACATTATCAGGATTATCCGTGCTTTTGTTGGGTAATATATGACGCAAACACTTTATAGGGTTTATAGATAAGTTAAACTGATAAAAGAATGGGATTATATGCATGGTTGTTGCTGTGGAAGTCTTCCTTTTTACACACCATGATAATTTTACCATATCACGAAGCGGTTAATGCCTAAATATCCCTTAGTTATTAAGAGAATTCCTTGCTGTCACTCCACTAACGTCCTTGACAACAGCGGGGAAACCTTCACTAATAGAGTGCAAAGAAGTTAAGCAAACAAGGAAAGCTATAAATCACCAGCAGGAGCCATACACGTGACCCTAAATGAAACGTGACTATCTATTTCCACCTAACATCCTCATCCATACTACTACTACTACTACTACTACTACTACTACTACTACTACTACTACTACTACTACTACTACTACTACTGCTACTACTACTAAGAAAACCTGTGATAGTAGAGGAAAGCTGGGCGCGACTTTTTTCAGGTACTACTTTGACTTTACGACTATTTTTTACACCATCTCTGCCACTTGCGACTTTGCGACTTTTTTTCTTTATCCTAGAACGATTCCCTACTCTACAAATTATATTAGAGAGGATTATAGGACATTTATCTATTTTCAACATCCCAGTCTTTGCATCCGTCTATAAAAATCATTGTAAGTTAAAAGCCTTGATCATTTTCACCAAAGGTACAATGTCTCTTCATTTTTTACACCTAATCTGTGTATTGGTGTCATGGTAGAGATATGGAGAGCATAGGGCAGAATTATATCTCAAGATTTCTAATAAACAAAGACAGGAAAGCAAGATAAGGACAAACCAAGGGCATTATGGTCCGGTTGGGATGCTGGGGACACGGCAGAGTAAAAGATGATCAAGGAAGCTTTGTGACGCGTTTGTTAGGGATATGCGGCATGGCAGGATATGGAAATGACAGGGGAAGATAAAAGAAGCCTATATAAACAGCTTGTTCGTAGATATATGGGGGTTTTAATAGAGAATGATGACAGAAAGGGGAATTATACCTGAATATGCCTTAGAGATCTAGAACCATGTCAGGGTAGGAAGATGACAAGAAAGGAGATTTTTTTGCCGTTGGGGGCTATGGCTTATTGGGGCGGTGTAGGGTAGAAACGTGGCAAGGTAACGGAAGGGCGTGGCTAGAGTCAGGCCATGGCAGGGAAAGGGTCCATAGCAGGTGGTTTGTAGGTTAGTAAGAGTAAGCCGTTCGTTTCACCGTCTAAATTCCCTAGCAAGTCCCTAACCCCCTGCGTTGTATTGGTTCCCCGGTTGATATTCTTGCAACACACTCCCATCCTGCAATTTTAGAATATTCGCTCCCATGTGAATATCAGAAGTCCTTGAATATCGTTGAAGGTTCATAAGTACTCATATAGAAACGATGCAGTTGTTGATGTAGGCAGAGAAGTTATATATGAACGGGTTATGGTAAATATAATAAGAAAAGAGTATCTTGGGCGAGGCAACACTACTGTCAGCTGAAAGACACGTGAACAAAATAAGAAAAACTCGCTCACTCCTCCCCCCGTGATTTTAGGCCTAATATTAACTTGTATAACACTATATACCCATTACATTTATCGCCTTTAGTGCTGTGTGAAGGCACTGGGGATTGTGTATATAGGACATAATAAAATAATCAATTGGTACGATATGTTTTCCGCGATGTGGCAACAAGACTCCAGCTGATGTGGCTTTAACACGAGGCACACACAGTGACCCGCAGCCGTACCACAGCTACGTCCATTAGCCTACAGCCCTAAAAATAACCCCCATAGCCGGGAAAAGAGGGGGCGTGATCACGTGCCAAGGTATAGAAAAGAGTCGGGTGGTGTCACTGGTGCTGTTGGTGACTTCTGCTTAGTATTGCACCAAGAGGATTCCAATGGTGACAAGGGACGTTACCTACGAGACACGGCTTCGAAGGGACGGTCTTGTGGCTGTACACCAAACCTACAGGTGGCTTCACTGCACCCAAGATCTCCACGACCACCTCACTCTGCAGGGCGGTTCGAATAGCGTCTTTTGCCTCAACTCTAAACCTTACAATTGACTTAACTTTACCCGGACAGAACTGTAGTCTGTCACGGAACTTTGCTACTCTCACAGGAAGTATAGCTTAGCACCCGTTGTCTAGTTTGTTTAGTATTGTTGAGTGTTTCTAGCTATATTCCGACTTTTGCGCGACTGCGAGACTGATATCTTGCCGTCTTTTTTGAATACCGAGTGAGGAAAGATGGCTTTGCGTAAACTAGCCCTCGATACCTTCGCCCGCGGGGTATTGGCATCTGAAGCCGTCATAGGGAAGGAATCATCAAGCATTCCTAAAGCCTGGGCAAGCACTTCAGCGGCCGTGAAAGTGAAGAACACCAGGAAGACTGAAGACCTCAAGAATTCACCCAAGCGGACGGTTTTCATCTCCCAGTCCAGTGATATCTTCTCCAATCTTGCCCTCGAGGATTGGCTGTACAAGAACTGGTCCTTTGAGAGGCGTAATGTTCTGCTGCTGTGGCGGAACTCCCCCTGCGTGGTCATTGGAAGGCATCAGAACCCACAAGTAGAGGCCAATCTGTCTTATTTGGAGAGTGCTGGGGTACCACTGGCCAGGCGGGGCAGCGGTGGCGGGGCGGTGTATCATGATCATGGTAACCTGAACTGCACCTTCTTCACTTCTAGGGATAGGTAAGAGATGTTAATGTTGTAATAATTGTAGTTCTCTCTCTCTCTCTCTCTCTCTCTCTCTCTCTCTCTCTCTCTCTCTCTCTCTCTCTCTCTCTCTCTGTGTGTGTGTGTGTGTGTGTGTGTATGTGTTTTATAGCTCAATCTTTCTTATTTGATCGATTTGTGTACAATAGTTTAACTTATTGTGTGTATAATTGTATTTTACCACCAGCACTACTACTACTACTACTACTACTACTACTGCTTCACATTTACTAACCCTGGCAACTCTTAAGAGCATGTGGACAGTACAAAATTAGAAAACAGAGTAAGATACAGATTGCTGAGTAAACCGTTCAGCGCTAACAAAGGCTTCCAGAGAGAGAGAGAGAGAGAGAGAGAGAGAGAGAGGGAGGGGGGGGGATAACTGCTTGTCATTCTCTTAGTTTACACAATAGTTGTTACTTCATGCGCACCTTCGCTCATGTATTGAGTCGTGTATTGTCATTAGTATGTTTGTATGTGTGTGCTGATGTATGCGTTGTAAGAAGCGTGCATGGAAATTTGTTACAAGGCCAGAGAGAGAGAGAGAGAGAGAGAGAGAGAGAGAGAGAGAGAGAGAGAGAGAGAGAGAGAGCACTGTAAATCAAAACAAACAAGATAAGAATGATGACAGATAATATTGTCTCCAATCTTGTTTGTAGACTAAAAATAAGTCTGAAGTAGATCAGTGGGAGAGTTGTAACTAAGAGAAGAAAGGAGGAAAGGGATGAATGAATGAGGGAAGGGTGGGATGGAAGCTTGTCTGGGTGTGCTAAGAAATTATAAGCGCTGAATATAGAGATAGGATGAACAGAATGATGGAATTAATCAAGAAATAAGCTAGCAGGGAAATAAATGGAAAGGCTGATAAGAGTGAGGTTTATAATTTTCTCTGATTACTTTTGATCATGAGAACGTAAAGACTATATTTATTGTAAGATCACACTGGCTAGCTCATAGATACAGAATCAGCCCTCCCTATTTCTATCTGTCTTCGCTATTCATATTTGCCTTTCTCCTGTCTCTGACCTCATTTAAGCCTATTCCACTGTCCCCACTGTTTGTCAACCTTTTACTGTTGTCCTTAAACCTAAACCTATCTACGATTTATCCTTTACCACGCATTCTCTTACTGTTTACTTCGAGAATGTTCCTTATTTTAATTCGAATTGGCCATTTAAATACCTATATCATAGTCACGCACATGCTTCTGGAATTTACAATTAGCAATGAGGAAAGGTAGGAGTGTAAGGATGAAAATATTACTGTTTCCCAATTGTTATTTGGCTCACATCCGTGTTTAGGAGATAACAGTCACACGAGATAGAGATAGAGGTGGAGGGAGAAGCAGAAGGGAGAAAGTGTGAAGACAGGGTTCACATTATAGCCATCCTAGGCAAACTTAGCAAACTTAAATCACAAAGGTGAGGTAAGTAAGGGAGGAGAGACCGAAGGGGGGTGGGTGGGAGGGTGGGAATTGTTGCTAGGGGGCTGGCCGGACTGAGAGAGAACAGGGAGAGAAGGAGGGTAGCCCGCTGCACCCCCCATCAAGCTGCCACGTGACTGGAGGACACGTGATCTGTTAACCCCGCCTCCCTCTCACCCTCTCCCAACCTAATAACTATTCTCTCCTCGTATGGGTATCTATGTCCGTAATAAGCATTTCTCTATCACTATCCCAAAGGCTCAAAGATAGTCAAGTTTTTAAGGGTATTTTTATGGTTTTAGTGATGGATTGGCAACATTTCTAGTATATTATAAGGAGAAACTCTAAAATCCGGTTAATCATCTCTGTGGCCTGAAAATTGAGGTGAGAGAGCAGTGTTTAAGGATGCCGGCCCTAGTGACAGGTGGTGCCTCTTCAGTATGGAAACCCAACAATTCGTGGAAGGCAGGTGGCATTGAAAGGTAGCCAAGTGACCATGTGTGAAGAGATTATAAATATGTGGTGAGGAGTCTCCTGCACGTCCCCCCCCCCCCTCTCTCTCTCTCCTCTACCTATCTCCCCATCTCTCCTAGTCTGTCTACCTTCCCATCACCCCTCCTTTCTCCTCCTCCTCCCTATCTACTATTCTATTCATGACCCACACGTGCGTTCTCTCTCTCTCTCTCTCTCTCTCTCTCTCTC
>CM035176.1:1682922-1697322 GCA_020233015.1 Callinectes sapidus | reverse complement strand
TTCCCCCCCGCCTCCTCCTCGTCTCCCCACTTCCTCCTCGTCTTTCTCTCCTCCTCCCCCACTTAACCGGCTGTTCACTAGCTAGGAAGCCGGTAGATTTGTATTTTAAGGCGCTCATTATCCCCTGTCGATGCAAATGGGCAGTAACAAGCAACCTTAACGATGAACAATTTAAATGAGATGAGGGCTTGAATTAAACTGGTGTGGAAGTAGGTTTACGTTTATTATTTGATGGTTGTGAAGGAAAGGGAGATAAACAAGGGGAAATAGTAGTGGTGAGGAGAGAAACCAGTCATTCACTACTCGAAATATACAAAATAGGTATCACATTTGAGGACTATGAAGGAAATACAAGAATATAGGTGAATAAAGAAGTGATGAGAGAAAAATCATTCACTACACGAAGTTTGAGAAAGTATTGAGGTGGAACAAGTAGATGGGGAGGTATAGGTGGGTCAGGCAGTGTGGCTGTTAATTAGTATGTGTGTCTGTTCGCAGATATGACCGTCACACCAATTTGGAGATGATCTGCAGGGCTCTTCATCTCGACTTCGGCATCCAGGCTCATCCCAACTCAAGAGATGATATTATTTTAGACCATGATCATAAGGTAAGTCACCCCCCCCCCCTCTCTCTCTCTCTCTCTCTCTGGTTTTTTGTTATTGTTCTCCTTCCTCTTTTATTGCCTCTGTCTTATTATTCTTCTTATTGTTGTTTTGTTATTGTTGTCCTTGCTCATGTTATTGTTCTATAATATTTTTTGTTCGTTTTTATACTCTGACACTTGACTTCTGCGCAATAAATTGATCAAACAATCTCTCTCTCTCTCTCTCTCTCTCTCTCTCTCTCTCTCTCTCTCTCATTCCAGTTTCATATCGTTCTTGTACTTTCCAGCTATATATTTCTCTTCATCTGTTATTCATGTACCTAATATACTCAAACCAAGGATAATAATTTTGTTCCTATTTCAAGTATCAGACAAGGATAAGGAATGTTATGTCTGAAGAGGGAGGACAAAATATACACACACTCCACTCCTAATCAGCAAGAATATACACCTAAAGTCATGCTTTGATCACCCTTTGTTCACGTGCTTGAGTGTGTGTGTGTGTGTGTGTGTGTGTGTGTGTGTGTGTGTGTGTTGTTATCAAGGCTAGACTGATTATTCATGAGTGCAGACTGAAGGAGGAGGAAGAGGGAGATGATGGAAGATGGATGATGGTGATGGAGGAGGAACAGGTTGTAAAAATGTGGAGGAATGCCAATGGATATATGAATAAATGTAAAATGTGTTCAGATTTATTGATATGATAGTGAAACTTAGCTCGTGTGTGCTAGATGAATAATTGAAGAGAGAGAATTGGAGTAGGATGAATATATAATGATGAATAAGGTATATCGTAAGTGTATGTATAAATTAGAAGAATGTAAGTTTATTGAGATTAGTAATGAAGGAAGGTGTAACAATATTAAAGAGGATAATAAGTGAGTAATGATATAAACGAGGAAGAAAAGAGTAACAATGTACAAGTAATAGAAAAGGAAGTAGAAAGGAAAGAACAAAGAAGCAGTAACAATTATAAAAAATATCAATCATACGAAAAAGCAAAAGAAAGTAATAATATAAAACAAGAAGAAAGTGCTGATAGAATACACACACAGAAAAAAAGAAAATGTTAGAGGAAAAAGGAAGCAATTAACTTTGAATATAACCTCCCAGACTGCTTGATGTCCTTGCAAATATATTTACCACAAGCAACTTTTAGTCCAAGCATGCCAATAGGAACAAAGAAGGAATGCACTGCTGTTAATATATGTCAAGGCTATTCAGTGCATCTTAACCTCTCTCTCTCCCTCCCTCACATATGGCAATTAGGTCAAAATGCACAGGTGTTGATATGGTTCGTTGATTATTTTGGTGATGTTAGGTTAGATGGTGTGTGGTGTATGTGTGGGGGAAGTAGGTTAAGTGGGTTTTTTTTCTTGTTTTTGGGGTTTGTGATGTGTGCAAGAGGTGTTGGTTGTAGTGGTGGTGGTGTTTGTGATTGTTGTTGTTGCTGTATGTTATTTATTACTTTGACCTTGTTTTTTGTTTGTTCCTACTTCTTTATTATCTTCATTTTCTTTTTCTCTTCTCTTTCTTGCCTTTATTTTTTTTCTTTTCTCTCCTGTTCTTTTTCCTTATTCATCTGGTAATTTTCCTTCTTCTTTTCCTCCTCCTTCTCTTTTTATGGTTTCTTTCCTGTTCCTGCCACTTGTGTTAGGTTGAACATATTACTTTGAGAGTAATTATGGAGAAATGTACAAGTGTGAGAATGAAATATATGATCACTGACACTTAACTTGTTTAATAGCGTCATTTCCTGAAAAATTTTACCCCCTTGACTTGTTGCAGTTATTAAAGTTTTTATTATCTTCATCTCTTTTTAAGTAACGCCACATAAATGGAGTTTTTACCTATGATTATTTGTGGAGAGTTTAATAATTTGTTTTTTATATGGCTTCAGACTGCCATGGGTTCTGTTGTTATAGTTAAACCATTTTCTTTGCTATACTCCAACCTAACATAGCTATGAATGCTTTTGGTATCAATCTATGCTATTTTGTATTATGTATGAGACTCTCATGGTTTCTCTTACTGTCATTTATAATTGGTAAATAATAGATATACTAACGCACACTTCTGTTAGCTTCACTTCCACATACTACCTTGAAAATTACAGACTTAAGGATACATCACATTCTCAGATGTACAAAGACTTATATTGCATTCTCAGCTGTACAGAAACAATCATCACATTCTTAGGTGTACAGAGACATTCATTGCATTCTCAGGTTTACATATGTGACCCTAAAAATAACTAATTACATTGATTTTGATTGATTGATTTATCTATTCATTTTTTTCAGGTGTCTGGGTCGGCTGCCAAGCTGGGCCGCACCACAGCCTACCACCACTGCACACTGCTGGTCAACACAGACAGACATCAGCTCAAACTGGCACTTAATGGAGATAAGGTATGGGAAGGTTGGAATGGTGTACCTCTCTCTCTCTCTCTCTCTTTCTTTATGAAGTAGTATTATTTTAATATTTATTTATTGATCTATTTGTTTTGTTTATTTTGTGTGTTAATTATAGTATAAGTTTTTTTCCTATTTTGGGAAGTTGATTTATATCTAATCCTCTCTCTCTCTCGCTCTCTGGACATTGGACTTTTAAATAATGATAAGCAATGGTATCTTCTGGCTTCGTGATATTTCTGCTTTTATCAGCTTTGTTTTCAAATATGAATGTTTGTAACCTTGAATAGACAATACAATATGTCATGCATATAACTGCCACCCTCTTCCCTAGCCCCAGGTCTCTCTCCTCTCTTTCTCTCTGTCAAATTTCCTAATTGTCTGTCCAAATTTGCTATTTATTAATGTTACATTTCATCACTGCATTGCTAGTAATGAAGGAAGAAAGGGATAGAAAAATAAGGCATTGAATTTTCACTCTTTCTATTTTTAGAGGTAAAAAAAGAAACGTAAGATGTAAACTTTTAACCCTTTTCTATTTCTGGAGGTAAAAAAAAGTCATTCCTGTATTTACGTTACGGACACACACTATATTAAACCTTGTGACTAACACGTGAATTCCAACATTATGTCAGTGAACTGTGTGTGTGTGTAGGTGCCTGACCCTTCAGAATATGTATACAACTTACCCCTTATCAAGCGTACCAAAGCCCTTATCTTCTGCTCCTTGCTTGTCTTATCATTCTTGACAGCAAAGTTCATGTTCCACTGCACAATCTTGTTTATGTGATTGTTTTTTTGTTTTGTTTGTGCCGGTGTGTGAGTGGAGTGTGAGTAACTGCACGTACACAGTAATAGCAGGAGTATGAAAGCCGGCTCTGGTGATATGAATAAAGAATAAGTGGTATAGATATGTAGATTCTTCGGTCAGCTGGTTTTTATATGGGAAGTAGTCGTGTAAGAAAACAGAAGCATAAGAACAATTCGCTCTTTTAGAAATTATCAAAGGAACTTTAAAAACAAGAAAATATGAAAATAAAGACTTTTCATGTGGTATGTAAGAAAGCCTGGCAGAAATGAATGATTAAATATACAAAAATGCCTAATAGATTCACGTTTACTAATTGTAGACTCTTTATAAACACATGAACAGGTAAACACCACATATTTTTACCCTGTCGTAATATTATCTTACTCACTCTTCTTTATTTACCAACTCTCCACCCAGTGCTATCTCGAGAGGGGACAAAGAGTAAGCACTTGTATTGTTTGGGTCACCTTGTCTTGATAGGAAAGTTTGTTGTGTGCGTGCGTGTTTGAGTTGTGAATCAAGTTTATACTGGTAAATGGTAATGTGTTGGGATGATTGTGATGGATGCTGTGATGTTGTTTTTTATGTTATTGAGGGATGAATAGAGTTGTTTATATACTGTAGCAAGTGTGGTTGGAATATAGATGTCATGTTATTGTTGTTTTTTTGGTGTTGTGGCTATTGGAGAGGATTGATTGCGATTGTTTGGAGCATATATTGAAGGAAGGGCGTTGTGTTGTTGAGTTGTTATTGCTATTTTTACTGGTGTGGTTGTTGAGGTGAGAATTATAATGGATTTACTTGCATCACTTCCTCATTCTGAATTCTTACCTTGTTCTGAGGATGTGACCTTTTATGTAGAGAGCTTATGAATGTATGCAGAGTTATTTGCATCATGAGAGAGAGAGAGAGAGATCCTTCCTCTTCTGACTGACCTCTTTCTCCTTCCGATACAAGCACCTCTCATTTCCTCCTACTTTCACTTCCTCTTCCTAGCTCTCTTATCCTTCTATTTCCCGTTTCCTGTGCCATATGACCACCTTGGCTTTTATGGCGTCTTATTTCAATCAATCTCTTTAATCACCTCTCCGTAACCACACACACATCATTGAACATCACAGTGCTTTATTTCAATCAATCCTATATCTTGTACTACCTCTCATTAACCACACAGATTCTTATAGGGCATCAAGGCACCTTATTTCAATCAATCAGTCGATCAATTCTATAATTTCTTTATCATTCCCTTCCTAACCACACTTTCTTCCTTACAGAGCATCAAAAGCAAGGCCACTGCAAGCACCCCGGCCCATGTCATGAACCTGAGTGAGATGAAACCAGGCATCTCAGTGGAGCAGGTTCTGACCAGTGTAGGGAGAGCCTTCCTCGGCCACGACCAGCACCTCGCTAATGGCTTCACTCTGGTCAACCCCACCGATGAGTGGTTCCCTGGTGAGTGGTAGTATATAGATGGTAAGGAAAACCTGGGCTGAGTCAGGGGCACTCTGTATTTCCTAACGTTTCAACAGAATGTCTTCTTCAGAAAGAGAGTGTATAAGCTTGTATTATCAAACGTGTCTGTGCTTCACCTCTATTATTTCAGAAAGCTTTTATTTAAATTGATGTTAGTTTTTGAAGGTGGTTTTATGGTTCTTGAGACAGTGACAAAATAATGATAATAGTAAGAGTAAAGGAAAAGGTGTATAAAGTAAAGGGGTGTTTTTAAGGATAATCGTGAAATAGTGATTCTAGTAGTAGTACAGTTTTTTGAGGATGCTATTAGTGAAAGATTAAAGAAAAAACATCTATAAAGCATTTTTTGTATAGTGAAAGACTAGAGGTAATTGTACACACAGTTGAAGGTTGTTGCTGTGTGTGACTTTATGGGGTGCATGGCCGTGAATACTGCATGAAGGTCAGCTTGTTGTGTATGAAGCACTGGTATGATGCAAGACCTTGGTGTGTTTGTTGCTGGGGAGAATGTGTGTGTGTGCGCGCATGTGTGTGTGTGTGTGTGTATGTGTGTGTGTGTGTATGTATGTATGTTTGTATTTAACTCTTGAGATTTACAGGGTCTGTCTCTGTTTCTATATTCATCTAATCACACTGTGCACACTCGTGAGCTTAAATGAACGATATGTAATGATAATTCTTAATCTACTGCCAATATTAAAATGAATAATGAACGATAAATAATAGCAACGTGTATCTTGCAGGTCTTAATCTACTGTCAATGTTAAAATGAATGATGAATGATAAATAATAATCTGTAACTTGCAAGTCTTAATCTACTGCCAATATTAAAATAAATGATGAACAGTAGGTAATAATAATGTGTATCTTGCAGGTCTTAATCTATCGCCAATATTAAAATAAATGATGAACGGTAGGTAATAATTCTTAATCTCCCGTCAGTATTAGAATGAATGATGAACGATGCATTATTTCAGGTCTCGGGGAGTTGGAGGCAGTGCTTCGGTCGGCGCGGTGGCTGGAGGGACAGACGCCACGATGCACCATCACTCGCCGCGTGCCAATTCCTCAGGGTCTCCTGCCACACGCTTCCAGCACCTCCCTGGCCGTCACTGTCCAGGTAAGACACACACACACACACACACATTGGATGACTTCTACTTCACTCCTACCTTTTGTTCCTTCTCAGATGCTTATTTCTTATTATTTCATTGTCATGTCTATTGTTTCTTGCCATCATGTTTTATCAATTCTGTTTATCTGATGATTTTAGGCCTAACTGATGAATACTCAATTTTTAGGCCATGCACAGTTAATTTCCGTGCCTATTTGTTTCTTGCTGTCTGTTGATTTCATGAATTATCTTGAATTTTAGGCCTAACTGATGGATATTGTTAATTTCCAGGCCTACCATGGACTAGTGGAGGAAGTGAGGATGGAGGAGGACAGTGGGAAGGAGGAAGTGGCTGAGTTGGTGCAGGATATCGGTGCTGGACTGAGAGGCGCTCCCTTCTCCTCAGACACCTTCAACATCATTGCCGGCAGACTGCGTTTCTCTCCCGCCCTCACACACTTCCCCCTCCCCACCTCAGCCCGTCCCATTCCCACACCTACGCGTTCCGTCATCTGAAACGCGGTGGTGGAATCTCGCTCTTAGCTTTGGTGGAGGGACTTTGGGTGTTAAGATGTGCAGGGTGGAGTAACGTGGGTTTTATCTTCAACTTCAGCCACTTCCACAGAGTTCTGGATTGCTTATATGCTTGTGGGAAATAAGGACTTAGGGGGTTTATGATGTACAGTGAAAGGGTACGAGTTTTCTTATTAAGGGATCAAAGTTTGTGTGAAGGAATGCAGTTTCTTTATTTTATGGTATATTCTTTTTCAGTTATGTTATGAGAAAGGCTGCTGCTTCACACTTCCCTTCATCCACCAGGACAGATAGACATCCTCACTATCATGGGTTTCATTTCCCATCCGTCATTCCATCATCTAGACTCTGTAACTTTATCTTGACCCTCAGACATACTTTTCCTAATATAGACTGGTTTTTGCATCACAATCCTTAAATAGTTCCTTTTCTCTAGTAGGTATATCATGACTTATATCAAATCAGTCTTTTTAAACATCCTACACACTAACATTATTTAACTTCACTTTTTAATCAACCTCTACTTACACTTTAGCTTATTGCAACAGCATCTAGTGTTTAGTTGTGTGTGGAGGCAACATTCAGACTCCTCTTCCTCATTTCTAATTCCCGTAGCATCCTTATTCCTCAGCTGTTCACTCCTTTCTCATGCCCTACTCTGATGCTCACTACTCGCTACTCACTACCCCAGGTCTCTTACTCCTCTGGTGCTCTCACTCGAGTTTAATTTCCCTACCATCTTTATTTCTCTCATGCTCTGTACTCTTCTCATTCCCCAAACACTCATATTCTCCGATGCTCACTATTCCTCACTTATTCTCCTAGCATTCTTACTCTCTTCACTTTTCATTACCCTTGCATCCTTAATTTGTGGTCTCTGTTCTTAAGACATGCCATGTCTCGCCCAAACTTTAGTGATTGATTCCTGCTGCTTCCCTTGCTAAAGCTCCAAGATAACAAACACTGCACTGCTTTCTATCATGATCCACCAGTCTTCACTCAATGGTGTGACACTTCCTAGAATTCTAAGATTAATTCCTTAGCTACAGATATCTTTGTTAGGTCTATGTATCTGTACTTCTTGAAACTGTTCTAATTTGTAACTGCAGCAGTGGATAGGAATTCATTTCAGGTCATGACACCAACTATTTCTGTCCTTTCTGCTTGATTGCTGCCTTCATTCAGTAGTTACATCTGTGTATTATATATAAACCGGCCATAATACATGCACTGTAGTGTGTACAGTGGCACTGTTATGCCTCACTAGTGACAGCCTGGTGGGGTTAGTGGTGGCCCGGCTACTGTGTTGTGACGCGTACAGCCACAGACTGTTGCACATTATTTAAGTTCCATTGCCTCCAGCGGCTACACTGGATACCCTGAGGTTAGTTGGGGTGTGGGGAAAGTGGTGTGGATCTGCCAATGGTGTTATAATTAACTATTTTTGTTTTCACCGTTGAATATTGAGTGTTATCAATGTTCTGCGATGAACATTGCCTCTTGTGGTGCACCAAGTTCCACAATATTTTGTAAAATGTTCAGCTTTGTTAGCACAAAGTTGCCTCACTGTTGGTACCACTCTGTAATGCACAACTCAACCCAAGTGTTGTGGAACAAACTTGGTGCACCACATTACTACACACCACACCACACCACACTTCATTAAAAAGGGAAAAAAATAAAGTTGAGCTTTGCCTATGGTTATATTGATATGTATTTTACTAAGATAACAAATAAAAAAATATGCCATTATTATTAATTGAAGGATCCCTGCACCAAACTGTGACAATCATGGTTCCATCCATATCAAGCCACATCTACCACCACACCACCCTTACTTCCAGGCACTTGTGGCATCACTATCACTCCACCCACTACTACTACTACTTGCCAATACCCATTCCACCATACCATCCACTACTGTACCACTACTACCACCACCACCACCACCACCACAATGCTGTCGTTGCTTACCTATGGCACGTTCCTCCTTTGGGCTGGCAGCAGCAGCAGCAGCACTCCCCACTCCCCACTCACCATTCCTCCCTGGACACCTGTGCACCACCAGGGAAGGAAGCACACAAGGCGACACATAAATAGACTGTATTTACCTTTTTGAACATCACAGAAACAACACTTTTCTTGATTGACACAGAAAGAAAAGAAAAATACGAAGTTCTGCACATCAACAGAAAATATAAAATTCTCTCAAATGTAAGTAAAATGAAAAAAAAAAGGAGGATAACAGAAAACAAAAATATTAATGGTAGTGCTCCTACACGGTGGAACGAAGCCTCGCCAACCCCCAGGGGAGCAGACCCACACCCACGGTGGGCTCGGGGGGAGTGGCGGGCTGGACCAGACTACTAGATGTGACACAGACCAACGATATTATTACCGAGATGAGTGGAGATGAACTACAAGCTAGAGAACCATCGCAAGCAAATAGACTCTTATTTAAGTACAGAACTAGAGGCAGGATTATGCATCGGCCAGAGACTAATGCCGAAATGGTCTTGCTTTTTTAAATGCATGAGTAGGAACAGTGTGAGGGAGACAGGCGTACGGACAGTGAGAAGGACGAAAAGGAAGAGCCGGCCGGCCTGGGAGAGGAAATCCTACCTACACTAGAGTACGCAAATAGGAAAACTTCATGAATATTTAGGATGAATAGTTGTGCAGTCATGACAAACATTATAAATAACATACTTCACTCCAGCTGTGTCCCCTCCATGCCACTCCACCTCCACAGACACACCCTCCACACACCCCACATCCACAGCAGTGCCAAAGAAACAAATGGGAAAAAAATGTAGAGTCCGCATGCACACTGAGCCTATTGAATGTGCTGGCAGGTGAGCGATCCGTTAGTGAGAAGCTGCTTGGTGAGACGACCTCAAGATGCGCTGAGTGGCAGCCCTGAACTGACTTGACTTTGATTGGTCACCAGCGTTAGCCTGGGGAGAGGGGGAGGGGGGGTGTCTGCCTGCTTCAGAAATATACATCTAGTAGTGGACCCTCCCCCGGCTACCCCAGGACCTGACGTGAGGCAGGGGGGGAGGGGGAGAGGGGCACACTTAGCCACTCTTGAACAACAGTATTGCCACCTGCCCAAGGTAGAAATAAATGAAGTGTTTGGTCTCGTGGGTCACGTAGCTGCCAAAGTTGCGGCCCACAATGCAATGCCACGTTGGGTTGTACTTCTTGTCAAACTCCTTCTTGATGTAGGCAGCGATGTCCTGCAGGGAGAGAGGCAACAAGGTGAGTGGTGGACACTGGGATGGCTGGGAAACTGTCTATTTATACCTAATTGAGATATAATTAGTTGAGATTTAAAGGGCCTGAGTTAATATGGTGTAGTTCTGTCTCTATTTCTATTCTCATCTAATGTTTCTTTGAATTTGTGCACATTTGTTGCTGATACTATGTCTTCTGTTAAATTATTCCACATTTCAATACTCCTCTGTGTGTGTGTGTGTGTGTGTGTGTGTGTTTAGAGATGCTTAGCTTGTAAATATGACTTGCTTCTTTACTTTTCTCTTGACGGACTGATAAATAAGAATGTGATAAGTGGATTTATGAGTCCTTGCAATCATACACTGACTACTGCTATATACATTCACTATCATTGCTTCTTAGTGTGAGGGTGATGAGAAAAAGTGAGTTATCAGATAAGAGAGATAATGCTGTTATCCTTTCATCTCCCAGAACAGTAGTATGTTATCAAATAAACTGCCAATATGCTGATAATAAACCAATGATTAACACAAACACTCACACACACACACACACACACACTCACAAATGATATGACCTTTCAAGAAATAAAAGTTCATTTCCTCTGCACTTAAGGTAACATAAAAGTGAAACAAACTGACAAACTGATGGAGTTTAAATGTCACTGCCAAATGGAATATGTCGAGTGCAGACACACACACACACACACACACACACACACAGATACAGACACAATCATTCCACGCACCTTCTCAATATTGAATTTCTCAATAGCCTGTGTAGCGCAGTCGACGGCGTCCTGCTGCATCTCCTCAGACATGTCAGCATTCTTCACCACGGCTTTGCGATCTGAAGACATCCTGGCCGGGGACACAACAAGGTCAGGTCAGAGTGGGGTCAGTCAGGCAAACTTACACTAAAGACAAATGTGGAGATTGGATAAACTCTCAGATTTCAAGACACGGCAGAGAATGATGCCTTTATAAAACTTTTTAGATAGTAAATGCTGTGGACTCAACCTTCATGCATTTTGAAAGTTTAAATAGAGAGTTAAAAGATCACATGAGAGGAGAACGAACCAATAGATTTTCACTAACAAAACCCTTAAAATTCACACATTAAGAGTGAACAGAAAAATACCAATAAATTACAGGAAAAAGAAGAACCAGATAAGAAATACAAAACCTAACCTAACGTTAAACCTTCAGTAAACCTAACAGTAAAATGTGAAACTCTAAATCAGACCTACGAATTAGTATAGGTTAACACACGAACACGCACACACAACAAACACGAACGCAGAAGCTTAATATTATTTCTCCTGTTAGTGACGTTGGTTTGCTCACCGCCACACAACACTCTCGCTGCCAAAACAGTTTAAGTCAAGGTCAAATGCATAAAACCTACAACATACATCCCATTCTATTTCCACAATGACCTGATGCTGTCACTGGCAAGGTCAACACACGCGCACACACACACACACACACGGCAAGTCTAGGTATTAAAATGTTAGATAGACAAATCGGTGAGTTGGTGAAGCTGGAGGGAGTTAATAAGGCCAAAGTAAGCCACTCTGTTAAGCTGAGGTACACACTGGCTGAGGAACGGGGCAAGGGAAAGCTGGTTGACCCTACTGTGTGTGTGTGTGTGTGTGTGTCTTCGTGTATGTATATTCTTAATGACATTCAAATTTTCAGTACTTTTTGTATTTTCTTTAGTTTTGTTGGAAGTTTATAGGATTCTCTTTGTGTGTGTGTGTGTATTCTTAACAACACAAATTATCAGCACTTTTTTGTATTATTCTTTTAGTTTTGTATATGGTTTATATGGTTTTTCTTTCTTTGTGCTGGTTTGGTTGTGTTTGCAATATAACAGTGTAAAGATTGTGTCCAGTTTTGAGGAATAGAAGTGTATCAATAGCACTACTTTTTTGGGCAATGTGAGGGTGTTAAGTGTAGGTTGTAGAAGAGAGACTTAAGATTCAATTAAAGTGCGTGTGTGGGTGTGTGTGTGGGTGATGTGTGGGTTCATGTGTGGGTGTGTGTGGGTGCGTTATGTAAGGAGACAAAATCTTCTATGGTCTCGTCTCCATTTCTACACTTATCTAATCTTTCTTTTTGTGAACACTTTTTACGATTATTATTTCTTCTGTTAAATTATTCCAGGTTTCGATACTCCTTTATGGAAAACTGTGTGTGTGTGTGTGTGTGTGTGTGTGTGTTAACAAAGGGAAACAGATGCAGGGAGTGGAGTGACTGAGGGAGAAGGTTAACTAACACTTTGACTGGCTTCTCTCACATGAAAGACTCAAAACCACAGAGCAGAATCCTTACAAAAAGAGAGATGGAAATATTTGACTGGTTTTTACAATATAGAACCTGATAAATGACTGTTCTGCAATATAGAACCAAGGATTTTTTACTGTTTTGCAATACATAGTGAGGAAAATATGACTGTTTTGTAATATTGTTAGAAAAGGAAATACAGCAAATTTTCTCTAGTGATTATTTAGATCTTAGTAACTTTACACCTTAGCCTTCAAAATTAATGGAAAATATAAACAAGAAAGCATCCGATAAAAAATCCATCATTGTGCCGCAGAAATAAAATACCAACTTACTCTACCAAACCATTATCTTTACGTCTTAAGTCAGAGTTAAAAAAAGGAAAAGAAAAACAAAAAAAAATTACAACCAGTCAAAGAGTTAAAAAAAGGAGAAAAAAAAAGGAAGAATACATGTTTACATTTTAGTACAGGTGTATGGGAAGAAGGGTGAGGTGTCAGGGCGGGTGTCGGGTGGGGTGTGGGTGTGGGGTGGGTGGGTGGTGGGGGGACAGGTGTGGCAGCATACCTGGCGAGCAGAGGTGGACAGCAGAACATCTACATCTACCCTAATCGCTCTCTACAAAGCTGCAAGTGAACCCAATGCAAGCGAGTTAAGAGAGGCCTAAGTGAAAGAGAAGATCAGTTTTATAGGCCTACATGACATGAAAAACACCGGGGTCTGCCAGGGTCTGTTCTTAGCCGACCTTTTCTCTTTGGTGATTGGAAATGATTTTAATTTATTTACTAAGAAGAGAATAGAGAAGAGAGAAAGTGGAGGGTTTTTATTTTATCATCTTTATTATTATCATTGTTATTATTATTATTATTATCATTGTTGTTATTGTTGTTGCTGTTGTTGTTGTTGTGATTAATTTATTATGGTTTATTAAAGACATAGATAAGAGACAATCATCGTCATCATTGGGAGTTTGAAAAGTTGAAATGAAAGGAGGACAATTGTGGAAATACACGGGGAAAAAAAGTTCCGATGCCATGAAAATGAAATAGAAAATTGCAAGTTGAAATGGAAAAAATAAGGAAAATAAATAGAATGGAAAGAAAAGAAATCCATAAAAGGGAACTTGAAAAAAAAATAGCATGGAAAAAAATACTTAATGAAAAATGTTGGAAAAAAGAAAAAAAAAGTGCAAAAAATACATCCAGAAAATTAAAAAAAAAGGAAAAAATCTTAACAATACACCAATTCCATGTATGAAAAAAGGTACTCTCCTGAAATACACAAAAATACAATAAAAATAAAGAAACAATAGAAATTCAATAAAATAAATATATATAAAAAAAATGAAAATATAATAAAAGAAATAAATACAATAAATAAAAACAAAATAAAAATACACAAAATACAATAAAAATACAAGCAAAATGTTGAAAAATGTACATTAATCAATACAAAAAAGTTACAAAACATAAAAAAACACCAATAAAACAAAAAAAAAAGGATAAAAATGAATAAAAAAAAAATCCATAATTTCACACAACACACAATTACAAAAATCCTGAAAATTTCCACAAAAAAGATGGAAAAAGAAAAAGAAAAAACTGCAGACACTTGTACACTTAGGGAATGAATGAATTATGAACACAGCAAAGAGAGAGAGAGAGAGAGAGAGAGAGAGAGAGAGAGAGAGAGAGAGAGAGAGAGAGAGAGAGAGAGAGAGACCTAAAAAATGCACAGGATATAACAGGAAATAAAAAAAAAACAGGAAAAACTGCAAAAATAATAGAAAATAACAAAATAACCTTAAATAACCACAAATTACCTTATCACTCACTTTGTTCTAAATATACTCTCTCTCTCTCTCTCTCTCTCTCTCTCTCTCTCTCTCTCTCTCTCTCTCTCTCTCTCTCTCTCTCTCTCTC
>CM035176.1:1635677-1651668 GCA_020233015.1 Callinectes sapidus | reverse complement strand
TTGGAAGAGAAGGAGGAGGAGGAGGAGGAGGAGGAGGAGGAGGAGGAGGAGGAGGAGGAGGAGGAGGACCAAAGTCAATTGAGGACTAATGTGAACTACCACAATTGAGAGAGAGAGAGAGAGAGAGAGAGAGAGAGAGAGAGAGAGAGAGAGCATGGATACTTCTGTTGTCAAGTATAGGGCTGGTGGATGGATGGATGGATGGGTGGGTGGATGGGTGGGTGGGTGTGGGTGTGTGTGGGTGGGGGTATGGTAGGTAAAGCTTTGTAGAACCCTCCGTCATTCTTTATCAGTGGGTGAGTGCTGCGGCTGCCGTGACCGCACCGCTGACCAGTGCCGTAAACATCAGGCAAGGGTGATGAACAGCTGCGGGGCGTGCATTGCTTGCCACCCACTCCACCCAACACCACCCCACACACCCCACATCACCCCAGGGCACCCCACACCACCCCACACCACACAGCTGGGCCCAGAGAAGCTGCTACGACCAAAGCATTGAAGCACAGCAGTACCATCTGTCTGGCTGTGCTACTGTCACGTGGCTGAATGCAAGGTGATGTACGCGCCACCACCACCACCACCACCACCACCACCACCTATCATCATCACCAACAGCCCACCACTCACACACTCACACCTGGACATTTGGTGTACACTGCATTGCTTTTATGTATCAAACAGTATCCATCTTGCTATTATTAAAGGTTTATTGTACATGCATACTTATATACATGATTATATACAAAGATACAAGTACATACAATTATTATTATTATTATTATTATTATTATTATTATTATTATTATTATTATTATTATTATTATTATTATTATCATTATTATTATTATTAGGGTGTCAGTTTCCAAAAAGGTCCATAAAAAGATGTGTTTCTATTTCCATTCCACATAATCTTTTGTCTGCTTCAATAACAAGGAATCTAACCCCTCTGTGGTGAGAGTGCAGGGAGCCATCAACCCTACACGAGGCAGTTTCTTCCTTAACTACCTTGGCTAACTACACTAAATCACCGATAATTAGGTTAGTGCGTGGGAAGGGGAGTGTTGGCGGCTGATGGTGGTGATGATGATGATGATGATGATGATGGGTACATTACTGGTGATGGTGAGAATGGCTCTGATATATTTTTTTCCCCTCAAAGTAACACAATTTCTTTCCTGTACTCTATTTTTTTTTTCTTGACACACTTAACATTGAAATACCAAAGCTTATTGGGATTTTCCACTGATTTTTTTTGCATTATTTTTCGTATTTCTTTTTTTTATTCGATTATTCTTTTGATATATGTTTGACTTCCCATTTCTGTTTTGTTTTTGATCCTTATTTTTTTTTCTCACTGAAGTTTTTTACGTAAGAGAGAAAATTTGAGGAAAGGACAACAAAAAGTGATTAAACGACAAAAAATCCACTTAGATGCCAGTCCCCAAGCAGGTCGGAGAGAGTTAGCCTAAAGAATGAGATAAAAAAAGCTGCAGGAGGCCATTAGGAAGAGGAGGAGGGGGAGGAAGAGAAGGAAGAAGAGGAAGAAGAGGAAGAGGAGGGATAAGAACAAGAAGCTATGAAGAAAAACTGCCTTATCCCACCTCTAATCCTAATCCATAAACTTATTCAATCATTTCAAACTCCCTATCGTCTCTACACTAATAATACAATATCTGGGTCCGTTCCACTTATTAACTACTCTATTAGACACCCAGTTCCTCCCTATTTCCCTCCCAAACCTACAATTCTCATATAAACCCACTATTTCTGTCTATAACCTATTTTTTGACACTACGAACGGTGAATAAGTATATGACGAGGAATTAAGAAGGAGGTATAACTGAGAAAAGAGAAAAATGGGTCATAATTGAGTTATTTGCACAGACGCAGATCAATTATTAGAACATCAAAAAGTACAGGATGTTTCTTTTTTCTCTCTATTAAAAAGGAGAGAGAGTGAGAGAGATAGAGAGGGAGGGGGAGAGATAGAAAAAAGACAGGGAGACAGAGAGGAAGAGAGGAAACAAGAAGGAAAAGAGGCAGAGAGAGAAAATGAAAAAAAGAGAGAAAAAGAAAAAAGACAAGGAAAGAGAGAGAGAAAAAAGAAAAGAAGAAGAGGGAGAGAGAGAAAAGAAAAAAAGAAAGAGAGAAAGAGAGAGAAAGAAAAAAGAAAAGAAAAAGAGGGAGAGAGAGAAAAAAAAAAGAAAAAAAGAAAGAGACAAAGAGAGAGAAAGAAAAAAAAAAGTGATTATTAACTTCTATTTCTTCAGGTTGAGGAAACAAGAATGTGTCAATAGGTTTCGTGTTTTTTCTTTGTTTTTTTTTTTATTTTTTCTCAAGGGAACGATCGGTTTTAGTTGCGTGATTGGAGTGACACAGTTTAGTTTCTTTTTTTATATATTTTCGTTCACACGTGTTCGTTCAGGTCAGTGGTTGAGATTTCCTACCGAGTCTGTGCCAAGATTCGCGGGTTTTTCATTATTTTTCGTGTTTTTTTTAAATAATTATTCTTGTTATTTGATGTTTTTTATTTTTTATTTTTTTCATTCGGGTAAAAATGTATTGGTTAGATTTCTTATTTTTATTTTTATTTTTATTATTTTTTTGTGTGTGTTCTCTTTTTCTTTCCACACACACACACACACACACACACACACACACACACACACACACACACACACACACACACACACAGACACACACACACACACACACACACATCACCCTTCACTTCCCAGAACACCCTGCAACACCCACTGGAAGTGACACCCACGCCCAAACACGCCCCCCTCCCACCCCCTCCCCCCCACACACAGCCCTTGCACTCATTCGCACGCACTCTCTCTCTCTCTCTCTCTCTCTCTCTAGTAATGTTTGTTGTTCATTTTGTTATTGTTGTTTTTTCTCCTCTTCTTGTTATTGTTTTTTCTCCTCTTCTTTTTCTTGACTCTTCTTCTTCTTCTTCCTCTTCTTCTTCTTCTTCTTCTTCTTCTTCTTCTTCTTCTTCTTCTTCTTCTTCTTCTTCTTCTTCTTCTCCTTTTTCATCTTTCTACGAAACATATAAAGTGAAAAAAGTAAGAAATCAAGATAAAAAAACAGAAAAAAAGGACATGAACAAAAAAAGAGAAGAATAAAAACAACAAAACTTTAACACAACAAAAGAAAAAGAGTAGAAATAAAAAGTAGAAAAGTCATTAAATGAGATACAATGTTACATAAGTCTGTATCCTCCTCCCCCTTCCTCCTCCTCCCCCTCCTCCTCCTCCTCCCCCTCCTCCTCCTCCTCCTCCTCCTCCTCCTCCTCCTCCTCCTCCTGAAGACAAGAACATATTGCATTTCCCTCCATTTTTCCTCTATCTCTTCTCCACTTTTGTTATGAAGAGAGGTGACTTGCATGGGAAGATAAATGGAAGGACTTAAGGAAGGAGGGAAGGAAGATAATAGAGGAAGAGGAGGAGGAGGAGGAGGAGGAGGAGGAGGTGAAAGAGTACATGGGTAAATGAAGAAGGAAGATAGAAAAATGCATAGAAGAGAACGAAGAAACAATGATAATGAAAGAAGGATCAGAGAGAGAGAGAGAGAGAGAGAGAGAGAGAGAGAGAGAGACGTAGTAAATGCGAAGGGAAGCACATAGCAGTAATAAATGGAGTGAAAAATTGAAAGAAGAAGAAGAAGAAGAAAAGAACACACTGTAATGGGAAAGTAGAGAAGAGAAGGAGGAGGAGGAGGAGGAGGAGGAGGAGGAGGAGGAGGAGGAGATGATACAAGATAAACGGGAGATACACACACACATACACATACACACACACACACACACACACACACACACACACACACACACACACACACTTCACAGGACACAAGAAGAGGAAGAGGAGGGAAAGAGCTAAGAAGTTAAACCACTCTCTCTCCGACCTCAGTCAGTCACGAACCGCCGAAGCAGACGGACGCATCTTCACTGCTCCTCTCTTCCTCACACAGTACAGGCACCGCTCCCTCTCTCTCTCTCTTTCTCTCTCTCTCTCTCTCTCCTGCGCGGGGCCAAGAGTGCCTAGGAGTGCCAAATAGTGCCACCGCCGCCTTCTACTGCTACTTCTTCTGCATCATCTTATTTTCTTGTTTTGTTTGTTTGTACTGTGTTTGTTGTAGGTAAGTTTGTTTGTTTTGTTTTTGTTTTCGTGTTTTTTTTTTTTGCATTTTTTTGTATTTTTCTTGATTTTTTTCTTTTTACTTCTACAATTACTACTACTACTACTACTACTACTACTTTGTCTTCATCTTCTTCCTTCTTCCTCCTTTCTTCCTTATTTACAATTTTATCTTTTCTTTTTTCTGTTCTTTTGTAGTTCTTCACGTGTCTTTTCATTCTCTTCTTCCTTCTTCTAAAATGACACCTATTATTCTTAATCTCTTAATATTTTCTTGTCATCCACTTCCCTCTCCTCCTTCTCTTCTTCTTCCTCCCCCTCCTCCTCTTCTTCCTCTTCCTTGTGATTTGTGTTAGTAAGTTTGTCTTCATTTACTTGTTTACCACTCTACTTCTTTTTCTTCTTCCTCCTCCTCTTCCTCCTCCTCCTCCTTCTCCTCTTCCTCCTCCTCCTCTTCTCAGGCGTAAATGGGCTAAAGGAAGTAATCACACAAAACGGAGTCTTCTTCTCCTCCCTCTTTCCTCTTCCTCTTCTTCCTTCCTCTTCCTCTCCTTCCTTCCTCTTTCCTTCTTCCTCTCAATTACTAAACCTCTTCATCTTAATCTCATCCCTTTTCTCTTTCTCTCTCATCTCCCATCTTTCTTCCTTTTTCCTTCTCTTTCTTTACTCTTTTCTTCCTCTCCTCTATTAAATCTCTTCTCAATCCTTTTCTTTCTCACTTCCTTTCTTTATTTGCTTTTTTTCTCTTTCCTACAATTTTCATCTTTCCTCTTTAGTTCTTTATTTCACCTCTTCTTCTCCCTATCTTTTTTTCCTTTTTTTCCCTCATCTTGTCTCTTTACTTCCCTTTTCTCTGTTCTCTTTATTTATTTAACCTTATAAACTTTACTCCCTTAGTTTCATTCCTAATCAACCCTATTTTTTCTCTCTCTTCCTTTTTTTTCTCTTTTCCTTTTTTTCTCTCTTTTTTCTCCTCCACACTCGAGTTTTCCAAGTGAGCAGCTTTTGAGTCCCTGTAAGGCCGGAGTCACGCTATTAGTTACGCCTCCGCCCCTCTGATTCTGAGTCTAAGTGGTAACAAAGATGTGCTCAGGTGTGATATGATGTACAGGTAAGCCAGGTGGTGGTGGGTAACGTGCTGTGGTTAGCCTATGTGTGTGTTTTATTTCCTGTTTTTTTGTGTGTGTTTTTTTCTTTTTGTGGTTTGTGTTAATTTATTGGGTTTGTGTGTGTTTTTTTGTGTGTGTATCTTTTTATCAGTTTGTGTTAATTAATCTGTGTCTCTGTCTGTCTGTCGGTCTCTCTCTCTCTCTCTCTCTCTCTCTCTCTCTCTCTCTCTCTCTCTCTCTCTCTCTCTCTCTCTCTCTCTCTCTCTCTCACCTACAATAAACCTCAAACACACACCTTCCGCTTCTCTATCTATCTGTACACCTGTCCACGTTAATTACAGGTAAGGTGTGTGTGTGTGTGTGTGTGTGTGTGTGTGTGTGTGTGTGTGTGTGTGTGTGTGTGTGTGTGTGTATGTGTGTGTGTGTGTGTGTCACTACTCACTCAGGTAAGGAATGTTTATAGTTTAATGTTACGGAAGAGACTCAAAGAAAACGGGATGTAAGTATAGGGGGGACTTTTCACAATTACGAGGAGGAGGAGGAGGAGGAGGAGGAGGAGGAGGAGGAGGAGGAGGAGGAGGAGGAGGAGGAGAAGGGGTAGAGGAATAGCGTTTGTTGTTGGTGTGTGTTTGTATGTGTGTTATGTTTGTTTTTTTCCTTTTTTTAAGGTTATTTTTTTCGTTTTCGTAAAATTTTGTCATTTCTTATTGATATTTTTTCATTAATTTGTGGTTTTTTCCTTGCTATTCTTTATGATCAATCTTCTTTCCTCACATTTTGTTTTCTTGGAATCTTCAATAGAAATAATAAGATAAAAAAAACTCACACGATACTATACACACACACACACACACACACACACACAGAATGAGAATTTTCACACTAACTCCATTATATCTACCTTTTTTCCCTCACTCTTAAAATAACAATCTCCCCCCTTCCCTCCCCCCCCCTCTCTCTCTCTCTCTCTCTCTCTCTCTCAAAAATATCTTCATCGTATCTAATTTTGCGGTGGTGTGCCTTTGGGAAGCTGAACCGGTACCTGAGTTAGCCAGGCGGCGGTGGTTAGGAGAAGCGAATACAAGCAAAGCACACACCACTTCCTAGTAACGCAGATGCTGAAGGCACGAGAGTCTACATAGGCAGGAAGGTGTGATGGCGTAATGGCGTAATGACAGGGCTACTTTCAACGTGCTATTTATGGCGTATGTTGTGTTCTGCAGGTGGCGTTGTGGGTGTTGCTTGGTGAGTGGCGCCTTCAGGATGTCACCGCCACGCCTCCTCCTGCTGTGCCTTGCCGCCCTCGCTGTCACGTCACGGGCGGCTGTGGCAAAGACGCTGGATGCTGACGTGGCTGACCTGACCTCCTCGTCCCTGAAAGCCTCCGCTAGAAGCTTCTTGTCGCAGCTGCTGCTGGAGGGGAGTGACGTGTCCCTGAGCTCCGTGGTGAGGGCCCTGGGTGGGGAGGGAGTCTTCGCCAGGCAGGTGAAGGGCCTCCTCAAGAAGCGACTCCCTAACATGAAGGAGGTGGCGGGTGGGCTGGGCGTCACTCCAGACCTGCTGCACCACTTCCTGAAGCTGGCGAGGAAGGTGAAGAGGATGGGTCAGCACACGCCGGTCAGCGAGAAGGCCGGGGCACAGGCCGTGCTGGAGACCGTGCTGGATTACCTGGGAGGCGATGACGAGGAGGGAGAGGGGGAGGGGGAGGGGGAGGGGGAGGAGGGATCTGAGGAGGGCAGCGAGGCCATCCAGGGGCAGCTGCTTCACCTGGCCAAGGGAATGTTCGAGCAGCGCTTCGGGAACCTGAGCTCCATCAAGGCCTCGGCCAACGCCACACAGGCCGCCAGGGCGGGGCTGTGGGAGGTGGTGCGGTCGACGTGGGCGCGCGTGTTGTCGTACGTGGAGGAGCAGAACTCTCTGGAGTCGTTCCTGCAGCGCACGCCCGTCAGGATCATTGACCGCGTGCTGAGTCTCGGCGATGACCTCAACCTGGCCTCCTTCCTCGCCAAGAAGCTCGACCCGGAGTTCGCGGCGTTCCTGGCGGCCAGGGCTGAGCCGCTGCTGGGCCCGCTGCGCGACGCCGACTCGCTCGCCAACCTGACGCAGGCGGCAGGCCTCGGCGACGTGCTTCACTACTTCACGTCTGAGCGATTCACCAACACCGTGGCCGCCATGTCGCGCTTCGTGTCGGCCTACCTGGAGGACTCCGTGTCAGAGGACGTGGTGAGTCAGTACATCGACTTCATCTCCTTCAGCAACCCCGAGCTGAACCACTTCTACCGCGCCGTGCTCAACACCACTGCCAACGCCACGCAGGACGACGCCGCAGCAGCCGCCGCCCCGCAGAGGCGCCGCCGCGACGTGCTGAAGAACATCGCCAGCATCTACCGCTACGAGAACGAGGCGGCGCGCCAGGAGACAGACCAGAGCCCTGCTGCCGCCACAGACCCGTCATCCCGGCAGATGCAGCACCGCTACGGCGTGTCCACCCTCGGCGCGGCCTCCGCCCTCTACGACCCATCCAGGGACGGCTACGGCTACGGCGGTGGTGGCGGCGGCTACGGCGGCGGCGGCTATGGCGGCTACGGCATGAACATGAACACGCTGGACCCCTACGTGGTGCTGGGCTCCCTGGCCCTGGGCACCATCCTGGGCTTCCTGCTCTTCCGTGCCCTCAGGGGCACCGGCGGCGGCAGGCGCGACATTGGGGACGGCTCCCTCTCACTCTGGCAGTCCGATCAGCCCTTCGCAGGAGGCAGCCGCTCCCTGAGGACTGAGCGCGCCGCACCCGCGGGCCGCGAGGGCCTGGTGCTGCCGGCTTCCCTCCGCGGTGACGTGTGGTCGTCGGCGCCGCTGGTGGACGACGAGACCTCGACGGGCTTGCCGCTGGACGAGGACGACGTGGCGAACCACCTGAACCAGCTGTGGCGGGCACACCGCGGCAACGACTCCACCACCTGCGTGAGGAGCCACCTGTGCAGCCAGCTGGCGGGGCCAGGTGCTGGTCACGCCGGTCTGGCGCTGCTGCTGTGAGTATTAGAGCGCCTTGGCCCTGGGTGCTGGTGCTCTCTAATGCCATGCCAGGTCTGTGGTGTTACGGGTCACCAGGTCACCAGACAACACCCGTGACAGTTTCCTTCTCTCCTTCCAGATCATCGACGGGCAGCCTGCTGGGCGTGGCGCGGCCAGGCCAGCTGATGGATGATGTGGCGGGCAGCATGGCCGTGGGCAGCACCTACTCCTGTCCCTCCGTGGCCTGCCCCGCCATGTAAACCACCACACTAATACCCAAGTTCCAGCCGCCGCCAGCCGCGCCGCGAGGGGCCTGGGTGTGTACCTACCTAACACAGTTTCCAGAGAGTGTCACGCCCCGCCAAGCCCCGCCCCGCCCCGCCCCGCCCCGCCTGTCTCGCTCGGCAGCCCCGGGCCGATGAACTGTTCCTTGCCTGTCATTAGCCAATGCGAGGCTGTGACACTGTGACACTGTGACACGCGCTGTGCCTTCCCTCAACCACCACCACCACTCCTCTGGTTACCCTCCACACCCACCCTCCCTGACACCCTGGATCATAAGGCGTGCCGCACGCACACACAGACACTCACACACACACACACACACACACACACACACACACACACACACACACACACACACACACACACACTAACTTCTACTACTGTCATTCAATTACTGTTACTCAACAAGGTACAACAACTGTAACTATAACTTTATAACAACAACAACAACAAGTACAACAAAACTTACATAAAAAAACCACTACCACCACCACCATCACCACCACCACCACCACCACCACCAACAACAA
This sequence comes from Callinectes sapidus, assembly GCA_020233015.1. Taxonomy (NCBI): domain Eukaryota; kingdom Metazoa; phylum Arthropoda; class Malacostraca; order Decapoda; family Portunidae; genus Callinectes; species Callinectes sapidus. Next base: position 1,642,584 of record CM035176.1, on the reverse strand, counting down.
CAACAACAACACCACCAGTCATACAAGGCCACCACACCGACACTGAACTCCAAAGATTGCGTTATTTTTCACCTATCATTAAGTATTTATGTATGTATTTATTTATCTATGATTCCTGAGGTATATATTTATATTCTATCATCCTAACCTTTACTAACATTCACCTTCTGGTCTCGTTTATCAAGTACTTTAATTATTCATGTATTTCTAGACTAACTCTCCTTTTCCATCATCTTTTTAAAAATTTTCTCTACTTTTATTTTTACTTATTTTTTTCTTTTTCTTACCCCACAAAAAAATTATCACCTATTTTCAGTTATTCATAGTTTTATTCACTGATTTATTTCCACGTCTCTCACTCACTTTATAAAACATTTTTCGTTGGTATTATTTCTCGCCGTTCTCTAATTCTTCGTTAGTTAGTAATTGGAAAGAGAGAAATAGGAAACATAGAAGGTCAAATATATTAGTCTATTTATTTACTAATTGTTTGTTTTGTTTGTTAAAATAAAATGTTCTAAAACTTTTGCACGATTTCTTTGTGTGTGTGTGTGTGTGTGTGTGTGTGTGTGTGTGTGTGTGTGTGTGTGTGTAGAGGGAGAAGAGAGGAAAGAAGGATAATGATGATGAGAAGGAAGAAAACGAAAGAAGAAGAGGAGAAAGAGGTAATAATGACGGTAATAATAAAAATGAGAGTAATAAATAAGAAATATAAAGTAAAAGAGAAAAGAGAAGGAGAAACATAAGAGATAAAGAGAGGATATAAAAACAGAACTGAGATAATAAGAAAGAGGAAATAACAAAAATGCAAATAAATGAAAGAAGGAGAGATAGAAAGAAACTTAATGAAGGAAGGCATATACGTAGACGAGAGAGAGAGAGAGAGAGAGAGAGAGAGAGAGAGAGAGAGAGAGAGAGAGAGAGAGAGAGAGAGAGAGAGAGAGAGAGAGAGAGAATATGATAACAATAATAACAGTAACCCACCCCCCCTCCCCAAAAAAAAGACTAAATAGAAGAGCAAAAAACTAAACTGCTATTTTCTTCCTACAGTTCCTGGTAACATAAGACAAGCATCAGTTTAGGCAATTCATACAACACTATTCCGTTAGATCTATAGCAGTGGTGGTTAGCAAAATAGTTCTCTGCCTGTCCGTCTGTCTGTGTGTCTGCCTGTGTGTCTGTGTCTTAGCGGCTACATAACCCAGCAAGCTAACTGTCAAGCCAATAAAATCTTTGACTGACTGACCAACTGACTACTACTGCTACTACTACTACTACTACTACTACTACTACTACTACTACTACTACTACTACTACTACTACTACTAGGAATGATAATATTATTGGAAAGAAGAAAAGTAGAAAGAAAAATAAAAGAAAACAGTTATTGAAAGAGGAGAAAGAGAGACGCAAGAAATAAATGCAACAAAAGAAAGAAAGATAGAGAGAAAAGGCTTTTGTTGTTGTCATTGTTATTGTGAGGGAGTGTTATTCTTGCTTGTTAATTTACGGTTGTTGTTGTTGTTGTCTATTTTCTTTCTTTTGTTGTTATTTTGTTGTTATTTTCAGTAGCAGTAGTAGTAATAGCAGTAGCAGCACCAATAACAAAAACATTAATACCAACACCATTTACTATCACCACCACCACCACCACCACCACCACCACCACCGCCACTACAACAAATGCACCACCACCAATGACCCACATAATGCTCCTTGTCACTGCCGCCGTTACGCTCCTCACACCAACGCTCCGTATCTTGCACGTGAGCGTTTCTGAGGTTAAAAAATAGAAAAAAAATAACAAACAGAAAATTCACCTTAAAAAAAAAATGAGATAAAAATTCCTTACCTTTCTGTTTTTATTTTGATTTTATCCGGGTTTTCACAAATTTCGGGAAGATGAAAGCGTATAATAAAAGACGATGGATGGAGTGATTGAGAGAGAGAGAGAGAGAGAGAGAGAGAGAGAGAGAGAGAGAGAGAGAGAGAGAGAGAGAGAGAGAGAGAGAGAGAGAGAGAGAGAGAGAAAACAACAAGCGGAGAGAAATGAACAATAAAGGAAGGAAATGAGAACAAGGAAGAGAAAAGAGAGAGACGAGGAGAGAGGAGGGAGGAAGAGGAAGAGGAAGAGGAAGAGGAGGAGGTGTGGTAGTAGTAGTAGTAGTAGTAGTAGTAGTAGTAGTAGTAGTAGTAGTAGTAATAGTAGTAGTAGTAGTAGTAGTAGTAGTAGTAGTAGTAGTAGTAGTAGTAGTAGCTATTGTTGACATCTCTTATTGAAGTCAAGGAAAAGAAAGGTAAACAAAACAAAGAAAAAAGAACAAAAAAAAAAACAGAAACAAGCAAGACAAGATAAAAAGAAAAAAACAAAAAAAACAAAACAAAAAACACAAAAACAAATACCAAGACTCAACAAAACAACAACAACAACAACAACAAAACAAGCCCCCCCCACATACACACACGCGCCATGGCAGGAAGGTAGCGCCAGAATCTACTTGATCTTCACCAGAATACCAGAAAAAAAAAAAAAAAAACATTGACATTTACAATTTAGATATGTGTGCGCTACGAAAGGGCCGGAAGAGGAGGAGGAGGAGGAGGAGGAGGAGGAGGAGGAGGAAGGAGGAGTAGATAAGGTGACAGGAGGCGGTAGCTGATGTAGAAAAAAATTGAAAAGGAAAAGCAGAAAAGGAAAAAAAATGTATCAGACTTAAAGGGAAAAAAAACAAAGAAATGATGAAAATAACAAGACAACCAAAGACAAATGTTGAAAAGTAGGAATACAAAAAATTAAAGGAAAAGGGAAATGAATAAACCAAAAAAAAGAAATAAAAACAGAGAATAGCTATAGAGGAAATAAATGCAGGAAAGGTGAATAAGGGATGAATACATGTTTATGTTAGGTTAGGTTAGGTCAGATTAGGTGAGGTGAAGTTGGGTTACTGAATATAGAAGATGGAGGAGAAAATGTTGAAAAGAGGGGAAAAAGAAATAAAGGATGTAAAGAAGTACAAATACGCAAAAGGCTAATAAAGGAAGGAAATTAAAAGAAAACAAAAGTAAACACAAATGATACAAAAAAACGTAATAATTAATATATAAGTATGGATAAAAGATGCAGAAAATTAAGAAAAATAATAATCAAGGGAAGCAAGCAAGCAAAACTATACAAAAGGGATGAAAAAGACAGGAAATAGAGAAAATAAGAAAAGTAAAAGAAACAAGGAATAAAAGAGAGAATAAAAGGATGATTAGAAATGCAGAAATGTATAATTGGGTAAGGAATAAAAGGATTTCAGTGAGTAGATTTACAAAAAAGAGTAAAAAAAGGAAAGGAAATGAAGACTAAGATAATGCAGAGAATAGAAGGGAAAGAACATAACTGTGATAATGCAAGAATGTAAGAAAGCAGAGGGAATAAGTGTAAAAAAAGAAAGAAAATGAAAAACATAGGATGAAAATCAGAGGGAATAAAGGCAAAAAGATACAAACATTGATAAAGAAAAGTAAAAAAATAAGAAAAAACAAATATAAAAGGTAGCTGAAATGACAGGAAGATAAGGCCATGTAGGTACGATGAAAAATGGAAGGAGCACGAAATATTTGTGAGATAAGGGAACGGAGAGAGAACGAAAAAGGGAACATGAATAGAAAATGGCAGACAAGAGAGAAAAAAAAGGAAAAAAAAAGGCATGTCTATACGTTTAAAAAAGAAAACACTAAATATTTAAGAGCAATGCAGGGTGAATGAAAAAAAGGAAACATGATAAGAATAAGACAAGCAAAAGGAAGAGAAACAGGACATTAAAAAGTAAGTGAAAGGAGGACAAAAGGATATAGAGAGGGGGAAAAAAAGGAGAGATATGAGGGGGGAAACCATAGTGAAAGGTTGAAAAGGGAGTAAACTAAGGCGAGGAGACAATGAAGGAAGAGATGTTTTGAGGATGGATGAAAGCAGAGGAGGAGGAGGTGGTGGTGGTGGTGGTGGTGGTGGTAGAGGAGGAAAAATGCAAATACAAAGGAAAACAAAGAAAGTCTAAATAACAACAAACCTTATAAGTCTCACTAAGTTGTATAGATAGCTTTTCTACACTATTGGTGGGAGAAACACGATGAAAAAAGAAAAAAAAAAAGGAAAGGTAAACAACAACAACAAGAGCAAAAAAAAGAACAAGAACAAGAATAAGAAACAAAGACAAGAACAAAAACAAGAATTAAAACAAAAAAAATAAAAACAAACAAAAACAACGACTAAACAAACACCTGAATAGGGAAAAAAGGACTAGGAGAAAGTCACGAGAGAGAGAGAGAGAGAGAGAGAGAGAGAGAGAGAGAGAGAGAGAGAGAGAGAGAGAGAGAGAGAGAGAGAGAGAGAGAGAGAGAGAGAGAGCGCTTGGATCACGAACTTAAGGGGAGGGGAAAACTATAGAGACAAGGACAGGAGTAATGAAGGGCAGAGGGAGAGAGAGAGAGAGGTGAGAGAGAGAGGGAGGGGGGAGAGAGGGGAAGTGAGGGAGCGGTAGTGTCAGGGGGTTGAAGCCATCATTAAAACTTGTTGACTGAGGGGATTTCGGGACGGGGGAGGGGAAAGGGGGGGAGGGGGAAGAAGGGGGAAACTAAGAGGGAAGCCTGAAAAATAATAATACAAAAAATAAATACGAGGAAAGGGGAAGGCAAAAAAGTGAAAGCAAAAAAGAGAGAGAATGACCATGACCTGATGAAAGGAGAGAGAGAGAGAGAGAGAGAGAGAGAGAGAGAGAGAGAGAGAGAGAGAGAGAGAGAGAGAGAGAGAGAGAGAGAGAGAATGAATAGTAAATGAAAAAAAATAATAAAGCAAGGAAGATTAAACTATTCCAGAAACATGAAGAAAAGAGAGAAAGAAATAGAAAAGCAGAATAAACAAACGAAGGAAGGAATACGAGAAGGAAGTAAACTCAAAATGAATAAAAATATAAACAAGAGAAAAAAGTACAAAAGACGAGAAAAATGGAATGAAAATAAAAGAAAACGAAGAAGAGAAACGAGAAAAAGATGAAAACAGAGTGTAAACAAGAGAGAAAACGTAAAGAGATAAATTAGAGAAAAGGTGCAAAAAAATAAAAGGATGAAGAAGGAAACAAGAGAAGAAAATAGATTTAGACTAATAAAAAAAAACGCCTTGATAGAATTAAATGAAACACCTGGAAATGAACTAAAAAAAAAAAGGAGAAAAGTAGAGGAAAGATGAGAAGAAACTGTATTAAAACTAACAAGAAGAGGCGCATGTTGCCATTAAATATAGAAAAAATAAAACAATAAAAACAAAAGAGAACGAATAAAAGAGAAAGTTAACCTTCAATCCAAAGAGAAAGAGAAAAGTAGATGAAAAAGGAGAAAAAACTGGATTAAAACTAATAAGAAGAGACGCATGATGCCATTAAATATAAAAAAAATAAAACAATAAAAAAAAGAAAAAAAGGAGAAAGTTACCCTTGAGACCAAAACACAAACCAGGTCAAATTTACTTATCAATTCTAAAAAACTCGTATGACCTCGATTTGACCTTGACCTGACCTAGCCTTGACCTGGGTGACCTTAACTCGCTGGTGGAAACAGGAAGCAACACCACACCTTTGAAAACTGTACAACTGACTTGATCACTGTCTACATTTTACCATGAGGCTGTCCGTCCATCTCTCTCTCTCTCTCTCTCTCTCTCTCTCTCTCTCTCTCTCTCTCTCTCTCTCTCTCTCTCTCTCTCTCTCAACTCACGTACATGGTTGTAAAATGATAACTTTTATTTAAAATTTCACTCATCCACATTTTCTTTCCAATTATTTCCAATTAATCTAGTGCTATTTCTCATCCCCCCCCCTCCTCCTCCTCCTCCTCCTCCTCCTCCTCCTCCTCCTCTTCCTCCTCCTCCTCCTCCTCCTCCTCCTCCTAGTCCTCAAAAATAACTAGTGTTGTCATGCTTTGCTGAAAATGATAAATGGAAAGGCGCCAGAAGGAGGAGGAGGAGGAGGAGGAGGAGGAGGAGGAGGAGACGAGATGACTTAAATAAATTAAAAAACAAAATAGGAACGAAACGAAAACTCAAGAAATAACACGAAAAATGAAAAAGAAAAAAAGGGAAATGAATGAAAGAAAACACGAAATAAGCAATGACTACATAAACAAAATGTAAAGAAATTAATCAACATTCAAACGCATAGAAGCGAACAAAAAAAATTTTTAAAAACCAGAGAGAGAGAGAGAGAGAGAGAGAGAGAGAGAGAGAGAGAGAGAGAGAGAGAGAGAGAGAGAGAGAGAAACAAACCAACATAAATAACACATACAAGAACCTTCAGAGTAAATATCGTCATCCTCCCAACAAAAGACATCAACAGTATTTACGAGAGTGGGTGTGTTGGTAAGACTTCGTACAAGAACAACAACAATTATCGTACCGCACTGCACATCACTCACACTCCCGCCACTGATAACAATAAAATAGAAAGAAAATATGACCCATTCAAAACTAACATAGAGGCTTTTGTTGTTTCCCGAGAGAGAGAGAGAGAGAGAGAGAGAGAGAGAGAGAGAGAGAGAGAGAGAGAGAGAGAGAGAGAGAGACACTGCTTACACACGTTCAAACTCATAACACGTACAAGAAACCAGTGTATGTATGTATGTATGTATGTGTAACCCTCCAGTCAGTCCTCAGTGTGTCCCGCCGTTCAGGGTTGCCATTGGAGTGTGTTCTAAATAGCTTATCTCCTTATCACGTCTGCCTTATCTACCTGAAGACATGCACGCCACGCTGGGCTGCTCCGGGTTTGCTGAGGGAGGAAGGACACCGCTGTGGGCTTAGACGAAAGGGGAAAGTCAAGCGTGAGTTAGTGAACGCATCGTGTATCAGGGACGAGAAGAGAAGAAAGTAAGA
>CM035176.1:1537432-1580684 GCA_020233015.1 Callinectes sapidus | reverse complement strand
CCCCCCCTCCCCCCCCTCTCTCTCTCTCTCTCTGCTATATAATAAGTCAGCACGAACCCTCAACCTTCAGTAGTGGCCGCGCCTTGACAGAGGGAGGAGGTGTGGTTCTCATCTCTCCAGTCACGCACGGCACCTCCACCACTTCCCCACCACTCTTATAAAGCATTACAAGTCATCGATCCTCTAAAGTCGTCCTGGATCCCGTTAAAGAGGCGATAAGGTATTCGATCCCACTGGAAAGGGGTTTAGATGGACTGAATAGTGTTTCGTGGTGTTTTTTTTCCCTTTTTTCAGGATTTAGTGTTGGATTGAAAAGTTGTTAATTTTTGTATTTGTTAAGAGTTTAAATCGGTATAATTGTCTATAAAAGGAATTAGAAACGAATAGAAAACAACGTGTAAGGAAAAGAAGAAGAAGAAGAAGAAGAAGAAGAAGAAAAAGAAGAAGAAGAAGAAGAAGGTGAAAAGAGGAAAGAAATACATCTTGTAAGGGAAGATTACAAAACCAACATGTAAGAAAAAGAAGAAAAAAATAAGGAAAAGCACTCATAAATAAAAGAAACAAATAAAAAAGGAAAGAATTACAAGACCAACGTGTCAGAAAAAGAAGAAATAAAGAAGAAAAAGAAAGAAAAAAACATCTCTAAAAAAAGGAATAAAAGGGAAGATTAAAAAAAAAGACTAGAAAAATCAAAATCATACCTGCAGAGCTCATTACAGGTGCGTGGCGAGGGTCCAGGCCAGGTGTGTCAAGGTGTGTAAAGCAATGACTGGCAACATCTGAACGAGACACCTTACCCTCCAGCAGGTGACGGCGTGGGACTGAGCGAGTGTGCGTGTGTCAGGTACGTGGGAAAGACACACACGCACACGCACGCAGACACACACACACACTCCCATGTACTAAAACACCCTTAAGCACTACAGCAAGCAGTTCTTCGATAAACTCAAGTAAAAATATCAATTAACACACAGTAAACATCAATAAACACTTCAGTAAACATATTCAATACAAAATTAACCATTAAATCCTTGTAAACAATAAAAAAAACTCACTAAACACACAGTAAACATCAAGAAACACCTCAATAAACATATTCACTAAACCATTAACCAGTAAAGTCTTGTAAACAATAATAAAAACTGAATAAACTCAACCATTCACCACCAGAAACTCAACATAACGTAAACATAACCAGCATCACGACCACCACACACTCAAGATGAAGTGGCGAAGGTGGACAGTGCTATTCCTGCTACTGTCACTCTACCAGGGCAGCGTCGGGGCAGCCTCAGTGAAGCTAAACAGACCACTGGCCAAACCTCAAGCTGTCAAGTCACGAGTGTTACCCAATAGTGAGATGGCACCCGCGTCTTATACAACGGTAATATCGGACCTGAAACTCGTATCCTTGCCAGATTACTCAGAGGGATTCAAGATTACTGTCCCTAAAAGCCTTGTTCTTGGAAACTTGGGGTATCCTGCCATGGTGGAGACGAAGGACCTGAAGGAATCTGAAGGATATCAAGGACAAATCCCTCCTTCAGAATACCAAAAGATAGTGTTTGAAGGGGAAGAAGTACAGTTTACCCCTTCAGAGGAGCAGACAACACTTGGGGGTAAACAAGACCATTTCATCCCTTCAGAGGACACGACAACAAACCCGGAGTGGAAATATGATCCTGCAGGGACACAAGGATACCTCACTCCCTCAAAGCTGAAGAATCCTGTCAAATACTCCACCTTCTTGAAGACTCACAGGAAAGGGGAGAGAGAAGCAGTGGAAGGGAAATACGGACAAGTCACCCCTTCAGGACACAAGGAAACAGTGCTAAAGGGGAAGGAAGGGACGGGAAAAAATACTCCAACAGGTGTCAGGAGCAAAGATCAAGCGCAAGACACACCTGTAAAACCAACCCTCATTTTAACACAGGTAAACAAACAGGGAGACAAACACACGACACCTGACATTGACCTCTTTACGACCACAGTGACCAAACGACCCACTAATGAGGAACCACACAGCACCACCACCACCACCACACCTGATCTTCATGACCGGAAACCAGGTGATGTGGAGGATGGAACAGGTGACCATCCACTTTCCCAGCTGACTCACGTGCTGACTCACCTGCTGTCTTCACCCCACCACCACCACCACCACCACCACCTGTCTCAACCATCTGCCATCAAGCTCAGGAACAAGAACAGAAGGAATAACCATGAAGAAACGCATTTTAAGCTCATGAGAAGTGACACTGGTTCTTCACTGAGGCAAAGAAGTGTCAGGAGGGAGAGAGAAGTGGAGTGGCCAATGCAGGTGGTGGAGGAGGAGGAGGGCGCTACACAGGTGGATGCGGAGAGTGGAAGACAGCTGGTGCAGAATACTGTGGCGTTAATCACTGCTAATCCTGCGCTGGTTCTCGTCTTTGCTTTCTCGGTGAGTAAATGTTTGGGTTTTAATTTGTGGTGTTTTTGGTTTACGTGAATGTTTTGGTTTACGTTATTTTTTTACTGTTTTTTATTCTTAGTTTATTGTTAATTGTTTGAAATTTTGAGTTTGCTTTACAATTTTATCTTTTTTTCTTTAGTTTATTTGTAATTCATTGAGTTTAGCGTGTAATAATACTAATACTAATAATAAAAGCAATGATTCCACATAAAAATATAACACAAAACAGCCATAAGAAAACACAGTAGTAGTAGTAGTAGTAGTAGTAGTAGTAGTAGTAGTAGTAGTAGTAGTAGTAGTAGTAGTAGTAGTAGTAGTAGTAGTAGTAGTAGCAGTATCAGTATCAGTAGCAGTAGCAATAGCAGTAGTAACAATAGCAATAGTAATAGCACACATATGCTTTGAGAAACGAGCTTCACCGTTACACCACTCTGAGTTACAAAGGACGGGTTATATAGCACTATAATGACACCTATGACGCAATATGTCTCCGCGCCACGTTCTCCCCTACACACACACACACACACACACACACACACTTACGTACCTGGCACCTCAGATATCATACGCTTCCTGTTGTACTGTGAGGATGGAAGTTAATAAAGGGAACGTGAGAAAATAGACAAAGATGGTTCGTGTTATGTGATTTGAATGGGTAATGTGGTAATGTGACAGTAAATGGTGGAAATAATGGGATGTAAGATTGATTAGGGATTATTAGATGGGAATATTTTACTTTTCTGTTCTTCTTTGTGTTGGAAATGTTAGGTTGTCAAGAGGAAATATACGAAATGAGAATAGTTGGAAAGTAGATGCGAGAAAAACCAAAATCTTTTCTCGTGCGTGTAAAAACAGAGAAAATAAGTAAATAAACGAGTAAATAAATAACTAAATAATGAAAAAATAACAAAAAAATAAAATCTTAAGAACCAAACCAAGAAAAATGCAACAAAACAACAAAACAAAACTCAACACAAACTTTCTAAAAAAAAAAAGAAGAAAACAGAAAGAAAAAGAAAGAGAAAGAATCACAAACCAAACAAAAAGAAAAAAAAATAAAGAAGACAAAAGAAGAAAACAATAAAAAAGAAAGAAAAAGCAACAACAAAGCATACAAAGGAACAAATTTCACCTGTAGCTTCATTCCGTAGTTTACCTGGGCGGACAGGTAAGAAGAGGTCACGACTAGCCCATTACCTGTGGCTAATTACCTAAGCCCTCACCTGGCCCGCCCCACACCTTGCCTTCCTCGGGGCACAGGTGTCTGGGAAATGAAGGAGAAAGGCTTCGTTGGGTCGCCATTATTGCAAACTCGTGACACACACACAAACACACACACACAGTTATTTTTTTTATTTCTATTTATTTATTTATTTGTTCCTTTATGTTAGTGTGTGTGTGTGTGTGTGTGTGTGTGTGTGTGTGTGTGTGTGTGTGTGTGTGTGTGTGTGTGTGTGTGTGTGTGCTTTTGCCTACTAATTAAGCGAAACACACAAGCAGACGAGCGGTAACTGTACGTGTGTAATTAGCGAGTATAATTGGTAGACAGGTGAGGCAGTTACAGGTGATTAGTGTAATACCTTAATACCACACTCAACACACACACACCTTTGATATATTTAATAATTCACTTCCGCATCTCTTATTATTCATTCATCTTAGTCCCTTTTTATCAATGAATTACGAGGAAAAAAGAAAGAAAAAAAAGGATGATAGAAAAAGTAGTGTTAATGATTTTTCCTTCGGTGTCTTGTTAATAGTAATAATAATAATAATAATAAGAAGAAGAAGAAGAAGAAGAAGACAAAATTAACTTTCTTAACCACAACCACCACTACCACCACCACCACCACCACCCGTCACACTTTGCAGAACGACACACACACACACACACACACCCACACACACACACACACACACACACACACAAGATGGCCTAACTGTCACGTTCCCTGGACACACACACACACACACACACACACAGGTAGTAATGTCAAGATGTACTAAGATTGTTAACACCTGGCGGATTTACCTGTACTTTTTGCCTGGCGAGACCAACACATATGGCTTAAGGGAGACTTTGATTCACTACCACCCGTGGTTAACTCTAATGAGGTTAACAGTATGCGAGATTAAAATAGGTATCTGTTAATTTAAGTGTGTTCTTCCTGTTTTTCTTTTTTTCTTTTTTTCTTTAGTTCTTTTCTATTTTGCTATATTTTTCTGCTTTTTCTTTGTTTTTCTTCCTTTCTGGTTTTTCTTTAGTTGTTTTCTTTTCTACCTTTCCTTCATCTTTTGTGCCTTTTCTTTAGTTTTTCCTATTTTTCCTATATTTTTCTGCTTTTCCTTTCTATTTTTCTTTGCTTTTTCTTTATTTTCTATATAAGAGAGATGGAAAGCCAAATAAGGACAAGAAAAACAATAAAACTCCACTAATTTGCCAGCCCCCTTGCAGGTTCGAAGGAGTTAACCAAATGATAGGAATAAATGTCTTGAAACCTTCCTTAAGTCAAATCAAGTCACAGGGAGTTGAAAATACTGAATTAATACAATACAGAATACAGAGATGAATTCATTACTACCTGTACACGCACCAGGTAAATACATAACGAGTGAGTACAGGTAAATATGAGGTTGATTACAGGTGTGCTTGTGAAGAGAAGTCATGAGTGCTATTAGTGGTTTATGTATCAAAGAAAGTGATTTGTTACCTCTGATTACGACTTTTTGAGGTGAAAATGTGAGGTGAAGGCAGACAAGCTTATCTAAAAGTATGTGTTTGTGATGATAGAAGGGCTGAGTTTAGCTGCATATGTTGGGTTATGTATTATTGAGTGTTACTACTGGTTCGTATATCAAATAATGTGAATTGTTACCTCTGATTACGACTTTTGAGGTGAAAATGTGAGGTGAAGACAGTAAGACACAAGCTTATCTAAAAGTATGTGTTTGTGATGATAGGACTGAGTTTAACTGCATATGCTGGGTTATGTATCAAAGTAACTGTCTTGATGGTTCTAACGAGACATAAATAAACCATTATATATAACTTTCCACTCGTGTGTGAGGAGACTGTGTGATTTTGAGCAATATTACTGGGCTGTGCGAGTAAACCATGTCATTTCTGAACTCCATTACTAGCTACTGTGAGTAAAGTATGTCATTTTGAACGATAGTACTGATTTAGATGTTGAGTAAATTCATATATTTTCCACATTTTTCTTATTATTACGTATGATGAGGAAACTGAAAGGCTGAGATACATAAGAACACGGATTTATATAACTTAATACACGTGTTTTAGTGAGGAAAGTGTGAAGTGAACAATATTACTAAGGTGTTTCTTCAGTAAATGTATCGCTTTATCTTATTACGCTTAATGAGGAAGAGGAGGTGGAGGAAGAAGAAGAGGAGTAGGAGGAGGAGGAGGAGCAGGAAGACAGACAGACAGACAGACAGACAGACAGACAAACAGAAAGACAGCATATGGTACAGTTACACAATTTTTTAACCTCAATCATTTTCTTCACGAGACAGAAAGAGAAAAACAATAAAAATAGATAGAACAATCGTGAAATAGAGAGAGAAAAAAAAGACAGACAGACAGACAGACAGACACACAGACAGAATAACCAAGAAACTTTCGAAATGACTAAAAAAGGAAGAAGAAAGAGAAGGAGAGAAAAAATAGGCATTAGAAACACCAAGCGGAACGAAAAGGTAAGAAGAACCGTAATAATAGTGATAATGTGATAACGGTGGGAAGAAAGCGAACGAAATCTTACGAGAAAAAGAACGATACATTATGAAAGAAGACGAAAGAAATAGAAACAGAAGGTAAATAAAAGTTGCGTTTGAGAAAGGGTTAGAAAAATAAAATAAAAAATAACTAACTAACTGATCTATAAAATAACTAAGCGAAAACACACGAGAAAAGAACGATACATTATGAATTATGAGGGGACTGGCAAATTAGTGGGCTTTTTAATAGTTTTTGACCATTAAAAAACAAAAAAAGTGAGTAAGTGAGTGTGTCAATGAGAGAGAAAGAGAGAGAAAGAGAGAGAGAGAGAGAGAGATACATATATGGTAAATCACTGTCCTCCTTCACAGATCTGGCTGGTGTGGGCTGTGGCAGTTGGCTTTGACCCCATCACCTATCTGAACAGCTTCGGTACGGGCGCGCCAGGTGGGGGCAGCTCAGGGGGCGGCGGCGGTGTGGTGTCCTCCTCCTCCTCATCTGCCTTTGTGGTCGGTGCCATAAACAACCCCCCACCCATCCCAGTGCCACCCCCTCGTAAGTAATGCTGTGTCAGTGTAGTTTTAAGAGTGCCATTTTGTAGCAACGGTATGGCACTCAAGGACGTGTTGAAACCTTCGATTCCTTCCTCAACAGCGGCCGTTTTGGGTGAGGAGGGCACTGTGCCACTGCCCAGTGGAGAGGACCCCACACCGGGCCTCCTCGGTGCTGAGTCCATCCCTGAAGAGGCTCCTGCAGAAGAGGGTGACGGCACGCCTCCTGATGACCCTGCTGAAGGTGATGCGCCTCCAGGGCCTGAAGAGGATGCCGCCGATCCCTCACCAGATGATACAACTCCACCTGATCCTGATGCCCCTGCTGATGATGGCACTCCTGACGAACCACTACCTGCTGATGATGGCACTCCTGACGAACCACCACTTGCTGATGATGGCACTCCTGACGAACCACCACCTGCTGATGATGGCACTCCTGACGAACCACCACTTGCTGATGATGGCACTCCTGACGAACCACCACCTGCTGGTGATGGCACTCCTGACGAACCACCATCTGCTGATGATGGCACTCCTGACGAACCACCACCTGCTGATGATGGCACTCCTGACGAACCACCACCTGCTGATGATGGCACTCCTGACGAACCACCATCTGCTGATGATGGCACTCCTGACGAACCACCCCCTGCTGATGATGGCACTCCTGACGAACCACCACCTGCTGATGATGGCACTCCTGACGAACCACCATCTGATGATGATGTCACTCCTGACGAACCACCCCCTGCTGATGATGGCACTCCTGATGAACCATCACCTGCTGATGATGGCACTCCTGACGAACCACCACCTGCTGATGATGGCACTCCTGACGAACCACCACCTGCTGGTGATGGCACTCCTGACGAACCACCACCTGCTGACCCCCCCACCAGTGAGGACCCAGCAGCAGATGGCACCACTGACGGATCTGCCGCAGCAACAGGTGGCACTGCGGGGTCCGGCGCTCTGTTCTCTGAGGCAATAAGCGATGCGACGACAACAGAAGGTGAGGTGGGCTCCCTTACGCCTTCCTTCGCCTCACTACGGCCCTCCTCCACCACGGGAACCACGGAGGAGGCGCTGCTGACGGTGGATAGCGCGATATGGGAGCTTCTGGCGAATATCTCCTCCTCCATCACTACGACTGAGTGAGTTACAGTGTGGAATGAATGGTACTTCCCTTTACTTCTTTGGTATACTGTTGGGTTGAAATGTCTCGTTGTTTGTAGACAGTGAAATGTTTCTAAATATCTCCTCCTCCATCACCACGACTGAGTGAGTGACAGTGTGGAATGAATGGTACTTCCACTTCACTTCTTTGGTATACTGTTGGGTTAAAATGTCCAATTGTTTGTAGACAGTGAAGTGGTTCCAAAATGTCTGGAAATACTTAGAGAAATATTTGAAGAACAGTTGAGTAGATAGACAGATGGAAGGATGGAAGGAAGGAAGGAAGGAAGGAAGGAAGGAAGGAAGGAAGGAAGGAAGGATAAATGGATGGATAAGCTGATAGATTAAATGATGTTGTAGTGTTTGCTTTTAGATTTTACGTTTTTCTTCCATTATTCTCTCTCTAATCATGGAAAGACTTTACCAACTATTACTCACTTCTCATTTTCTGTAGTGCGTCAGATTTCACAAAGGGAGGAATAGAATGAATGATGAATTGATGAATGGAAGGAAAGATGAGTGGATAAGAAATATTCATCACAAACTATTCAAAACTCTCTTAAATTATCACTTTGGTTTGCACGCGGCTTATGGTGTCTTCCTCCCCCTCACCCCCCTTCTCTCTCTCTCTCTCTGGCACACTATTCACGACTGTTTAATTAGGACTACAACGTGAACTAAACCTGTCACTCTTGTGTTGTGTTGTGTTGTGGTGTGTGTGTGTGTGTGTATGTGTGTGTGTGTGTGTGTGTGTGTGTGTGTGTGTGTGTGTGTGTGTGTGTGTGTGTGTGTGTGTTTACAGGTGATCTATTCATGCACGAGCACTCTAATTAAGCGTGATACACCTGTCCATTGAAGGCGCATGCGTGACTAGTTGCTTATATTTTGATTCTCTCTCTCTCTCTCTCTCTCTCTCTCTCTCTCTCTCTCTCTCTCTCTCTCTCTCTCTCTCTCTCTCTCTCTCTCTCTTCTAACACTAGTCCCTCATAAAGGCTAATTTTAAACGCCACTAGAGTAATTAGGGAAATTTTAAAAAGAGAGAGAGAGAAAGCAGGAGGGAAAGACGTGATAGACCAGATGCGGAAGAGGAAAGAATGAGGGAAAAGAGAAATAGGAAAATAAAAGAGAGAGAAAGAAAGAGAGAGAGAGAGAGAGAGAGAGAGAAAGAGAGAAAGAAGATAACAGGTGTAAGATAATTCATGGACATTTAAGTGGTCACAGGAAGACAGCAAAAATGATACAGATGGAGGAGGAGGAGGAGGAGGAGGAGGAGGAGGAAAGCCATCTGCAGCCACAAATATCTGTGAAGGGGGTTACGCATATACCCAGGAGGAGGAGGAGGAGGAGGAGGAGGAGGAGGAGGAGGAGGAGGAGGAAGACTGCGAAGGAATAAAAACGGAAATGAGGGAGGAAAAAAAACACTGATTAAGGAAGGAAAGTAGGAAGAAAATAGAGGGTGGGAGGGAAGGAGGGAGGGAGGAAGAAGGAAGTTTGAATTAATGGGGAGAGAAAGAGAAATTGTGAAGGAGGAAGGAATAAAGAAAGAAAGGAGAAAGGGAAGATAAATTACAGGGAGAGGGAGGGAAGTAAGAGAGGAAATGAAAGAGAGGAGAGGAAAGGGAGGAGAAAAATTACTGGGAAAGAAAGGAGAGTGGAAGAGGAAGTAGAGAGAAATGAGAAGAGAAATTCACACACATTAAAGAAGAAAGAAAAAGTAAGAAGACAAAAACCAACTTCACTTCAACAACAAAAACAACAACAACAACAAAAACTTCCCACCAAAAAAACCCTAAAAAAAAAAACATCTTCAACAAAAACAAACCAAAAACAAAAACAAAACAAAAAATCAACTGAACCCCACACAAACAACTTCACTGCTTCACAATGGGCTTCACTGCTTCGAAACCCACTTGGAGACGCCCAGACGTGATCAAATGAAGCTTCACCAGTCCTTACCAGTTTGCCTTAGTGGTTTGGAAAGTACCTAACTGCTATACACACCTGTTCATCTTTCGCCAGGTAAAATGGGGGTGTATACTTAAGGTGAGAGAGGGGAGGAATAGGGGGAAAGGGGAGAGGGGAGGAAAGGGGGGAGGAAAGGGGGGAGGAAAGAGGAGGAAAGGGAAGGAAAGTAGGTTAGGTTTAGGTAGAGGACGAGGAGGAGGAGGAAGAGGAGGAGGAGGAAGACATGATGATGATGATGATGAGGAGGAGGAGGATGAATATATAAACCAGAAGGAAGAGTAGATGACGAATGAGGAGGAGGAGAAGGAGGAGGAAGAAGAAGAGGAGGAGGAGGAGGAAGAAGAAGAAGAAGAAGAAGAAGAAGAAGAAGAAGAGGAGGAGGAGGAGAGAAAAACACAAACCCGTTTTCTTTTCCGAGAATGAGAAACAAGAGAAGTAAGAGGAAGAGGAAGAGGAAGAAGGAGGAAGAAAATTAGACAAGGAAGAAGAAAAAATAACACAAAACGACACAAAATAGAATAAAAAGAGAAGGAGGAGGAAGAAGAAGAGGAGGAGGAGGAGGAGGAAGAAGAAGATAATAAAGAAGGAAAAAATAACAACAATAAACAATAAAAAACACAGAAAAACGTAATAAAACAAAATAAAAGGAGGCATATTCTTTTACGAGGCCGTTGAGAAGCAGGAAGAGGAGGAGGAAGAGGAGGAGGAGGAGGAGGAGGAGGAGGAGGAGGAGGAGGAAAAAAGAAGAGGAGGAAAAAAGGGAGGAAGAGGAGAGGTCAGTAGCACATATATGGTAGGGGGCGGGGGGGAGGGGGTGGGGGGAGGGGAGGGGTGGGGGAGTGGGGGGTGGGGGGGTAGTTTGCTGTTTAGTCGGTCAGCGTGTGGTGTGTGTTGACGAGTCACCGATTAGAGGCTAACCACAGACTGTAAACACACGCACACACGCACACACACACACACACACACACACACACACACACACACACACATGCACGCGTCTTTGTTTACTTCGGTTTGTAAGTGATTGTTTGTGACACGTTTGTATTATTTAGCTGTTTCTAGATCACTCATTCTTTTTCTTTTTCTTTTTCTTTCTTCCTCTCTCTCTCTTTCTCTCTTTTGTTCTTTTTTCTTATCTGTAACTTTCTTTTCTTCTTCTTTTCTTGTTTTCTTCTTTGGTACGTTTGTATTATTCAGTAGTTTCTATATCACGCATTCCTTTTTCCTTTCTTCCTCTTTTTCGTTTCCTTTCTTTCTCTCACTACAGTTTTCCTTGTCCATAATTCTTTTCTGCTTTTTTTTCTTCTTTTCTTCTTTATCTCTATCTTTTTATTTAAGAGGGAAAACAGCAAAGGGTAAAATAAAGTGTGAATTAATCAAAAGACCGCTGTGGTGCCAGTCCCTTCATCTCAATCTTCCTTCTTGTGTCGTAGAACAGTAGAAAGAAGCCGAGAAATCCACCATATTGTATGTTAATTGGGTAATGCTTTGCTATTTTTACATTCGTCTCTATTAATTATCTATTCCTTCAGTCATTCATTCTTTTTCATCCTTTTTTATCTATTTTTGTGTGTATCATCATGACTTCGCTAATATTATCACTACCACTTATTTTTATTCTTATCTTTATTATTACTATTGTTATCATTAGTGGTAGTGGTTGTGGTGGTGGTGGTGGTGGTGGTGGTGGCGGTAGTGGTAATAGTAGTAGTGGAACATCGGTCAGTGGGTTACAAAGAATAGCCATAACACAGAGGGGTGTCACATAATGGACAATGAGCAACTCACCACCACAGGCTGTGACCGTGGCGGCGTGACTGGAGGAAGCAATAGGGTTGGTGACTCAGTGGATCATCAGTTACTCCACCAACTCCACCATCACCACCATTACCAGTGATTCTATTAATACCAGCAGTGGGAGGGAGGAACGGTGCAGCTGATCTAATTTAACCTGTGCCTTTAGGAATATTATGACTAACTAATATGCTAATACTCTAAACTAACTTAATCTAACGTAAACTAACCTCATGATCAACGCTCTAATACTCTAACACTCTAAGGTAATCTAATCTAACACTTTTACTGATGCCAATACTCTAACACACAAACATTTCTTCATACATTCAGAACCTTCATGATTAACACTAACTCTAACACTTCTTCATGCCTTTAGGACTTTTATAACCCACACACACTCTAACACTCTAACCTAACACTTCTACTTATACCTTCAGAACCTTTAAGATTAACACAGAATTTAACACTCTAAGCTAACCAAACACATCTACTTAAGCCTTTAGAACGTTAATGACCAGCACTCACTCTTCTCTCTGTCTCTCTTCAGATCAACAGATGGCGAGAACAGCCCTCCGCAGCTCCCCCCTCTTCCCGTGCCTTCAGGAGAGCTAACTGGGTCCTCCGCCACCTCCAGCTACTCCGTCCTGCACGCCTGCCTTGTCCTCGGTGGGGATGTGCCCTCCTGCGTGGCCCAAGCTGCCGCATTTGGCCAGATCCTACAGAACAAGACGCAGGACTCCCTCCCTCGACCCACTTCAGAGGACGTCACCCCATCATCCCTAGGGACTATTCTGAAGATACATCCTTTCGCTGAGGTCCTTCACTCCCTGCAGGATGGTGATATAAAGTTGCAGGATGCCGTGACGGATAAGACGCCCCTGGGTGATCTGGGCAGCAATAATGTGATCCTAGGCTTCCTCAAGAACCAGAATGTGAGTCAGGATATGGTGGAAAAGGTCATCTCACAGGTCAACTCTATTAAGGATACGTTCAAGGACTCCCAAGTGCTTATTCCGTGGAGGGATACACAGGAGGTGGATGTCGGCGAAGGATCAGAAGAGAAGGATAATAATGACGTCAAGGAAAGCACTCAAGGTGAAGGAAGCGAAGATTTGGCGGGAAACTCGGAAAATTTGGCGGGAAATTCTGACAACCTCCAGGAAATTTCAGATGAAGGCGAGGCAGCCCAGGACGCCCCCCAGAGTCCCCCAGACCTCCCCCAGATAAACTCAGACCCCCCCAGACAGTACAGCAATAGTGAGGCGCTCGCTCTGACGGACACCGATGACATCCCGTTTTCTTCCATGATGTTGCAGGGGGAACTGAGCGTAAAGGACATAGAAAACGAGAAAAAAGGAGATGAAGAGAAGGAAATGGATAAGAAAAGTGAGGAAGAGAAGAAACAAGATGAACTGAAGAAGAAGAACGAGGAAGAGGAGGAGAAGATGCTAAAAGATGAGGAGGAAGGGGAGATAAAGAAGGAGAAAATGAATTTGACTGACAGACGTGGGTTGCTTATCAAATCCAAGTACCCACACGCCCAAATTATACCCACCAAGCCGATCAGAATCCACATGCGACACCGATAAGGGATTCGAACCTGTTTAAACGTCCTTGATCCTCCTTTTGATCCTCTTATATTCATCGTAAATGCCTTCATATTTATTCCTTTATTTCTCTAGTCGGTTTAAGTTTGTCCAATATTTATTTATACTCTGGAAAATGAAGGAGAGAGAGAGAGAGAGAGAGAGAGAGAGAGAGAGAGAGAGAGAGAGAGAGAGTTAATCTTTCATGCTCTAATGCTCAATTGAAGTAACCAGTTCTTACACAAATAATCTTAAGTAACTAATTTGTAGATTCATCTTTGTAATATATATTTATTTTTTTCTGCATGGTATAAAATCTGTAGTTTTTCTTTATTGATTCCTAATTTTTCTCTCATTAATTTGTGGTGACTGGGTAGAAATTCGTGTAAGTTTAATGTAACTGGTCTCTTGATTAATGTTATTTATTGTTATTGGTGTGTGTGTGTGTGTGTGTGTGTGTGTGTGTGTGTGTGTGTGTGTGTGTGTGTGTGTTACTGTTACCACCTGATATTTTTGTAGTAGTAGTAGTAGTAGTATTGTAGTAGTATAGTAGTAGAAGTAGCAATACTAGTAGTAGTAGTAGTAGTAGTAGTAGTAGTAGTAGTAGTAGTAGTAGTAGTAGTAGTAGTAGTAGCAGCAGCAGCAGTATACATAACAGTAACGCAGTTATTAGAAGTTAAAATACTTAATTACACAACTACATAATTAGCCAGGTATGAGCCAGTTACGTAAGTGTTGTCACCGTTAATGAGTCACGTGACACCTGGAGGGAGAGGCTGGTTCTATTATGTCATTGTTATTATACCTTGTTAGTTTATCGTATTAATTTATTCATTCATCTATCCCTTCATTTCGTAGTTTATAATAAAAATGTCAAGTGATTTATTCCTTTCATTGCCTTTTGTATGTTTAGCGGTGGTGAATAATGAAGGTTATTTGATATAGTGAATTTATCTTTGGTTTAATATGTTATTTATTATAGTCTTCTTATTGTGCATTTCAACACACAATAGTTCTTAAGGCCAGGGACACTGTTTACTCTCACATTTCAACAGGCCAGGTTTCCCTTACCATCTTTACACTCAACACAATAGTTTCTTTTTTAATGAAAGATTGGGAAGGCCAAGGGACACATAAGACAATAAAAAAAAACACTAATTTGCCAGTCCCCGTAAAGGTCTCACCCTCTCCCCCCCCCACACACACAACGATATATAACAACACGAATCAATAAATGTAATGATAAATGTAATAATGCAAAAAGACGAAGGAAAAAACTCAATGTGGAGGATGCCATAGAGAGCGAAGCAGATGAACCCCCAACTTGTGTATATCTGCAGTAATACTAAGTTAACATTTCATCTTATTTCATACCCTATTTTTTGTTAATTACATATTTATTGTCTTTTTTTAATCTTGGGAATTTCGAGTCAGTCTTGGGAAATCCGAAATTTGCCACTGGTCACCCTGGCCACAACACGTCACAAAAGAAAGTTGTACTCACCAAGGCGGCAAGTTGTCGTTGTTGTTGTTGTTGTTGTTGTTGTTGTTGTTGTGGTGGTGGTGGTGGTGATGGTGGTGTTTTGTCCTTTATTATTGTTATTATTATCACTTTCCACCTACAGCTGAAAAAAAAGAAAGACAAAAATTAGGTAAGGAAATTATCTTACAAGACTAAGTTCTATCGTTTATGCTTTTTTTTTCTTTCTTTCCTTATATCCTTATTTCTTTCTCTCCTCCTCCTCCTCTTCCTTCTTCTTTTCGTCTCGTTGTTGTTGTGACGGAGCTGGAAAATTTACTGTATATCATAAAATTAGTTTTCTTTAGTTAGTCATAAAAAATGTTTTCTTCTATGCACTATCAAAGAAAATGGTTTGAGGGAAGCTTTATTTAGTGTTTATATCACGTATAACTCATGATTAATGGTGAGAATATATCAGCATTTTCACACACACACACACACACACACACACACACACACACACACACCCACACACACACACACACACAATGTAGGTTGAAAGGTAACAAGAGGATAATTGAGGGAAAAACCAATAAAAACATCCATAAAATAATAATAAAAAAAAGAATTATCATCATCATCACCATTACTTTCATCATCATCATTATTCGAGCACTGAAACTTCATAACACAAATAACCACCACTAACACCACACATTAATCAAACCTTTCACCACAAAATCTCAATACAACACCTCACTACACAAAACCACAATGTACTTCACTAGTAACTAAATAAACCTAACATTTTTACAAGCACAGTTGATATTTAGAGCATAACAAAAGTAAATATACAAAATACAAAAGGAGAACAAGAAATATGATGGGAACTGTGTGTGTGTGTGTGTGTGTGTGTGTGTGTGTGTGTGTGCAGCATCCATAGGTGAGGGAGGGAGGAAGGCATTGAGTCAGTCAGTGCGTGGTAAGTGACGGGGAAGCAAGGAGGAGGAGGCACCCACGCTGTTGCAGAGGTAATGGTGGTGGTGGTGGTGGTAGTGGTGGTGGTGGAGGTGATGGTGGTGGTGTGATTTTGTTATTGTTATTGTGTGGTTAGATTAGGTTAGGTGCAGTTGTTGTTGTTGTTGTTGTTGTATAATGCATTCAGTGTTTGTATAATATTATTGCTGCTTCTGCTGCTGCTGCTGCTACTACTACTACTACTACTGATACTACTACTACTACTACTAACAATTCAGTAGTAGTAGTAGTAGTAGTAGTAGTCAATGTATATTTTCAAATTTTTACATAAGATACAAAGTTTTCCACGTTTTACAAATAAGAAACGAAAGAAAACTTATAAAAAAATAGCTTAAACCTGAGCATCATTTCAATTATGCGACAGATAAATAGAAAGATAGATAGATAGATAGATGGAAGAATAAATGGATAAAAAGATGGACAAATTGAGAGAGAGAGAGAGAGAGAGAGAGAGAGAGAGAGAGAGAGAGAGAGAGAGAGAGAGAGAGAGAGAGAGAGAGAGAGAATCACACACACTCAAAAGACTCACACACACAATTGGAACGATGAGAAAGAGAAACTAAACTAACCAATAAATAACAATAAGACAGAGAGAGAGAGAGAGAGAGAGAGAGAGAGAGAGAGAGAGAGAGAGAGAGAGAGAGAACGGAAAAAAATAAATTACTGTGAAACTGGAGGGAATTCAGTCAAACTCCTCCAATAAATGCGAAGAAATATGTGTCAGGAGATAACGGAGGAGGAGGAGGAGGAGGAAGAGGAGGAGGAGGAGGAGGAGGAGGAGGAGGAGGAGGAGGAGGAGGAAGGATGGGTGGCATTCCTCCATCACGCACTCCTATATACGCATGATAACCCTCACAATCTTGTACTGTGACGAGAGAGAGAGAGAGAGAGAGAGAGAGAGAGAGAGAGAGAGAGAGAGAGAGAGAGAGAGAGAGAGAGAGAGAGTAGAGATGGAAGAAAAGGAGAAAAAAAGACAAAGAAAGGAAAAAAATCAGGAATGAAGAGGAAAAAAGGAGTAAAAAAATACCAGAGAAGTAAGAAACGAGAAAAAGGAAGAGAAGACAAATTAATAAAGGAAGAAAGGAAAAAAGAGAGAAAGGAAGGAGGAAAAGGGAGAAAAAAAGACGAAAGGAGAGAAAAACAGGAAGGAAAAATATTAAAAGGTAGAAAATGAGGAAAAAGGAGAAGAAAACGAATGAAGGAAAGAGGGAGAGAGTAGGTTAGAGGGAGGGAAAGAAGGGAAAGGAGGGAAGTGGGGGAGGGAGGGAGGGAGGAAAGATAGAGATGTAATGGAGGGAAAAAATACATTCTTGACACCTTTACAATATTACCCGTGAGACATCTTTAACCTGACACCATTACTACTCGTACACAACAACAACAACAACAACAACAACAACAACAACAACAATGGCAATAAGAAAGAGTATTTTTCCTAACGAATCCATCTTTTTTTCCTTTTTTTTTGTATTTTTTTTTTAATTCCAGGAAAAATGTATGAATTAATCAATATCTGCTTTCTTTCTTACTTTTTATCATATTTCTAATCAATATTTCATTCTGTTATCAGTTAGGAACAACAACAACAACAACAACAACAACAACCAATATTTTCCCTAACAATCTTTAATCTCTTCACCACCAACCAACATTATAAACACCACCCAGTTAGTCACAAATATAACACCCACCACAATTGAAACATTGAAACACCAACATTACTGCACAATAACCAGCATCACATAATTCTAACTACGTAACTTACTATTACCACCACTACCACCACCACCACTGATGCAATACCTATAACAACCACTATTGTTACTGTAGATCCACTCCAATTAGCACTATTATTACCACCACAATCCGGAGCAGTGGTGGTGGTGGTGATATTAAAGTTAACAAGAGCAATTACTAGAATCAGTGAACTTATTATTAGAAACTCTGGGAAACACCCCTTCTGTGTGTGTGTGTGTGTGTGTGTGTGTGTGTGTGTGTGCGCGTTTACTTATCTCTCACCACTCCCTCTCTCTCACAGGATGAGGCAGCCACCACCACCACCACCACCACTACCACTACTACTACTACTCCTATTAACAACCTATTTCCCCAACTACGCCCACGGTTTGACACGCCCACACCCACCGCGCCCACAGAACACACCTGGGGACCTTCACCTTCTGTACACACCCCAAGGTCACCGGGGTCACGCAGGTCAAGGGCACAGGGGTCACACAAGACCGTACATCCCCCTTGGGTCACAGAGATCAGATGTGACGTTCAAACAAACAAGATCAAGAGTGAATGGATCTTTGTACTTCTCTCATATCACACGACCACAGACTGAGAACCCGGGTCGTGTCACATCAAGACGACCTCTAATCCCACGTCCTACCCCGCTGACACGACTCTCTCAGGCCAGAGTGGAGACAAGACGACCACAGTTGGAATTTAGTACTACAAAACGACCTGTAGTGATCGATTCAGGGGGTTGGATACCTATAAACGACTACACGACACGTACGACCAGTAATTGGGATTCTGACACGTGGTACGACCCCCGCTACGCCTCAAACCACCGCTGGGGCAACGAGAAACTGCTAGACGACCCTAACAACCAACTCCCTCGTAATTATCGCAGGTGGTACGATTTTCCTGGAGCTTACGACATCTACGACATGAGGTACTTCGAGCTACGACCTCTGGAGTGGAATAACCAAAGGAGGATGCTGAAAGTACCCACCCGGAACGACCAGGGGGTTAAGTCGTTGTGGGATGGTGGACCTCTTGGATTAATGTCTCTGTTTGTGTCGTCATTAACTGTTCTGTTCATGGCCTCGTCTGTCATTGGCAAGGAGAACATGGCCCCAGCACTGCCAGATTTCTCCCAAGTTACTTCGAGTCTCCGTGACATAATGTATGGGGAGGAGAAGGAACCCCGCACACTCCCTGATTCTAAACTCGACACCCTCCCTTTACACCCAGAAAGTCCAAGTTTAAGTGTGCGTGAGAATAAAGGGAAGCCAAAAGAGGAAAGTGGTAAGATAACTGAAGGAATGAAGAGGAAGAGAAGGAAGAGGGTGAAGAGGAGTGTGGGAACTGCTATCTACTCACAGGAAAAAGAAGGAATTGGTGATCAGGAATTAAATGAGGGAGTTAAAATGAGAATTGAAGAGAAAGTGAAGGGAATAAAAGAGGAAACAAGAGAAAGAGATGAGAAAGTGAAAGGAGAGATAGAAAGCATAGAAGAATATAATGTAAAAGGAGAAAATTTAACTAGTAGATTAAGAGAGATGAAAGAAGCAAGAATCAAAGAGAACGATTTAAAAGAAGAAAGAAAAGAAACGGAGGAAGAAGAACAAAACCACCACCACCAACAACAACGACAACAGCAAGACCCACCAAAACAAAGGAGCTTAACCAACACAAACAGAGCGGAACGAGTGATAAGGGACACAACAACACACTTGCACCACCACAACAACACCGGTACAGGGAGACAGCTGGCCTCTTTATCTCAAATCGCCTTATCCGCCGCCATGGTCCTTGGTGCCTACGCCGGGTATGCAATCATCAACACCAACAAGAAGGACGCAGCAACACCAGCCACCAAAAAAATCAGGAATAAATTGAGAGGAGAGGACTTGGATGATGACACGATTAACACCCTTATCGACTTGAGCCAGAGATTTGATAGTAGCTTGACGAGTAGTTCACCTTTCACTGTCTCACCTGTAACTTCGAGTCTGCCTTTAAGTGATCTATGGACACAGGTGGGGCATAAGGACGTGCTATCACAGGTGGTTCAAGCAGGTGATGGAGGGACAAAGGATATAATTTTCGACCATAAGCAATCAATGAAAGGCCAAAGAGGTCAGGCCACAGTGGTCACCTCAACACCTGACCTGACATCATTACTTGACCAGAGTGACCTGTGGGACATCAAGGGGTCACCTGCCTCACCTGATCTCATTAAAAGTGCAGATAGTAACTTTTTCAGCCTCCACTCTCAGTTTCACGACTCTACACTGACAACTATTGCTCCCAGACCCTCTACCACTTCTCAGAACCCCACCACCAGCTTAGAACCTTACTACGTGTACCTATCCTCATCACCACCTGACATCACAACACCCTCCCCCAACTTAGCCCTTCATGCCAGCTCCTACCTCTCCACCACCCCCCTCAGTACAAGGCTTTACAACATCGCCACCACCCCTAGTATCACATTTGAGAGGTCAAGCACTAACCCTTCACCTCACTTCAATGCATCTCCACCCACGACTCAGCCAAGTAATCGCCGTAATGGGTCAAAGAGAAAGTCAAAACGACCCACAACTTCAAAGCCTAAGATCTCCGGCTCAACCACTACCAAACGCCCTCAGAATCGTCGTAAGGGATCTAAGAGTAAGCCTAAAGGATCCACGCCTACACATGTGACAGCCTTTATGAACCCTTCCCCATCATCCACCACTGAGCAGGACAGCAGTGGAGGTAAGCCTGATCTCCAAAGCCTGCAGTCCTATCAAGCTTACCTTTCGGCTTTCTCTCGTCTCCTCACAACTCCAGAAAGCTTAACTAGTACTCAAACCCCAGATTCCTCCTTCACCACTTATCGTAATGCTATACAACAAAGGCCCTCTGACCAATCACAAGGCCTTCATGTCCACTCTGGAAGGCACACCACCCCGAAGCCCCACTCTGCTTATTTTTCATCCACCTCCCCATCTTCTGGTAAAATCTCGAGTTATCTCAATACAAGTCCTAATGCTAATCCAGACTACCCTTCCTCTACTTCCTTGCCTTCTATTACCACTGAAAACATGGGCTATTTAAACTCCACCCCTAAAACTTACTCGGGTTATTTCTCTTCCACTTCCCAGCCTTCGAGTATGACAGAAAATCCGGGTTATTTAAATTTGACCCCCCAAACTCACTCGAGTTATTTTTCCTCCACTTCCCAGCCTTCTATTACCACAAAAGGCCCAAGTGATAGACCCACCAGCGTTATCATTCAGCCTAAAAGTCCCACGGAGCCGCTGCCCTATTCTGTCTATCAGCCACATAAGATTAGTCACAGTACCACACCTCCCCCAACCACTGTCGTCTCCCATACTCTAAATTTCGAAAGGGAGTTTACTACGAGGCCAACTGAAAGACCAGCATTGAGTTATGATGGTAATAAGGATTCGAAACCTTTATTGGAGGATCAGAAAGAGAGTCAGATTCCAAGTTTTTATGATTTTTCTCTACATCCTACAAGAAGGCCTGAGTTAATGAAGGGTTATGGAAGGGAAGGGTATCCAAAACCTTCACAAACACAGGATCAGGAAAAGGATCAGAAAAGCGATCAGATTCCAAGTTACCATTTCACCCAACTGAGTCCTACGAGTAAAACAGGATTGAATAAGGATTCCTACGACCTCAGAAATCCTTCACCCTCACTACTCTTTTATAGAACCACAGAAAGTCCTACTACTGTGAGTGAAGTAACATCACGCTCCGCTGTAAGGACCTCTGAAGGGAGTCCTATATCCTTATCTATCGACAAGTATCCTTCACCTTCATTTCTCGTAACTCAACTCCCTTCCTCTATCCATTCAAAATATCCTACTCCAGTTTCTTATGTGCTTAAGTCTCCATCACCAGTGTCCTACAGGCATCCCACCCCATCATCCTACAGACCCCAGCCTCCTTCTCCGGTCATCTATAATCCTTCAAGTCCTTCCTTCAGTATCCCTCAGTCTTCATCCATTCCTTTATCTCTTGTGACAGGAATGCCTTTATTCTTCAAACATCCTTCAACTCCTTCAGGTCTCGTAACGCAAACTCCTCCATCAGTCCATAACAAACATCCAACTCCATCCTACATACCACAATCTCCTTCTTTATTCCTTTATAAACACCCCACTCCTTCACCTATCCTCACCCAAACTCCTTCACCTCACAGACACCCTACACCTTCACCTGTTCAAATTTTCACCACCACTAAATCTCAACCCACCACCACTGACCCTAGACACGCCACCGGGACAAACAGACCCACGGGGAGTGACACCAGTGAGCTCAAGACGATGTCCACCCCGGTGCTCACGTATCCTAACTCCCCTGTTGATATTAAAGGGTTTCAAATGCCTCTCACATCACCACGACCCTCTGTAGCACCTGTCCCAAGTTACTTCATGGACAAAAATCATAGTAAATCACAGGTTCCTCATCGTTCAACACCAATGCAGTACTCCAGGGAGACACCCGATATGCAGTTCCCTCAACACCAGCAGGACACCAGGAACACCAGACCTTCCCTGCAGGAGACATCCAATATACAGTTCTCTCAGCACCAACAGGACACCAGGAACACCAGACCTTCCCTGCAGGAGACACACAATATACAGTTCTCCCAGCACCAACACGTACAGAACACCAGACCTTCTCTGCAGTACTCAAGACAAGGAACACCGAAGCCTCAGTTACCGCAGATGGAGACACGCCCTCAGATCAAGCACTGGGGTCTGTCTCATGCCTCGCCGTCTAAGGCCCCGGACTCTGAAGACGTGAAGGACACCAGCGGGTCTTACAAGGACGAGGATGAGGATGATGTGTTGGATTCAGGAACGATTCATACTATTCTGTCATTGGCTAAAAGAGAATGGGCGAGTATACAAGAAGAGCAGAGTCTAGAAAGCCTCCCAATGGCTGATCTCTTCACCCAATCACCTTCCGCCAATGACAACTCCCAGCCATTCAAGGAGAGTGCAAACGTCAACACACATGGTCATCTGAATATGGGAGATTCACAGCTTATGGATCATGGTGTGCCTCTGAGGACCTGGCAAGGCAACACAGGGGTGGAGTACGTGGCTATACCCCTTCTGTTCAACCAGGGCCGGAATAGGTCACTGGTACACCCTAGTCACTTCATACTGAAAGACACACAGGAGCAAGAGGAATTCAGTGCTACAACAAAGACTGAACGGATTTTACCAGAGCATTTAGGAAAGTGGACTGTTGATCACCTGAGGACATCACAAGGTAGAGAAGCAGCTGAAGAAGGGAAAGTTTGGCACCCTACCTTGCAGAAATCCCCAAGGAGTGACCACAGTGATAACAGAAACATGAGTGACAATGGAAACAATAACAACACTCTTACGAGGCCTAACTTCTTCACAGACGTCTGGAATCTGTGGACTCAACGAAAATCCATCAATGCAGACCACCTTCCTTCAAAGATCAGCCAAGACCAGGTCACACCAAACACCGCTGTGACTGGCAGACCAACACACCAAGAACAAGTAACTACAGACGCACATTTCTACATTCTAGCAACACCAAATCCCCAGGAACCAAAATTAGGGCATCCTGATTTTCGACTTGGGGACTCAAATGAACGAGACTGTGACCTCAGGGGCCACTCAAGGCAGGGTCACTCCCGCACCACCCCCCAAGGTCTCGTCACATGGATTCCTTCAGTTTCTCTCTCCACGTGGGGCTCTGTAAGTGACAGCAGAGGCGAGGAGAGGGAGCAGAAGAGGTCATTACTTGCACAACCATCCTTAGGAACCCCACAGTCTCTCATACGACCATTAGGGATAACTATTCAGAATAACGCCGAGGAAGTAAAAGGAACTGTCTTCAAATATCCCACAGGAACACCAATACCAAGACGATCCTTAAGCTTTGAGGAAGGAATGAAGATACAAACTGACTACAAACATCCTTCAGGAACCCCAGGACTGGAAACAGGATCTCAAGACAAAGAGAAGGAGTCCTTTTTTGAACAACCTTCCTTTAGGACTCCAGAACTATTGACACAACCCCATAAAACAGCAACTCAGGATGGGAGGGAGATAAAAAACGAATCCTTTATAGAACCAATCCCTTTAAGGACACAAGGACTCCCATCAGGATCCCCCAAACTGGTCCTATCTTCAGGGGTATATGACATCGCCACCAAAACAAGCCACAAACACGGGCATCCTTCAATAACCACCCTAATTGTATCAAAGCAAAGAAACGGCCCTCAAAGATTAAGATCTCTGGCCCACACTAAGAACACAGACCAAACTTTAAGACAAGACACTAAGCACCTCACTGGACTTAAGGGTGAAATTGTACCTTTATCTCTATATCCGCCAAAGAGTGCTATTGTAACGTCACCAGAGATTATATTCCATAGAGAACCGGAGAACAATTCAAGACCACAAACTATAAGTAACAAAAACAAAGGAAGTAAAACTGAGCATAAAGAAAGGGGACATGTTGGAATAGATCAGTTAGTCCTCCCCAACTCAAAGAAAACGGGGGAGAAAATGGACGATCATCACGTTTTCTCTCAAGTTGTGGCGCTACGTGACGCTGTAAAGAAAACGGAAGGTAACAGTGTTTTTCCCCAAGCCCAATTGAGTGACGTAAAGAAAATGGAGAATATTAGAGTCACCCCTCAAATGTTACGTTTCCCTGTAAAGAAAACGGAAGGTCATAACGTGTCTCCGCCTTTCCCATTGACTCTTAATGGTTTGTTTTCCCAACATTAACAGTAAACATTAATTTGTCGATTTTTTCAGGACTTTTTGTTTGTCGTTTTGCTCCTATTTCTTATTTTTCACTTGAGTATTCAGTAAACATTATTGATTGATGTATATTCATCAGTTGTTCACTTTATAATGAAGAGTTAATAGTATTTTTGCATCAATAAACATTCAACATACCAACAAACATTCAACTAACATTCCCTTTCAACAACAAACATTTACACATCATTGCAACTATAACTCATTCACTGGGCATTAAAATAAGAGTTACATAGATGAAAGAAAACAAAAAACACTTCAAAAAATAGATAAAATAACATTCTTTACTTTAAAAATGTGTTCTTTATATTATTATTTCTAACCCATTTCCTTCAGTAACTCGTAAGGCATTATAAAATCACTGTAATTTGTCAAACACATTAATAGCATAACAATAGCCTAGTTTTTATAATAATCCTTCTAAAATATATGTCTCGTATACTTGTTAGTACTTGTAGCCTATTCAATTATATCTTTTTTTCACATTTATCTAGTTATTCACCATTAATTTTCCTATCATACGGGTAAATATAAGAGCCACACTCACCATCTATCTGCTGTAGTTGTCCTCTAGTTACTTCCAAGCTCACAAAACTCTTATTTGTTTATGATAAGGGAAACCACGTGTCTCTTTTCCTCGTCACTCGAGCGTCATATCTCCCACCACTGATGAACCGCGTCTGAGCTCGGTTTTCTGTCCACCCTTATTTATAACCTTTGATTACGGCTTGGAAAATATGTAACAGTGTTAATTATTGAATAATCTTTAGTTAATTGTGTATGTATTTTGTTTCTGGTTTACTTGTCGATTTGTTTGCTTCCTTTATTTTGTCGTTTGTTGTTGTTTGTGCTTCCTTAAATGGATGTTGTTGTTATTTTGTGTATATAATGAGAGATATTGCTTATGTTACTTATTTATCATCTATTATCCTGCATCTTCTGTATATTAACTTACTATTTATGCTTATCCTTCCGTTCTAAGCTAATTGGTCACGTAATTTTAGATAGATACACGTTCTTTGATGTATATAGTAGGCTAAACATCACAAAAGAATAAAGAATAAAGGAAAACAAACGAGAAAAACAAAACATTTACTTGTATCAACCCCCAAATCAAACACTACCACCACCATCACCACTATTACCATTAAACACAAGAGAAGGCCAATGTCTAGTGTCGCGGTGCAATAAAGGGTTGTAAGGCTCATTATTATCCCACATTCCCTTCCTGGCGCACACTCCTTCCCTGTGCCATAGCTGGGAGGGGAGGTGGAGCCTTCTAAACACCTCGCTATCCCTCCTGACGAAGACGTAATCTGGTATTGGGTGGCAGAAGACGTCGAAGAGATAATAACCCTTTGATTCCATGAAGGCGATGATTTCTGGGTCCTCGTACCACGCTGCAGAAGGCGGTGAAGGAGGGAAAGGGGTAAAAATAAGGAAATATAGGGAAATTTGTAGGTTGTGTGTGTGGATGGTTGTAAGGAAAGAAAGATTATACAAAAAAAGGAAATAGCGGGAAATATATATTTTCTCATTTTTGTGTGTGTGTATAGATGCTTGTAGAGGAAGAAAATACAAAAATAACAACAAAACAAACACACTAACTTGCAGAGGAGGTTCCTGACGAAGGGGTGGCAGATGGAGTAGCATTGGGTCTTACATGTTCAACCACCCACACATCCACAGTGACTCTATCGAAGGGGAAACTCTTCAGAATGTCCATCTCAACGCCCTCCACATCAAGACTGAAGAAATTAACATAGGAGGCGTTGACAGCGAGAAGGAAGGAGAGGGGCGGGAAGCACTGTACTGTCTGGAAGGTCTTGTAGCCTGGTCCTTCACCTCCTCCTGCAGGATCCTAGACAGAGAAGGATCGTAAATAGAAGAGGATTAGCATAAGGAAACGAGATATAAGAAAGGAATAAAGAAGGAAGGTAAGGAAGAGAGGAAAATGAAGGAGGAGGAGGAAGAAAAGTTGGAGGAAAGAAAGAACGGAGATTTGGAGTAAAGAAGGGACGTGAGGAAAACAGGAAAATGGAGAAGAAGAAGTTAGAGAAAATAGAAAAGAGAAAAGAGAAGGAAAATTGAGAAGTATACGAAAATAGAGAGAAAGGTGAGGAAAAGAAGGAAGGAAAATAAGAAAAAAAGAGAAGAGAAAGTAAACAACAACAACAACAAGATATCCAGTATAATACCACCACCACCACCACCAACACTTACTTTCTCCAGTCTCGCAGCACCACGTCCTGCCCAACTGGTATCCTTCCCCTGAGTCCTGTAGGAGCTAAGGACACTAACATAAGGATACCTCTTCACTCCTAGACAACCACGGGACACCCACGCCCTTCTGTTCTTGCTCCTCAGACTCCTATAGCTCTCCTCCTCCGCCTCCACCAGCAAACCAGTCCATCCTAAACTCCTTTCCAGCATCAAAGTATTAGACAGGAACTCCCCATCCAGCGCCCCGGCCTCTATGAAAAACCCTGCAGGACTCCCTTCGTAAAAGTCCTGCAGGATGTGATTGATGAAGGACCACGAAGGATATAAGGTCTTGTAGCGCGTGTAGATTAAGTTCGTGTCCTCTCGTAGGTGGTAAGGAAGTTTTGATGGGGTTTCCAGGTAATGGCGGCGGAGGAAGGCGACTGTGAGGGGGTCATCTGCTGCTAGAGGGCCCTTTGCTCGCAGTGCCGTCTGTGGAATGGAAGAGGGAGGATATGTTGGTTTGTTGTCCTCGGATGTGGTGGTTTCAAGAGGGGTTTCTATGGGGAATGGTCTGTTTTTAAGGGTGTTTTATCAGATACTAATGTAGAAATGGTGTTAGTCTTTACCTAGAACTGTGAAAATACCTTAGAAAACTCGTGTACATTCTAATAAAGCCTTTTTAAAATACAGTTGAAGTACAGAATACGAAAACATGAGCCTTTTAGTGTAAGTGGGAAAGATAAAAGAAGAAAAATGAATACACCAAACTTTTTATATCTCATACCTTCCTCAGATCAAAATCATCCCTGTGATCGGGCGGCGTAAGGTTCAAATTTCCGCGCCGCTCATTGTCCACGTCACCAGTCTTGAGAGAAAACGGTTTATGGGTAACACAAGTATTTTTCACTCTTCCTCTTAAAACTTCATAATCAAAGACATCTAAAGAAAAACTATCAAATAAAGGTGAGGTAAGCTTAAATACTATTATAATTTACTTAGTCACATTAAAACAATAAGGAAAATGTTAATGAATAAGACAAGTTGTAATCATGTGAAGACTAAGAACTTAAATATTATCAAATTTAACATAATATCACCAAAAATAACGAAATAAACCAAGAAAGAGTAAATTAAAGATACATCAAATCTTTTTATGAAGTATGAACTTGATAACACCAAAATAATAACAAAATATGATTAAAAAACAAGAAAATCAACAATGTATCTCTTTTAATTACTCATTTATTTGATTTTTCATGTAAGAGGAAGAAAATAGCCAAAGAAACAACAAAAAGACTTACAAAAGACACCCACTTAGTTGCCAGCCCCCAAACAGGCCCAAGAGAGAGAGAGAGAGAGAGAGAGAGAGAGAGAGAGAGAGAGAGAGAGAGAGAGAGAGATGTGGCTAAATCCAAGTATAATTTCTCAGTCACTCTTACCTTGAACAGCAGCACCAGGAAAGGCAGGGAAGTGAAGAGAACCACTTTGCTAATGGATCCCTTTCTAATAGTCAACACACGATTCATGTTTACTTGCCACGGGTACTGAGCTGCGGTGATGGTGGTGGTGGTGGTGATGGTGGTGGAGTAAAGGAGGAAAAATGGGAAGGAAAATACTCTACTCAAAATACTCGACTCAAAGCAAAAATGGTCCAGTGGATAAGGAAATTAAGGTTGATATTCGAGTGTGTTGGTGTGGGGAATGGAATGCTGGTGCTGTGAGTGTTATTAGTGGATGAGAGAGAGAGAGAGAGAGAGAGAGAGAGAGAGAGAGAGAGAGAGAGAGAGAGAGAGAGAGAGAGAGAGAGATGAATAGTCGAGTGAATATCGGTGCAAAATAATGGGTAACTTCGATAAATGTCTATTTTTAAGGTCAATTTTTAGTTTTTTATTCTTTCTTTATTTATTTTTCTTCTTATTTCACTCAAATTTGATTCTTATTGGAAATGAAAAACGGCACTTTACAATATTACATTTATTTTTGTCACTAAACGAATAAATAAATGGGAAAACACTTAGAAAAATAACAAATATTCCTTAATGATACACAAAACTTGATCTACTTATTATCACTGTACTTATTCTTCTACATTAATGACATACACTAAAGAATATGGACCTCAGTAATTTTCCTCCAAGTGAGAAAGAAGAGAAGTAATAAAATGAAGATCATCCTGTAACATTCTTGAATCCTTTTTGTGATACTTCTGGATAGTGAAGTAAAGGAGGTACTTAAAGAAGAATCCAAACACCAGGAGGGCCAAAGCGCCGATACCAATGCCTGTGTATGAGATGAACCGCCTTGACCTGTGGGACGGTGGTTTCGAATCGCATTGACATAGGTTCGAATCGCCTTCAAGTGGTGTTAAGGTGTGTACTTGTGGGATTGAGTCGTTTTTAGTTTGTATTTTGAGGTTTTTGGTGTTTGGGAGTAGGATTGAGTCTGTTTTATCTCCTTTTTTGGTGTTTATAGTGCTTAACTGTGGAATTGAATGCTCTTTATATGGTGTTGTGGTGTTTGAGTGTGGAATTAAGTGTTTAAGTTTTATTTTGTTGCTCTTTGTGGTGTTGGATTCTTCTCTCTCTTTGTCTTTTTTGTTTTCTTTGTCTTTCCATGTGTTTGTGCATTCACTTATTTGTTTTCTACTTTTGTTTTCTTTTTGTTTTCGGTTTTGTGTTGTTTTTCCTTCTTTCTTTCCCTTTTTCACTGGTTTTTCGTCTGTTTTTCCTTCTTTCTTTGGTTTTTCTTTCCATTTCTTTCCTTCC
Organism: Callinectes sapidus; assembly: GCA_020233015.1. NCBI lineage: Eukaryota > Metazoa > Arthropoda > Malacostraca > Decapoda > Portunidae > Callinectes > Callinectes sapidus. The sequence goes on along the minus strand of CM035176.1, from coordinate 1,551,372 downwards.
ACTGTTAGTTTTGTATCTGTTTCTCTTTCTTCTCCCTCTTCCTCTTTTCTTTCTTTTTCTGTTGTCTCTTTATCTTCTTCTCCTTCTATCACTTCACTTCTTTCAATTATTCTTCCATTTTCTTTTATGTTTCTTTTATCATCTTCTCTTCCATCTTCTTCTGTCTCTCTATCTTCTCTTCCTTCAATTACTTCACTTCTTTCTATCATTCTTCCATTTTCTTCTGCCTTTTCCTCTATGTGTCTTTTATCATCTTCTTGTCTTCCTTCTTCTGTTTCTTTGTCTCTCCCTCCTTTCATTCCTTCCCTTCTTTCTATTATTCTATCATCTTCTCTTCCTTCTTCTGTTTCTTTGTCTCTTCCTTCATTTCCTTCACTTTTTTCTATCATTCTTTCATTTCTATTTACCATTTCTTCTTTGCTTCTTTTATCTTCATCTTCTCTTCCTTCTTCCACTCCCTCCTCGGACCCTACCACCACCACTGCCACCACCACCACCGCCACCGCCACCACCACTAGAATTCCTCCCTTCACACAACGCATCCTGGAAATGAAAGAAGAGATCATAGAAAACGGAGAATATTTAAGGTAAGCTATGATAAAATAAGACAAGGGAGAGAATTTGTAACTAGATGAAGAAGAAAGAAGGAGAAAGAGAATAAAAATAAAGATACGAATAAGGATAATAATAGACATAGGAATAACATAGGAATAACAACAACAACAGCAACAAAACAAAGCAAAACAAAACCATAAAAAAACGAAATAACACACACAAACACCTAACATAATGAAACCCACCCACCGAAACACACCCACACCCACACACACACACACACCCACACACACACACACACACCTTCCCTTACCTGTTAATGGCAATCTCCACGGGTGAAAGATAGGTGACGGGTGATTAATAGAAGGGCAGCATCCTTAGGCCCTTAACACGATGGGGGGTGGGGAGGAAGACGTGGGGGGTGGTCCTATAGATATGGTGAAGGGCCGGGAGGAGGAGGAGGGGAGATAATAGGATAGAGAGGGAGAGGGAGATTAACAGGAGGAGAGAATAAGGGTTTGTGTTAGTGTGTGTGGTGAAGGTAGACTAAACTGTGTGTGTGTGTGTGTGTGTGTGTGTGTGTGTGTTTGACCTGGTGGAGTCCTGTCTCACTGCCCTACACCCCTTGGCCCTCTCTCTCTCTCTCTCTCTCTCTCTCTCTCTCTCTCTCTCTCTCTCTCTCTCTCTCTCTCTCTCTCATTCTCCTAAATAGAAAAAAAAGTACTCAGTAAAAATGAAAAAAAATAAAAAGAAGAAAAGAACAAAGTAAAAACAGAAAAAAGAAAAGAAAGAAGTTAAAAAAAAAAATAATAAAAAAGAAGGAAAAAAGGAAATTAGTTAAGCCACCCCTCAGAGCGTAATAGAAAACGTGGCTCCCAGGTGGCCTTGAGGCTCCACCAATAGGAACACGAGAAAATTGTCCCGGGGAGCCTCTCGTCCAATCACCTTTGCCGCAGGACAGGACAGCATTCCTGGAGTAGCGGGTGGAGGAGGAGGAGGAGGAGGAGGAGGAAGAAGATGAAGAGGAAGAGGAGGATACACGAGCAAGGTTACAAGTCCAATATATTACCAGAGTACCGAGTCACTTTGGTTACATTAGGCGCCTCTGTGTTCCTTCTATAGTGATACAGGAGAAGAGGGTGTGGTATGGGATTTATAGGAGTGTATAGTTAACTGATCCTACAATTAAATGGCTAAGAGGAAATATAGAGTCATCTGTGCTTAAGCTAAAGACAGATACAAGGATTTATTGAAGGATTAACATGCTATGGCTTGTTTAGGGCATTTGGAAAGTCTTGAATTGTTATCTTCTTCTGTTTTACTATTCCTCTTTCGTTGTCTCGTTTTTACCATCTCAATAACTTCCTCAGGATCCTCTTGTAGACGGTCAAACCCCCTTTAAAGCCGATCCAATTCTAGGAAAAGGGATCCAAACCTCTAAATCTGTGCCGCCTAACAGCCTCGCATCCCTGAAGGTGTGTGTGGGAGCGTTGACCTGGAATAGGTGACCAGCAGGATTGTGTGACCTCGGGGCGCGTCTTCTACCTGTGGGTAACTAATTAATCTGGATGAATATTTATTTTTACCTGAGATTAAGTAAGTGTTTTAGTTTTCTTTCTTTTTCTTTCTTTTTCTTTCTTTCTCTCATCTTCTTCAATGTCTTTGCTTTCGTTATGTTTATTTTTTTCTCATATTTTTATCATTCCTTCATTTTTTCCCCCTTTTTTCTTCTCATTCCTTCCTTCTCTCTCTTTTACACACGCACTACCCTATTATTTTACTTTAATTCCCTTTTTTCTCTCTTTAATTACGTGTATCGTCTTATTCTTTCATTCGCCGCCTCTGTTTCTCTCTCCCTTTTCTTTCCTTCCTTCTCCCTCTCCCTCCCTCCTTCCTTCCCCCTTTCTTCCGCCCTTCCCTTCTCTCTCTCTCTCTCTCTCTCTCTCTCTCTCTCTCTCTCTCTCTCTCTCTCTCTCTCTCTCTCTCTCTCTCTCTCTCTCTCTCTCTCTCTCTCTCTCTCTCTTCATGCCTCGTCAGCTCATATCCATATAACTGTTAGCCTCCCCTTCCTTGCCTTCTCATTAATTCCCTGCCTAAACACTTCTCGGTTCATTAGTTTCTTTGTGGTTCTTGTTCTCTTCTCCCTTCTTCATCTTTATCAATGGTTTATGTGTCTTTTTTTTGTTTTTGTTTTGTCTTTCTTTGTTTTGTTTTGGTCATGTTTTTTTTTGTTTTGTCTTGTAGTGCTATTGTTGTTTTTGTTATAGTTTTTTTGGTGTGTTTGTTATTACTCTACTGTTATGTCAATTGTTCATATTTTTGTATTTTCCTTCTTTCTTTATTTGTCTTGCTTTTTTTCTATTTTTTGCTTTATTTTCTACTACCATTTTCATTATTGCTATCATTAATCTCTATCATTAATCTACTAAAACATCAGTCAATTCCATTTTTTTGTATTTTCTATTTTTTTTCCTCTTGTTTATAAGTGTTTAAGTGGAAAGCATAGTAGAGCAAATTTCTCCTGGTGTGTTAGTAGTAGTAGTGGTAAAGTGTTACACCACAACCTTCAACTTGACCTCCTCCTCTTCTTCTTCTTCCTCCTCCTCCTCCTCCTCCTACATCTTCCCTAGCTCCTCCCCTCTCTCTCTCCTGCTCCTCCTCCTCCAGCATTTTACATTCCCAGTATTTATTTTACCTCTGAACAAATCTTAGGTACCAACACGAAGTACATTAACACCTTCCGGATTTCCAGGTGTGTGTGGACTACAAGAACAAACACTGATAGATTCCGTTACCCTTTTTTTCCTTCTCACTTTTTGTAGCGGGTTGGTTAAGGAAGGTTTGCAGTGTTACGTAAGAGTTTTGTGGGTAGGAAGTGTGTTTTGAGGGGTAAAGAGGTGTTAAAAGGTGTTAGTGGTGGTATTAAGTCTTTTTCCTGCCTTTTCTTGGGTGTTGGTGACGGAAAGTTTGTAGTACGTGTTATGTAAGAGTCTGTGGGAGGAAGTGTGTTGGGTTAAGTTAGGTTAGGTTAGGTTAGGTCAGGTTAGGTTAGGCTAGGTTAGGTTAGGTTGTATATATTAGAAAGTATTATCAATTTTTTTGTTTTCCTGCCTTCACTGGTAAAATTTGAAGCTATTGATGAGATAATGACTAAAGTACAAACAATTTTCAGAAAGTTAACATAGATTTTCAACACTAGATACTCCCTTCAAAATTTACACACCTAAGAACCTCTATTAATACTTCCCAAAAGACATTCCAACCCTCCTTTGACAACCCATGTAGGATCAGAACGTATTGTAGCATCGAGGTGAAGTAGAAACTAAAACATCGCCTTTAGTACTGACCCTTGGAAAACCAGACCGCTACCCTTATTGTGGTGGTGGTGGTGGTGGTGATGGTGGTGGTGGTGGCGGTGGTGGTGGTGGTGGTGTGTTTATTGGGTAACGGAAGAGTGCCTTGAGGAAAAGAGACCAGGAGGGGAGAGGCGGGGAGAGAGAGAGAGAGATGCAAGAGGAAGAGGAAGGAAGACTCTGGCAACTGGAAAGAGCGTGTGGCAACCTGGTTAAATTTCTCACTCTCATTCTACTCTCACAACGCCGGGTATCTCTCTCTCCCTCCCTCTCTCTCTCTCTCCTTCGGCGCCTCCTACAGATCAAAACAGAGAGAGAACGGAATAAGAAAGTTTGAGGGTAGAACGTTATCTTTTTGTAGTTTTTACGAGATTTTAACGTGAAGTAGTGATCCGCGGCTCTCTCCTGACGTGACTGCAGTGCCGCCTTCAGGAGAACACCAAGAGAAGAACGATCGCCATGAAAACTGTCACTTGTGCTTTGTTAGGTGAGTCTTGTAATTGTTTGTGTGTGTTTGTCTTGTGTTTGTTTGTCTGCAGTTGAAGTGTTGGTAGTGATGTGGTTAAGACAGTTTTCTTCCTTCATATTAAACTACATGCTCTTAACAACATATATATCATGCAAAATAGGAAAACTGGAGAGGAAAAAGCTTGATTTCTTTATTACTGCTGCTTAGGGACTGTCACCTGAGTGGGATTTCCTTCTGTCTGTGGTATTTTCTTGTTCCTCCCCCATTTATTTACTTTTCATGTTTTGTAGTCTTCTTTTCTTATCTTCCTGTGTTTGTGGTAGTTAAATGTTGTTGTATTTCTTGGCTACCTTCTAATTTTTGTATTCATATTGTGTTCTACTTTCTATTACTTCCGTTTGGTTCTCTTCAAGTGTTCCGTACTTTCTGCTTTTCAGTGTTTACAGTTACTTGTCATCTAATTTTTACTCTATTGGTTTTATCTAAGTTTTCGCATTAATTTATTCAACTCTTTATCTACTTTCCTTCAGTGTGTGTATCATAGTTGACAGTTTCATTCCTTTCAAGTCTTCCTTTTTTTCCTGCTTTCTAATGTTTACGGTTACTTATGACCTCATTTTTATTCTTTTGGTTCTATTGCATTTCCTACGTTAATTTATTCATCTCCCTTTTTTCCTTCAGTGTGTGCATCATGGTTTACAGTTTAAGTCTTCCTTTTTTCTGTTTTCCTATGTTTACGGTTACTTATCATTCAATTTCTATTCTTTTGTTTTTATTTAATTTTTTCACGTTAATGTATTCAACTCTTTATTGTCTCTCCTTCAGTGTGCGCTGCGTGGTTGGCTTCCCCCCACACTGCCACTGCGGAGAAACCCCCACCAGATGACGCCACAGTACACTTCAGACTCCCTTGCCCTCTTTCTGACCCTAATTGCTCCTCCTCCTCCTTCTCCTCCTTCTCCAAAATGCACCCGGAGGAGAGGACGAACCCTGAGGAAGAGGTAGAAGAAGTGGAGGAGGTGGAGGAGGAGGAGGAGGAGGAAGAACCAGTGGAGGAGTCATTAAACTGCCTCTTCTCCTCCGTTCCTCTCATTGGAGGTCCCTGGCTGACTGAAATGGTTCGAAACAGCTTCACAGACTCGTCCATCCTGCAGGCCACGCAATCCTTCCTGCTGGGGGGGAGGATGGTGTCCCGTGTGGTGGAGCTGGGGGAGTCATCAACAGCTTCCAGGCTCCTCTTGACCCTGGAACGTTGTCTGGAAATCCTGAAACCACAAGAACCAAGTGTTTCAGAGGGTTCCAAAATTGATTCGAATGATTTAGAACGGAAGAGTAATTCAGAGGGTGTTTTTGATTGGTTAAATGTGTCCCCTGTCTGGTCACGTGCCCTGGAGCGAAGAAAACGGGGTGTAGAGGCGCGTTTTGGTGGTGGTGGTGGTTACGGTGGTGGTTACGGGGCTGATCCTCTTGTTGGGTTTAATATCTTAGGTTTTCTTGTGGTTGGGGCTCTTATTACCTTCCTCATCCATATGTTAGTGTAAGGATAGGATTGTCTCATCTTGTCACCTCTCATGCTTATGTCTTATTACTCCTGTGCTGTTTTTTGTGTTTATTTTTTTAAGGGTGACTTGTCTAAATGTTCATCTACACTGTTTTTCTCGTCGTGCAATAATCATACCTCGTTTTTTTCGTGTTCTTTTTTATGGTATTTATTTGTTCTGTTTTTATTGTTGTTTATTGTTCTAGTGTGTAATTATTTGTGTCATATATTAACGTCTTCATTTCTCCGTTTTCATCAGTCTTTGTTGATATATTTAGTGATCTATTTGTACCTATCTTGAAACATATATAAAGGGCATTAATAAACAAATGAAAGAGGACTACAATTTTACTTCCAACTCCTTCCAAGACTCGAGAGTGAAACATAATTCTTTGGTGAGTGAGGTAACTTTACAAAACACATAAGTAAAGGATGGTAGGGGGGGGGCAGGGTGGTTCCTTGTTAGAAAAAAGACAACAAAAAGAAAAATAACAGCTAAGGAATGAGATAAAACAAAGAAGAGTCCGCAGTGAGCTAAAATCACACCACATCATCATAAAAAAAGGAAAAAATTACAACTAAATAATCAGATAAAAGGAAATGATTCTTCACTGAGCTAAAATCATCCCATAGCATCGTGAAAAAGAAAAAAAAGAAGAAAATAACAACAAAACCTAACCAATCAAATTAAAACTATCCCACATCATCGAAAAAAAAAGAAAAATAAGAACTAAACCTAACCAGGCAAATTAAGAAGGTTCCCCACTGAACTGAAATTACCCCACGGAACACCAGTTAGAGTCCCAAACGCCCCAAGGTATTCAGGAGTCATTGTGGTTACTTCGAAGTCCCAAACACTCGGCCCTTCGAAGCCCTGGTGAAGGAGGGCCGGGAGGGAGCGCATGGAGGAAGTGGTGGTGGTGGATGGTGTTGTTGGTGTTGAAGGTTTAGAGAGGCAGCGAGTTGGATTCTTCATACACCACCACAGAAGGTAACTCAAGGCACACATGAAGGTTAGGATCGCCAGAATGGATATAGGGTCCAATCCTTTGTGTCCATAGCCGTGGCCGTGTCCGTGGGAACCGTAACCGTATCTGTAAGTATAGTGTTTAGTGTTGGAAACTGTATAAAGGTATTCGTGGAGAGAAAGTATGTCATTTGTTGAGAAACGCCTTTGCTCTCTCACCACGACTATTTTCCAAGGCCACAGAGATTTAGGGTTTAGGAGATAAATAGGAGGTTTAGGAGAGAAATAAGACGTTTATGAAGGAAATAGGAAGGAATTGTTTCTCTAATAGGGTAGACAGTGGGGAGTTTTAAAAGAAGGCTAGACAAGTTTATGAATGAGGATGATGGGTGGAATTAGGTAGCGGTGTTCACATAGGCACTGCCACGAGTAGGCCTAATGGAAATGATTCTATTATGTGCCACAACAGCTTAGGTCATATGGCACCACTAGGGTTAACGAGAGAGCGCTACATCTCCCACTGGGCAACTAGATTTGGCAAGGATTCGAACCCTGACCGGCAGCAGAGTAGGTTTAAAGGACTCTTGCAGTTTCCCTAATTTTTTTTAATATTCTTAGGGTCAGATCCTTTCAAGTTAGTATCCTACCCTCCACTGTAGGATCCATGGCCCCCCCCGTAGCCGCTGTGTCCTCCATCATGACCCCCTCCGTAACCAGAGTGGTCCCATCCATAGCCATCTCTGTCCTCCACGCCCAAGTATCCCTCCCAGCCAGACATCCTGCAGGAGAGAAGGATGCGGTGTGTGTGTGTGTGTGTATGTGTGTGAATTATATCGTTGGTCAGATTGTTTGCATTTCTAAAGGGTTGTTAATTTATTCAGGGTGTTTTGTTGAATTTTTTTTTATATTGGGTTCTGTATTATTATTTTTTTGTAGTTGTGTTGTTTTTCTATGTTAATTGATTTTTTTTCCTATTGATTTATATATTAAGCTTTTTTTTCTAAGGTTTGTGTATTTCTTTTCCTGTTGAAGTTAACATATTATTCTTTTCTTTAAACTTCTACATCATTTCTTTAGACCTTCATCATTTTCTTTCCATATAAGGTAACAAATTTTCCATAGAAGCTAAACACACAATTATCACGAACATTTCCTATACAAATTCAACAAACCCGCGACAAAACATTCCTTTGTGCAAATCAAACAAAAAAATCCTTATACAAATTATACAAAAAAATTTCCTAATATAAATCAACCAAAAATGCGTCAAAACAAACTTCAAAGCACCAGACCACTCGAGGCGACGTCCTTCCCCTTCCACACCTTCCTATAAACTGAGTGTCGCGTGGCAGTCAGTCCTCATCGCCTTCTGCAGGAGAGGACGCTGCAGGAAGGGCGAGGACTCATTAAAGAAACACATAATTATCACCCTTACCGTCTCCAGTGGGTTCAAAAAACACACCGCTTCACCACAGTGTTTGCTGAAGTGACGCCACATTAACCCTTTACCTCTGCTAGCCGTGTCTTCTCATGTTCACCTGTGCAGTCTTAATCAAGTACCTGAATACCTGGAAGCTTTGATATTACGGTACTTTTTGTCTTAAGAGTGATTAGGAATGAATAGGAATGGTTAGGAATGACTTATATCTTCTCTATGTTCACCTGTGCAGTTTTAAATAACTACCTAAATACCTAGAAGCTTTCATATTACGGCTTTTTTTGTCTTTAGAGTAATTAAGAATGAATAGGAATGGTTAGAAATGATTGGGAAAACGTGGAATGATTAGTGCCTTTCTCTAGTCTTACCTGTGCATCATTAGTTACTCCAATCTCACCTGGAGGAAATATCATTAAGGTCCAGGTAGTGTTAGGAGTTGCTTGGAATGATGGGGAATGACTATGAGTGTCTGGAGTGAGTTTCTGTGCAGGTGGCGCCAGATTCAGTTAGGCAAACATTCCACTGGCGGTGATTAAAGGTAAATATTGAGACAGGTACGGTGGGGAGGTGGGTAGTGATAGAGAATTACTGGTGAAGGTAACAGCAAAACAGATGAGGTTTGTCGGACATGTTATGAGAAGAGAAAAGATAGAAGACCTAAGTTTAACAGGTAGAAAGAATCCCAGGTTATAGAGCAAAAAGGGAGAAGTATATGGATGGAATAATAAGAACAGTAGAAGATGGAAGGAAAACTGTACGAATATTGCAAATGACAAGAGATAGAGAGAGAGATGTGGCAATCCAGGTAGGATATATGGTAGGAAGAATAGCCAACGTGAATTTCTTGCTTCAATTTTTCTTTCCTTTAAGTAAGAGAGAGAAAAGCTGATCAAGGGAATAAATACAGTAAGATGAAAAAGCCCACTAATTTGCCAGTCCTCTAATAGGTTTAAAGGAGGCAAAAGTACAGGGGTAAATTTAGCTTTTTTCTGTTTGTTTTTTAGGTGTTTAGGATGGATATAGGATTAGGATAAGGTGGATATGTTAATACGTGTTTGTTTTGTATGGATAAAGTTGAAGATAGGGAATGGATTAAAAGACAATGTTGATTTTTGTCTATTTTTTATTTCAATTTTTTTATTTTTTATTCTACCTTCTGTTTTCCTCTTCCTACCTCTCCTCCTCCTCCTCCTCCTCCTCCTCCTCCCTCCACCTCTCCAATCCTTCCATCACCATCTTCACTAAACCCTCTTGCAAAACACTGAATACTGACGATTCTATTCTCCTCTTCTCCCCCTCACCTTCCTGCTGCAGAAGGAAGAAAATGGCATACGTGAGGGTGCTAAAGAAGATGGCAAAGGCGAACAGACTGTATAAATCCATGCCAGGAAAGCCCTTACCGTCCTGTGACTCTCCCATGTAGGATGTGTAGGAACTCGGGGATCTGTGGGAAAGAATGGGTTAGTGTAGGATTCTATGTAGGAATGTTAGTGAATTATTGAATGTTGAATGTTGAATGTTGGACTGTTTATTTGGGATCAATAGTCACATTTAAGGCTTTTTATGAGTACTGTGGCGTGTTTGGAGTGATTTGCGTGCGTGTGTGTGGTGGAGGTAGCTGTAGTGGGCGGTATTGGGGGGGTAAATAAGGGGGCATTTTTGGGCTAAATTTCTTGCAACGCCCAATGCACTTTTTTATTAGAAGTTGTATCACGTTGTTATTAATGGCAAAAGATAGTTCATATACCATGATGTTTTGTGTCGTCAGTTCAGTAAAGTGAGTGGAGAGGAACCGTGTTATTCGGAGGTGTCAAAGTTACATTAAAAACTTCATCATCGGCCTCTCAACAGTTTATTTCCGCCTCTAAATCACTCCAAAGTGTTTAAAACAATGAAGAATAATTGATCGATTGTCTTGAAATGGGTTTTGGTTCCGCTGAAGTGGCAGTTAGTGGGTATTTAACGAGTGTTCAAAAGTGTCATATTTTCATAAAACCGTTTTTTTCCCTTAGAATTTCTTCAGAATTAGTGTTGCTAGGAGAATGTTTGTACTTTGGGAATTAGTTATCCTATTTATCGCGTCGAAACAGATGCAATAGATTGAGCTGTCACCGTTTTATCGAGGGGTCATTTTCAAAATGGTTTGCGCTACGTAAATATTGAGCTGTGACGTCATCAGCTGTGACGTCATCAGCTGTGACGTCATAGGCGGGCGCTCCCTGCCCCCCCCTGCCTTGCTGACTTATATAGCAGGAGTTACTGTGTGTCTACCGTGTGTGTGTGTGTGTGTGTGTGTGTGTGTGTGTGTGTGTGTGTGTGTGTGTGTGTGTGTGTGTGTGTGTGTGTGTGTGTGTGTGTGTGTGTGTGATACTGTAATACTCGCTCTCTTTATATCTCTCATTGTGAAGTGATTTTTTCGGGTATTTTGAGGTGTGTGTGTGTGTAATACTGTTATATTGGCTCTCTCTCCATATCCATGTGGTGAGTGTAGTCTATAGTGGTGAGTGTAGTCTATATATTATTGGTAGTATATGGCTAGTGAGGATATGATCGCCCTCTACCTACACAGATCGAAGCCTTCGGAGGCAGGGAGGTGGATGCACTTTTCGGGCAGAAGAATTCTTTAAGAGTGAAATGGTCGAGAAGTGCAGCCGACACGCGCTTGACTTTAGCTTAGCTGAGTTCTGTGGGTGTGGGCATATGGGCAAGTTAGCTGCCTACTGCCAACTGTAACGCTGTGGCGAAGTGTTCTTTGATTTCAGCCAAAGAAACCAAAATGGATTCACGCAATATCACGGTCCCTAGTCCCGGGCAGCCTTTAGATAGGCAAGGGTTGCTAAGAATTTCCCGGTCGCCGAATTCTTTTATTTGTGCAAAAAGAGGTATGAAAATTGGGAACTGGAATGTAAGGAGTGATTGTACGGGGAACACCCGGTTGGCAAGTGCAGGGTAGAAGAGGGAGAGGAAGGCCGAAGGAGACGTGGATGCGCACAATGAGGCGAGAAGCCGGTGAAGAGTGTTGGGAGGATTTGGAGGAGTTGGCACAGGATATATGGTGGTGGCGTGAATTCATTGAGGCCCTATGTATCCCTCAGGGTGCCACAGGAGTTGATTGATTAGTGATTACGTTTGTGTTTCCTCTTAGAGTAGCATATCGAATATTTTGTTTAACTCAATCCCTCTATATATTTTTATTTATAAACTTAATCATATTTAAACTCAATCCCTCTATATATTTTTATTTATAAACTTAATCTCTCTCATTTCTTCTGAATTATCTGAGTTTTCAATATCTTTGCTCAACTTTGCTATCACGAATGTTTCACCTGTTAGCATGATCGCAGCCCGGAAATTTGTCAGCAAGTTTTTTTTTTCTCCTCGCCAGTAAAGCAGCTTCATTGTCTCTCTCTCCTCTTTCCTGGTAAGATATATTCTTTTTACAGTGGTGTCTAAGTTTACAATCCTGTTATGGTGGAGAGACACAGGTATATCGTATATATTGTAACACACACACGGTGGAACTCTTCCTTCCCTTTATTATGTTTTCTTACTGTCAGCGACTGAACTCTTTCACGAGGAAGGATTCGAGACAGTTTTCGTAATTCTTTATAATCTTTTTGGGCACCTTTTTGTTTTGGGATTGGCATCTTCTTTTTTTTTTTATCGTGTTTTGTTGCTCTCGACAAGATTCCCACTTACATCACACACACACACACACACACACACACACACACACACACACACACACACACAAATTCAGTTTCACATATTTATTGACCACAAAACTCACCCTCCCCGAAATTCACAAAACCTATAACACAAAATACAAAATAACTAAAAGAACTAAAATAAGATAATCTACACACACACACACACACACAAGAAAAAGAAAAAAAAGTATACCCTTTCCTTCCTACACACGGCTGCTTCTTTGTCAACCTTAAATACTCGTGGGAATATGGGGAAGGTTCTCCTGCTGTGTACTACTATAGAGCCTCACACCTCTGCGTGACCACAAAGAACACTGCACATAAGGTTCTTTGTGGTGGAAATCAGACTCTGCTGCATTTCATCCTACTAAGCAGCTTACTGTTTTTACTGTCATGGGTATGTTTTAGAGGTGGTCTCTGGAATTACATGAGTCTTATCCTCGTATTTTCAGTGTTTTTTTCTTAATTTGAATGTTCTGGGGAAAAGCTTATCCCCACGTTTAAGTATTTACGTAGGACTCTAGGAAACAATTTCTCCTTTAAGGGATGCTGCTCGAAACCCGAAGGACTACACGTGTCTGTCTCTTTATAAAAAAACCCACAAACATCCAAATCTGCCTCTCATTTCTAATTATCTCTTATTATATATACTCTTTGAAAACTTATTAATTTGTCATGTTGTATTTTATTCTGATTATTTGCAACCACAGAGCATTTATCCTATTTTTTATCAGGTTTTATTGCGCTTTGATCTGTTATTTTTAATGTTCATTCCTGATTACTGAGCTTGAGAGTTTTTATCTACGAGTGCTAAGCTGCTACTGCTCAAGGGAACTCTTGATGTATAGGCGAGCAGTGTGGCAGGGAATACAATGTGATTTAGATGTTGAGATATTGTATCATACCTTTCGTAATATTATTTTTACGTGACTTTGGTTTATTTATCTTTATGGCATACAGAGTGGTAGTGAATATGATGTGATTCATACATTTAGATATTGTAAAATCCTCCATTGTAACGTCATTTTCATGCGAGGCACTGGTTTATTTGGTTTTTATGTCGGTTCCTGGTAACAAAATATGATATAAGTATTTTTTAGATGAGAGATATTATGGCGAACCAGTATTTTGCTACCCTCGTTTCTCTGAGTTCAGCATTAATGATTTCAGGCATGGGAGAAAGTGACATCCACACAGCGATGGGTAAAAACCTTGGTGGTAGAAAATATAAAGTGTTTTCATGGGAAAGATTTAGAAAGGAATACAGCGTGAAAAGAGACGCATGTTTTTGATAACTTGATTTTCATTATTTTCTTTTATTGCCGAAGTGAAACACCCCAGAGAAGGAAAACATAGACATTGTTTGTGGATGACTTTGTGTATATTTTCTTTCTTCGTTAGGGTCAATATTGCTGAGAAAAAAATGGTTTAGGAATTCCTTTTGAATCCATTTTGAGCAGAATATGTCAATGAAAACAACAACAACAACAACAACAACAACAACAACAACAACAACAACAACAACGGTAATTGCCTTTTTTTCCTTTTCTTCGGCAGTTTAATATCATTAGCGAGCATCCGTGTTCTAACTCATCGTGTATCTTGAATCTTTACCAATGACAAATACTGTTTTAAGTAAATTAGCAACATTGGATTTCGAAAGTTTAAAATTTCAACATATTCAAGTCCCCCCTCAAAATGATTCAATATAGCAAGCGAAATGTATTGGTGATAACGATGAATCGATAACGAGGGGAAAAATATCCGACAACATGTAACAGGATATTTGCTTTAACTTTACCACTATAATGCCCATCTATATAACACACACATACACACACCGACACACACACACACAAACACAGAAACAGAGAGAGAGAGAGAGAGAGAGAGAGAGAGAGAGAGAGA
>CM035176.1:1507975-1520509 GCA_020233015.1 Callinectes sapidus | reverse complement strand
AGAGAGAGAGAGAGAGAGAGAGAGAGAGAGAGAGAGAGAGAGAGAGAGAGAGAGAGAGAGAGAGAGAGAGAGAGAGAGGGCAGGAGAACAGTTTATCCCTCCTGGCGTGGCTGGTCTGAGAGTCTGCGCAGTTATGTACCCGCGGCGCCCCTTGCACTGGGTTAGCAAGGGCTCTGACCCACTTAAAGGGATTCCAACACCCTAATGGAAGTTACTGTGTTTTTTAAGAGGGTTTTAGTTATTCTTGTTGGATATATTCGCATTATAGACAACCCCGCCCCTCCTCGTGAGATTTTTCGCTTTAATTTAGCTATCTTAAAGTGTTCTATTACTTAAAGATTGTTAAATACTCCTTTTTATTTACTTTTTGATTGTCTTTCCTATCTTTTTGTTGATGTTTGTTTGATATTTCGTTGTTTTCGGATTGTGTTGATGTGTACATGGGAGTGAAACGGTTTAAAGGGATTCCAACACCCTAATGGAAGTTACTGTGGTTTTTAAGAGGGTTTTGATTATTCTTGTTTGATAAATTCGCATTATAGATGGAAATAATGGTGAAAACTTGATTAATCGTCTTTGTGGCCTTTAAATATAGTGTTGGGAATAGAAAATGGTATTCGATTCTACTTTTAGACAATTAGAACACCAAATCTTGAAATTATCGTAATTATGAATAGGATTTGGAGAATATTTGTATTAGAATCAGTATTAGTAGACTGAACACCACCACCACCACCACCACCACCACTACCACTACTACTAGTACTACTACTACTACTACTACTACTACTACTACTCACCATGGTTACTGGGGCTGTTCTGATGTCAGTCTCTCGCGTGGTAGAATGTGACGTCACTACTTACGCACTGGTGATTCACAGAAAACGGAGAACCGGCTTGATTTTAATGGTAGACTCGTGTAACTTTGAATAAACACCAAAAAATGAGCAGAAATGAATACAGGATGGAACTGAAGGATGTGTTTATAAAAGGAGAAGGAATTGGGAAGTAGCGAGTGAGGTGGAGAGGCGCAGAGAGGCTGAGGTGTGGGGAGATGTGGAGGGCGTGAAAGTTGGCTACGGAATGAAACGAGTGTGGCAGAGTGACCTAGTGTGTGTGTGTGTGTGTGTGTGTGTGTGCAGGTGATAGATGGCAGTTTTTATGTTTCTGTGTTTAAATGTTGTTAATTATTTGGTTATGGGGGAAGGAAAGTTATAGAAATTGTAGAGTTGTAATGTATTTGTTATTTTATTATGTACTACTACTACTACTACTACTACTACTACTACTACTACTACTACTACTACTACTACTACTACTACTACTACTGCTACCACCACCACTACTACTCATTCTTTAGTGGTTATTTATCATGTTTTTGAGAATATATCAATTAATTTTCACTTTTATGAGCAAAGGTAAAGACAAAAAACGAAAACAAGAACAAATATTTTATTCGTCCTGCTTAAGAGATAATGCCCATCTACTTAAAAGAATAGATAATGAAACACACACACACACACACACACACACACACACACGAAAAAATCCCTTATGTTCCAAACCTGAATATTCCTGTGCAGTTTAACTAATTCCTAAAGTGCCCCTTAAAAATTGCAGATCCAGAGACAGAAAACGAGAACCTCCATTGAATAATCTTGAATTCCAGGGACAGATTTTTTGGTATTGCTTGTTGAATAATCTTAGTATATTTTAAGGTATTTTAGGTAAGTTTTGCTGGTTTAAGTGTATTTTGGGTGATATTTGTGCCTCTAAGTACTGGGCTAAGGGGAATGTTGTCCAGGAAGGCTGAGATGCGGAAGGAGGGGGAGGAGGAGGAGGAGGAGGAGGAAGAGGTGGCGACAGAGGAGGAAGAAGAAGAGTAGGGAGTGCGGACATGAAGTAAATTGTTTAGTATTACTTTTACTGTTTCATTTATTTCTCCTTCCTTTTCTTCCTCTTCCTTTTTTACTTTAATATTTTCACTTCCTTCCCTTTCCTCCTTCTTTTCCTCTTCCTTTATTTCGTTATTATTTTCCTCTTCAACTTTTGCCTTTTTGTTCTCTTTATCTTCTTTGTTATTCTGTTTCTCGTTTTCTTTATCGAATTTTCTCTCTTCCTCATTCGTTAGTGCATATTTCTCCATTTCTCTCTTTCCTTTTGACGTAATAATCTCTACTGACTCTTTTCTCTTCTCTGAATTATCTTTCTTTTCTTTTATTTCCTCATTCGCTTTGTCTTCTTCAGTTAATATTTTCTCTTCTTTCTTTATTTTTTCTCTAATTTTCTCGGTTCCATTATTTTTTGCATTATTCTCATTTATTACTGATTTCGTTTCCATTTCTTTAGTATCGAGTACTTCTGTTTTGTTTTTTCGTGGTTCTAAGTGATATTTTGCACCCTTTCCCGGTTCTCCTGCTCCACTGGTGCCTGAAACGCGTACTGGTTCGATACGCTGTTCATTGGAAGGTTGATGGTTCATTTTCATATAGTTCAGAGTGGTTTGTTTCCATATGGCGTCTTGTTTTCCAGAATTATGGTTCAAATTTGTGGTTTTGGTTCTGTTCTGTGGTTTTTGTGGTTCATGGACCGGTTCACTGGCGTTCAGAGTCACTGGTTCATGGACTGCGGTTTGTTTAAGCTGAGTGGTTCGTGTTCTTGTTCCTATTTGGTTCATTGGTTCACTCGGTTCATTATTGGTGTGGTTCATTGCGGTTCGTGGGTTTGTGAGACTTTGTATTGGATTCCATATGTTGGAGATGAGAGCATTCACCGGTTCACTGTTGGTTAGTGAGTCGAGGAGTGAGTAAACCGCGGAGGACACCCGATCCTTTGTGAGAACCGACGATGTGGTGTTGGAATCTGTTTGGTCCACCTGAATGAGATCGAACCCTTTATCCTTCACGCTTTGTATCAGGAAATCCACTCCGTTCTCTGTGATGCGGTTCATGAGTTGCATCCCGTTTTCTTTCAGGTCCTTGAAGGGGAGACTTGTGTTTTCCGTCTCAGTGAAAACGGAATCGAGTCCTTTACTTGTTCTTGAGTTATTGAAGTTGAAGTGATCTGAGACATAGGTTAGGATCCCACTAACCTGACGCAACTCTTCAGGCACCACCACATTCCAGATCCTATTCAAGATTCCTGGAATATCACTGGTAGGATTCTTTTCTACTCTCTGAAGGAATACCACATCCTCTTCCTCCTCTTCTCTGTTCTTCAAATGCTCCTCATACTCCTCTAGATCCTGCAGGAGGAGGTTCAGACCCTGCTTGGCCTCCTCCACGGCTCCTACAAGCAGTCCTGTGGTGCCCCGTGCCTCGGAAAGCACTCCTACGTTAGTGTAGAGGAGGTACGCACAGAAGGCAAGAACGAGGACAAGACTAGACAGAGCAACGAAATGTCCACCACTCACCTCCTCCACCTCCACCTGCGACTTCTTCAGGAGCTCCCCTTTGAAGTCTTTGTCCGCCTCGCCCTTCCTCTGCACAGCCACCGGGAGGAACACTTGGGCCTTCCTTCTGAGCCCCTGCAGGATATCAGGCCCGTGAAACAAGCCAGGGACGCGGCCGGTGGATATGAGTGCCTGAAGTCTACTGACGGAGGGGGAGACGCCAAGCTCCACCTCCCCGTACTTGTTCCTGATGAAGTCCACCAGGTGCTGCACGTCACCAGGGGCCCAGGCGGGGACGGAGCCGAGGAGGACCTGGGGGGAGTCCTGCTGTGCCCCTGGGAACTGTGTCAGGACATGGGGGTTGTAGCTTTGAGTGTGGGCTGGGGGCTGGGGTGGGCCATGGGCTGGGATGTGGGCTGAGTGGGCTGTGGCGTGGGTTGGTACATGGGTCAGGACATGGGTGGGGTGACTCGTGTCCTTGGTGATGAAAGGCACATGGGCACTATCAGGTTTTACGATCCCTGCATGTCCTTTGAGAGCAGACGTCCTTGGCTGTGCGTCAGGGGCCTGGATATGCGCCGCGGGACGTCCTATCACTATATCCTCGTCTCCTTCAGGCAGGATAACACCTCCTTCACGCGCCGCTGCAGGAGGAGGATGCCCCACGTGTACCAGATAGTTAGCAGTGGGGGGGCTTGGTGGATGTGGGTTGAGAGTGCCGGGGAAGTCAGGGGCACCTTCAGAAATAAGGGCCGAGTTGATGGACTGCGCTGATTTGAGGAGCTGTGAGGGCGTGATGGGCTTGGCGGGGCTGAGGGGCTGTGTGGTGATGGGCTGGGGTGGTCCGCGTGGCTTAACGGGGTCTAAGTTCCTCAGGATGTCAAGGCGGGCGCTCGGGCGGAAGTCACTGGTGGGGGCGACGCCGGCGAAGATATCAAGGGGGGGCGGTGCTGTGTTACCGACTGTCTTCTTGTGTGCCAGGCTGCCCACGTCACCCCCGGCAGCCCTGACGATGCTCTGGATTGAGTCGAGGATCTCCGTGCCCTTTGGCGTGGCCCTGGGGGACGTGGTGGTGGTGGAGGGGCGTGTCGTGGCCTGTGGGGGCTTCCTGGAGGGCTGGCTTGGGCGGGGCTTGGTGGTGTTGGTGGGGGATGTGTAGTGTCTGCTGATCATGTCATGCACTGAGGGAGCAACGGGAGGAACCACTGCTGGGACTCGGGTTTGCGTGGCTGCTGGGGACGTGGCGGCGAGCGTGGGAGTCCTGGGGGTGGTGGTGGTGGTGGAGTCCTGCCTGGGGACGCTGTAGGACTCATGCCAACGGGATAAAAAGTCGCTGTTAGACTGAGGAGCTTTGGACGAGGCAAGGCGGTGGTGAAGATGACCCTGCTCGCTGCCCCACCGTCTCGGGCCTCCTGACGCGGTACCTGCACCCTGCCGCCTCTTCCCTGACCCCACCACACCCCCGACCCTGCCACCTTTCCCCCCACCCTGCCGCACTCTCCTCCCGCCCATTGTCAGCCCCCCAGCGCCTCCCCTCCGCCATGTCCCCCCCTTCATGCCTAGTCTCTGCTGCCGGAGTCGCTGCAGGAGGAGGCGAGTGCTGTTCATACGCCGCAGTGGGAATTTATCTTTTAGCCTCATTTTGACGGGGATTCCACCAGGCACTCGTGTGACCCCGGGGGAGGCTGGGGGGTCGTCGGGGGTGGAGGGGCGAGGGGGGGCAGTAGAGGGGTCGAGAAGAACGGTCTGCCTGCTGGAGGTGATGCCTGCGTACCTTCTGACGGGGGGGCGGAGCGGCGTGGCTACTCCTTCCCCCTCCTTCGGTATCATCACCATCACCATCACTATCACCACCACTCGCCTCATCTGTAATAAAACGAGTGATATAGAGCATTGATGACTCACACACACACACACACACACACACACACACACCACTGACCCACACCTGTTCTCCTTTCATTGGCAGGTGAGCAAGACAACAGCAGGTGAGGGCAATATCCCAATTAGCTGCCACACACCTGGTGACCGTCGCACATTCAGGTAAATTCAGGTACACCGTTACACACCGTTACTCCTTACTGGTCACTACACACTGTTACCGAGCAGACACACACACACACACACACACACACACACACACACACACACACACACACAAAGATAGATAGATAAGAAAAGAATATAATCGTTAACTCCTTTCCTCATCTCTTTATTGACATGACAGGAAGGGAAAGGAACATTAGAACGAAAACAGCAAAGGATGAAAAGAACACGTAGTCAACAAAATATCGAGATCGAAATGAAACAACAACAACAACATACGCAAACAAAATAGACACAGATATACTTATAATTAAATAGTTCAAGTAATAATGACCAATATAAAGAGACACGAAAGAATGGGAGAGATAAATTCGATTGTTTTTATTTTGATCTAATGCTCGTTTCATACTCAACGTCACAGTTTTGGCGGGAAGTGGTTTGCATCTGTGTTTACGTTTTCCTATCTGTGTTTTTAAGTGTCCCAAGGTATTGCTGTGTGCTGTGGCGCCCTAGGAACCATCAACAGCGTGCCTATGATGATGGTGAGTGTTGACAATACTGGACAATGTAGTTTAAGTAGTGTAAGTGAGTTTATATGCTGGTTTAAGTCACCTGGGTAGCTCGTCTTGTTGTCCGCTCATTGCCTGATGTACGAGAATATAGTTATTAATTTGATAAGGACGCTACTAATAAGATACGCCACTCTGTTGACTTTTGGTAGAACAGATGATATGGGAAAATTAGAGTGTGTGTTATGTGTGTTTTCAAAGTTAAAGATATGTAATGGGCAGTAATGTGTGGTAGGGTTGCCAGATGTCACTATTCGCTTTGTATTTTAACGAGGTGGCTAGTCATAAGGGTACTTTGAGGTTGTTTATGTATTATGTGGTTGACTGGCTTGTTGTTTCTGTTCGGGGGCTGGCGACTCAGTGGGTTTTCCTTTTGTTTATTCTGTTTTGGTAGTCTTGGCTGATTTTCGTTGCTTATATACTACTACTACTACTACTACTACTACTACTACCACCACCACCACCCACCCACCCACCCACCCATCCACCCATCACCACTTATTGCTCCCACTAAAACAGCCATTACCACCATCACCACCACAATCACCACCACCACCACCACCATCTATGTAACCACCACCACTAACTACCAATACGCACACTCACGCACGCACGCACACTAACGGGCGCAGTTGCAAGTGTGTGTTTGTTTCTCACGCTAATTTGAGTTCCCACGCTTATGTGCCGACACCCTGCTGGGGGAGAGAGGGAGAGGGAGAGGGGGAGAGAGGGAGAGGGAGAGAGGGAGAGGGGGAGGGCAAGCAAGGAGCAGATGAGGAAGAACGGAGGAGGAATGAGGAAGAATGAAGGAATGAGGAAGTTGTAATTGTAACTGAGAGAGAGAGAGAGAGAGAGAGAGAGAGAGAGAGAGAGAGAGAGAGAGAGAGAGAGAGAGAGAGAGAGAGAGAGTGTCTATCACCACCACCACCCATAATAGAAATAATTCCATTGGGTGCCACAACAGCTTAGGTCATATGGCACCACTAGAGTTAACAGGAGAGCGCTACATCTCCCACTGGGCAATTAGGTTTGGCAGGGATTCGAACCCTAACCAACTATCACCACCCATAAGATTTAATACGACGAAAGAGGATCAGATCAAAACAAAGCAATCAAAATAAAAGTGACGGATTAGAATTACTGAATAATATACGTAAACTCACTCACTATGACAGAACAATGAATTATGACTGGATGATGTGGGTTTTCTCGTTGACTTAGACTAACTGGGTTTTCAAATTTGTAGTCTTATTATTTCCTTTTTAATTTTACTTTTTTCAGGGAGTGCATCTTAGTATGGTGGATTGTGTGAAATGTTACGTGTATATTTAACTCAGAATTGTTGTCTCACTTATTTTTTGGGTTATTTAAGGCGATTATTTTCTCTTTTCCTTCTTCTTCCTCCTCTTCTTCCTCCCCCTCCTCCTCCTCCTCCATCATAATGCGAGAAGAAAAATCTAACATTAATTTAACACGAAGAAGAAAGATTAGCAAGGCACACTCGTAACACACACACACACACACACACACACTTATGACACAAGAACAATCCATCTAACAAACACACATAACAATACACACAAACAAAAAAATGAAAAAAAAGATAAACGAAACACTTAAAAAAACCGATAAAAAAATAAATTAGACAAAACAAACACCAAAATAAATTAACAAAAATAAATAAATGAATAACACTTAACACTTCAAAACACAAACAATCAGCTTACAATTAGCACTTCAACAGAGCCTGAGGTGACACAGGTAAGGAGTCACTTCAGATCACTTCAGGTAATTCACAAGTTCTGCAGGTGTGTCCTCCTTCAGGTGTGCAAGATGTGTGTGTGTGTATGTGTGTGTGTGTTTGTCAGGCCCAAGGCTTCAACTAACTCTCCAGGCTGCTGCTGCTGCTGCTGCTGCTGCTGTGTGTGTGTGTGTGTGTGTGTGTGTGTGTGTGTGTCAACTGCTTCCCTCCCTCTGTTCTCTTCATCTTTCCCTCCCTCCCCTCCTGTCCCTCCCTTCCTCTCCCTCCCTTCCTCTCCCTCCTCTCCTCTCCCTCCCTTCCTCCTTCTCCCATCTCTCTCTTTCCTCCTTTCTTCCTTCCTTCTCTCTCTTCTCTTCTTTCCTTCCTTCCTTCCTTTCTTTATTCTTTCAGTTTCCTCTTCCTCTCTCTTCATAATCTGCATTTCTTCTTATTCTTCTTGTCTTACCCCTTCTCCTCCCTTCCTTACCTCACACCCTCCTCTTCCCTCCCTCCCTTCCTTCCTCCCTATCTCCCTTCACCCTCCCTTCACCCTCCTCTGTCAATACCATCTGTGTGTGTGTGTGTGTGTGTGTGTGTGTGTGTGTGTATGTGGTAAGGAGGGTGACCACTAACAGTATTACGTCTAGTGTTTCCTCCTCCTCCTCCTCCTCCTCCTCTATCTCGTATCCCCTCCATCCTCTCTCCTCTCCACTCTCTCTCCCCCCCCCCCTCTCTCTCTCTTCTTAACCTTACTGTGTCTCAAGTTGTGAATATATGGAGCAGTGTTGTAAATGACTTGACGTTATAAGTGTACCGTTAGGAAGTGTAGTATTAGGAAATCATAATAAAAGATACTGAAGGCGTAAATAAGACAAAATAAATAGGAAACTGTTAAGATGAATTGAATAAAACCGCTTAAATTTATTGTTGTTTTAAATACTCATGAATAAATTTGAAGAAACAAGAGTAATGAATCTTTAATTAAAAAAGGCCAGAAAAAAGATAGCGTAAATAAGAAAAATAATAGAAAACTGTTGAGATGAGATAAATAAACACACTTAACTTTATTCTTGTCTAAAAACTCATGAATAAATTTGAAGATATAAGAGAAAATGAATCCTTAATTAAAAAAACAAGAAAAATATGGTGTAGATAAGAAAAAAAGTAAAAAACCAATAAGATGAACTAAAAAAAACCACTTAGAATTATTGTTGTCTAAATAAAAGTCATGAATAAATTTGAAGAAATAAGAGAAATAACTCTTTACACATTTATTTACCTGTTTATCTATTTTTAAGTCATTGGGTCTATAATTATTCATAAAGTTAAGATAGAGCCACGCCTCTCTCTCTCTCTCTCTCTCTCTCTCTCTCTCTCTCTCTCTCTCTCTCTCTCTCTCTCTCTCTCTCTTCTTCTTTCTTTATTTTTTATTCTTATGCCTTTTTTATCTTTTCGTCTAATTTTTCATTCATCTCTATCCCTATCTCTCTATTTATCTATCTATCTATCTATCTCTTCTTCAATTACGATCTAATGGAAGGTTTTAATTAACGATGCGACAATATACAAATCCACCTCATCTTCATACTTTTTATTAACAAGTAACAACTTTGAATTAACTTTCCCTACATAAATATTATATACTTTATTTGTTTTATTCCTACGATAGTTAAACAGAGAGCACGGGAACACACACACACACACACACACACACACACACACACACTCAACAGTATAATAACTCAATGATGCATAAATTAAGAGATGAATAAATAATACTAACATTGCAATACTAATCATATGACATGCACGTGGTGGGAGTGACACGTGCAGAGAGACTAACAGGGAACAGGCTACGTGGTTGATAGGTGACAAGGGGGGCAGGGGGGGCAGGTACTGGTGATGGCGTAAGGTGATGGGGGAATAGGAAAATAAATAAAAGAAGAAATAGAAAGAAAAAAAGAAGAAAGGAGAAATAGAATATCCGAGGTTAGTATTAACATAATTTCTTAAGTATGTAGATCTCTCTTAGATTAATTTGTAGTCTTAAATTTCGTCTTAACGTTCATTATTTAATTAAGGGTAAATCTGAAGCTGTTGATGAGATAATAGGTAAAGTTTGGAAAGTTAAGATGCATTTTAAGTCTAGAAATTGGTCTTAAAAAATGATACGTACTTAGGAATCTTTGTTAATAGTTGCCTTGAAGTTGACAGATGGAAGGAAGAAAAATAACAGAAATAAACAATGAAGTGATTAGATTAAGATTAGTGTGAAAGAATAATAGTTTTAATTAACAGGAAGATTGACTGATGGAATTACTAAGTGACTGAATTACTGATTGACATTCATTTATCGTCACTGCAACAGAGAAATGGGGGAAATCTATGGTGAATAATGGACTTAAACGAGAAAATACATAAATAATACTAAGGAAACTGCTGAAGAAAGGGGAAAACAATATAGTTTACACAGAAAATGGAAACTTAAATGGGAAACTCTCTAAAAACAGGAGAGATGGATAAATAAAATATGATACATATGATAGGAACAAAAACTAACTATAACAAACTAAAAAAATAACAACAATAGTATGAACAGCACCTTAGGAATTATACCACGTAACAAAAAACAGGAAAACAAGAAAAACACCAAATAAAAACAGAAAAAAAATTAAGACTAACAACAAGAACAAAAACAAAAAAAGTAAAACAACAAAAAACAAACAATAGGAACCCAAAAACCACGTAACAAGAAAAAAGAAAAGAAAATGAGATGAACAAGGACAAAAAACAAAAAACAACCACAAAAACAACAACAACACACAAACACAACCTCCTTAAACCAGACCAGTAAACCGTGCAAGGAGATCAAAGAACTTATAGGAAGCACGAGTATAAATGTTCTCAAGATAGTGCGCGTCGTCTAGCGTTCTTGCCGAGCATCCCACGGGCAGCACATCACAACCTGCGCTCCTGGCTGTCAGTGTGTTGTCGATGAAGGTTCCCCAGCTCTCCTCGCCGAAGTAGTAGCCAAGACCAGCGCTGTGGGAGAGAGAGAGAGGGAGGGAGTGTTATAATCAAAACTGTAGAAAAAGGAGGAGAGAGAAGGAGTGTTATAACCAAAACTAGTGCTGTAGAGGAGAGAGAGAGAGAGGGGGGGTGGGTGGGAGGGAGTGTTATAATCAAAACCAGCGCTGTAGAGGAGGAGAGAGAGAGAAAGGGGGAGAGAGAGGGGGGGTGTTATAACCAAAACCAGTTCACAAAATCATATACTTTCATTTATACTTTTCTTTCTTTTTCCCTTTTTTTTCACCATGTTCGTCTTTTCCAATTAATAGAAAAAAAAACCCTACGAAATCTAGAAAAAAATGAATAAATGAAGTAAATAAATAACTGAAATTGAACTAATAAAATGAAAAATAAACAAATAAAAAAATGGAAAAAATGTTCGCCTTTTATACTTATTAGAAAAAAAAACACATACTTAATAGAAAAAAAAAACCCACACAAGTCCTAAGTTCCTGAAAACACACACTAGCAGTCACACCTTCCTCTTTCCACGTTGCGCTTACCTGTACACTCACCTGAGGCATTCCACGGGTATTAAAACTCCAGCAGGTCTTAATGACACTCCCAGAACTCCCACCTAACTTGCTTGGCTCACGGCAACACGGAACTTTCTCCTCACCCCCTGGCAAAGTTTCACCCTGCCAGCCTCTCTTTGCTACTTCTCCCTCTACCCTCTACCCTCTCCCAGACACCGTGAACTAAGCTCCCCTCCACCACTCTCCCCTCACACACACATATATACATGCTAAACTTCTCTTCTCTCCAGGTTTCTAAAAAATTGTAATGTAAGTTTGTTTTTGTGTGTTTGTGTTTTTTTTTGTGTGTGGATGTGTTTGTTGTAGCTGTTTTTGTTTGTTTGTCTTTGTGTTTTTGTGTGTTTGTTGTGTCTGTGTGTGTGTGTGGATGTGTGTTTTCTTTGCTGCAGCTGTTTTCGTTTGTCTCTGTCTGTCTGTTTGTCTGTTTTGTGTACCTAATTCTATCTATTTCTATATACTTTTTGTCTAGCTGTCTTATTATACCCATAGCTTTCTCTCATCCATCCACTCCCGTCCCCCTTAATCTCTCTTTCTCTGACCTCTTCCTCCCCCCCCCCGTCACCACAACCATAACCAACAATTCAGCTCTATTTCTCACACATCATCACTTCCTCCACGCCCCTAAACACCTCGCAGCTTTCTCTTGCACCCTGACACCCCCCCTCACACTCCCCCATCATACTCCAGCCTTCATAACACCCCCACCCCCCCCCACATCCTCCTGTACTTTCTCTCCTGTTTAAGATATTGTCATTTTTTGTTACTTCCAGGTTTTCATAGTGTTTTTCGGGTTTTCATGTGTTTTAGTTCTGGTTCTAGTTTTTCCGTGGTTTATTTTCGTAGTTTTAAGGTTTTGTGGTTCCAGTGTTTCTTGGTTTCGGTTTAAATTGGTTCCTGGTGTATCTTTGTTTCAGTATTGTAAGATTGTGTACCAGCCTGGTCTCTAAATCTCTCTTTTTATTTCTTTTATATTCCTTTTTTTCACTATGTTCGCCTGTTATACTACTGAAAAAACCTTACGAGTCTTAAGTTCGTAAAAAGATAAGTGTTATAAATCTAGTGTGCCTTGGTTAGGTTAGGTTAGGTTAGGTTAGGTTAGGTTAAGCCCCTCTGATCCATGTTCCGGTACTTACATTAGCATATCGGTGAGAGTTACTTCAGGGAAAGAACGTCTCTCCATCT
>CM035176.1:1390470-1402843 GCA_020233015.1 Callinectes sapidus | reverse complement strand
GAGAGAGAGAGAGAGAGAGAGAGAGAGAGAGAGAGAGTGTTTAAATTTTCACTAAAAGCGGAAAAAAACAGGAAATATTAATCGCTTGCCAAGTTTAGAAGACGGAGAAATAAAAAAAAAAAAAGCTATCTACTAATTTCCCTTTTAACTAACGCATTCTCCATCCACTTAAACCTGCACAACAGCAACAATAACAACAATAACTGGGAAATAATAAACAAACACAGTATTTTCAGGTAGAGTGAACACCAGGTCTGTTACTCGAGCAAAACACGATGTGAGCTTTGAAAAGTTAATCAGCTCACACTTGTCCCTTCTGAGAGCACTGCAACACGGCTGAGGCAACGAGGAGAAGGACAGTCTTAACTCACCGAAGCGAGGCCATTGATATCGTGTGGCCTGTGAGGATTCCGTCGTGAGGCGTGAGGCAGGTGGAGGAGGAGGGCAAGGGCGAGGTGACTATCCCCCACCGCAGCTTGAGTCATACTGAGGGCCTGAGTTAGAGAGAGCCACCAATACTCCCGTGGTCCTTCACCTACGTCCTCTCTCTCTCTCTCTCTCTCTCTCTCTCTCTCTCTCTCTCTCTCTCTCTCTCTCGTTCGTATTCACGCTTCGCTTTCCCACCACGACTGTTTTTCAAGACAATAGAAATGAATAGTTGTGTTTTCAAGTGTCTTTATCGTGTAAATAAAGTAGATGTGTAGTTAATCTGTCACTAGAATCGTAAAAACTCGGCGGAACTTATTGAAAAAGAGGCCTGTGTTCTGAAACGCTTTTTTTTTTTCTTTTTTACCACGATTATTTTCCAAGACAACAAAGATGATTAGCCAGATTTTCAGAGTTTTGTCGTGTGAATAATGTAGAAGTATTGTTAATCTGTCACAAGAAACAGTAAAATCATCTTTAGAAACCTCGAGTAGCTTGTGAAGAAGGCAAGTATTTAGAGATGCCTATTCCTCTCTCTACGACAATTTGCTATGGCCACAGAGGGGAAAACTGGCCAAGAGCAACGAAAAAAGTAGAAAAAGCCAAACGAAAGGGATAAATGTCCTGAAACCCTCTCAATTGAGTTCAAGAAGATGAAAATACAGATGCAGATAAGGAGTTCCAGAGTGTATCAGAGGAAGGGATGAATGATTGCGAGTATTGGCTAACTATTGCATTAGAGAGGTCGACAGAATAGAGGTGGGAAAAAGGAGAAAGTTTTATGCAGCGAGGCCACATGGGGAGGGGATGCATAGTTGAGTGAAGTCTTTGAAAGCTCTCGATTGAAGTACATAAACAGGAATATTACACACACACACACACACACAGGTTGGGCCATGAGAGCCTTACGTCTACTACAATTGTTATTATCATATACATCACATTGATAATAAATCAGTTTTTCTTATGAATGTGTGTTCTATCTTGTTTTCTTTTCCTGTTCTTTCTTCACCTTCATAACATAGCTAAACATAATCTGCATTTGATATCTTTCTTCTATCGTGTGTGTGTGTGTGTTTGTTTTTTTTTCACCACGGTCGCCTGCTGGTCATCTAGCCAGCCTTTCCCTATGAAGCGACCTCAGAGCTCATAGGACTTAGCCCACATCACACACTACACACCGGGGCTGTGAGGCCACAACTGGTTCTTAACCTTTTTTGAGCCATCAACTCCTTTAAGAAGCTGATGAAAGCTATGGACCCCTTTCCCCAGAAATATTCGCATAAATACAAATTTACATACAATGTATAAAATGTACTTAATTTGAGACACACGAAAGTATTATTGCATTTTAAAGTGAACAATGAAAGAAGACTCCTTTTATGCAAAAAGTAATTGACACTATGATTATATGGAAGGATGCACCTTCTTTCATGTCTTTCAGTGATGAACAGTTAATTGGGACAATCAAGGCTAATTTTCATTTGATCCTCATGGGCCCCCTTATTTAATCGGCACGAGTGTCGGTGAGAGCCGGCCAGCCTTGCTGCCTCTTTCTTGAAGAACTACCGGCTCACAATCGCACCCTGGAGGGGTACACCGTATTCAATCCGTTAAGGACCGTAGGTAGTCCAGAGGTAGCTATCTGTCAGAGCCCAAACCCAAATGTGCATATGGGCGATATTAGCTTCTCTTATGGGAAACGGATACAAGTCTGCATCTGCCGCTCTCTCTCTGTTTAATCACGATATGTTACACGATGTCATTCAAAGATACAAAACACTCAGAAATACTACAGTTATATTAAACATACATATATACATATATTGCATGTATGTTTTCTGTGTGTGTCATAGATATGCGTGTAAAAACCGCACAGCTGGTGTATGTGTTTGTTTGTGAAAAGAAGGTGCGAAGTAGAAATGATTGGTGTTTCTTTGGAAAGAAATGAATGTTTGGAAAAAGTTACAAAAGTTACCCTTAAAAAATGTAAGAAAATTGTGTAGGAGAGTGGTGGATATTGAGGGCACACAAGACTAGATGAAGTGCACACTATACTGAAACCTATCTATGAATCACGCTGGGGTCTATGAACCCCAGGTTTAGAACATGTCAAGAGGATCGCCCATTTGTCTTGCTGAGCCCGGGGCTCGAACCCGGTTGAGCCAAGCGTGCTAACCACTACTCTACACTTCATAAGATATTGCATGACACCGTCGCCGTGTTGTGTTCATCCTGCCTCTCAGTTCGCCACCAATGCACAAACTTAAGGATGTTTTTCCCCTCATAGTTTTTGCTGTTAATTGAAACTTCTTTGATAATCTCTATGGAAATATATAAACATGTGTGGTTTATTCTCCCAATATCCGAGTTACATAACGGCCGACTGGACGGACACACACACACACACACACACACACACACACACTTTTCTGATGATTGGTTTGGTTGATTAAAAAGGAGATTCAAGAAAGGAGGAAAATAAACCATGCCATCCCCCCTGGGATAGCCTGAAGGATAGTGCATCACAAATATATAAAAAAAAGAGAGTGTTCCAAGCGAGAATATGAATGAATATGTTTTGCACACCTTATTGCATGAATATCTTACATCTTACAGCCTGGGAGCAAACTTTGGATATCCCTGAGAGTATTAGAGTCTATGAAATGATCAAAACTGAGCGCGCTACCGGCGGACAGCCAGTGCATTACCGTCAATGTATTACTGAAAAATCATTGGTGCATTACCGTCAATGCGATACCGATTTTAATTTCCTTAGAGGGGTCCACATTCCTGCGTTACTGTGTTACCGTTACCAATATTGAAAGTGCATTACCAGCGTTACCAAAATATACTATTGCATTACCGACCAAAATCCAATAAAACAGTTTTCAAAGAGTCCAACACGGACATCTCTGAGTGCGAGCGATTCCATTAGAGTTGGAGCAATTGCAATTTAAATTCGAAATTACAATAAGAAATTACTTACAAAAATATCAAATTATAACTATAATTACAAAAACTCCTTAGATTTTCAATTACAATTATAATTGCAATTACAGTAAAAGAAAGTCGATTACAATTACAATTACAGATTCGCAAATAAGAAAAAAGAATTGATTGAAAAAAGGAAGCAGCAAGTGCTCCAAGGACCTCAATGACAGTCACAGTACTGTCTCCAGATCCAGGAGGCAAGTGGCAACAGAAGGAAGTGTGGTGAGATGATGAGGGGGGCGGGAGGGAGGGGAGAGGGGCGGACAAAAAACTCACCGCAGATAAACTCACCGGACAATAATTCTCTGGACAAACACTCACTGTGAAATGTGTAATGAGGAGAAACATCCACCGAACAATATCAGAAGAAAATAGAAACGAAGCAAGACTCTTTCAACAGAGTTTATTGTGAAACATTTGAAACATGCCTCGATACTAAGTAAGGCATCAAAAGAAACATCACAAGACATGCTTCGCAATACTATCCGTTATTGCGTTACTGGTCACATTTCTCTCACTCATATCAGTAGCAATGAATCAAGTACAACAAGGATGGACAGACTCTGTGCGGTGCTACCATAGCGTGAAGTCCACCTCAGTATAGCATGAGATCTGCTTCCCGTTTCAACTCTAGCGTGAGGTCTACCGCAACATCAAAGTATAATTTGATATTGTATGTGTATACATATTTATTCAAAACTTATTTTATCATTTATAAAGTAAATATGCTATCAAATATAATACTTACATTTCTTCTATTGATAAACACAGTATATGTAGATTCTACTACTAAAGTCGTTGGTGTGGTCATTGGTATATTCATATTGCAAAGAAACATATTAGTTTTAAGATTTCACTCAGGCTCAGGTTGCAGTGCAATTTATCGATCTCTTCACGCTGTAGCAACACTCAGCAGATTGTGTTCTCCTAAAAAGGTGATCGTTGTTTTCTCTGTCAGGATGATTCTTCAATAACACTCCTCCAGCAACATGTTAACATGTTCAGGCCGAGGAGGATTCTGATTTAGAAACTTCTTTTCATATGTTTAGAAAATGTGAGACAGGTATGAATACCCATGTTAGACCTCACCTGAGGGGAGGCATGGTAGACCTCGCCGCTGCACGTGGAAACACGGCATACTGAATAGATCTCACGCTATAGTAGCACTAACTGTGCTTTTATGTACAATGTAAAGAAGGACGAATGGATACGACGGCAGTGCTGTAAACACCAGGAATGCAAGGGAGCCCTAACTACATACAAGGTGATGGAGCTAAACCTCCAAAGAGGCGAATAAAGAGAGACTATGTTCGTCTTCAAAACACTTAAAGATTCTATGTGAAGATATAGTTGTCAATAGGAATCCCACAGAGGAATTCCTTCGATCTATTAGGCATTGAGTCTGCTTTTATTCATTATTTAATTTTGATTTTATTGCTAAATCATTTAAGTTTTTAATTTTTTTTTACGATTGTAGTCTAATTTTATTATAGTTCAACTTCGGGTGAGTTTTTGTCCTTTTTCCACATATTTTGGTGAGTTTTTTGTCCGGTTAATTATAATTCGGTGAGCTTCGTCCAGTGAGTTTTTGTCCTCTTATCGATGAGGGCGAGTGGTAAGCTTGTCTAACAGCCATATTCTTAGACCAAATATGGGATCCTTACACCATGTTGGAGAGGTATTCTTAAAGAGCTGCTGACGCGTAGCTATGTGGTGTGGAACTACATCACGCTCCAAAGTCACATTTGTTGGAACAATTGTGTATCCCGTGACCCCTCTCCACAATCGTCTCCAAGCCTAAAAGAAGACGTTGTGATTATGTGAAGTATAGCTTATATGCCAACTATACCTTTTAATGTACAACACACTTATTCTATGCGTAGAGTCCACGCCCAGTACATACATATATACCTGTTGCCAGGATTCATATTATATTATGAAAAGGCATAGCTGAGTGGTCAACGGGTTGGGGCCGACTAATTCAGGGCCTCATTCAGTTGTCTACAGGCTCTATAAGTAAAAAAAAAAAAAAAAAAAAAAAAAAAAAAATGAAAAACATTTACTACCAAGACGTTAAAACTATTGTTGCAGTCTTGACAGTCCCCTTTCCCCTTCCAGATAGGGACAACCTACCCCTTTTTTCGAGTCAAGAGGAATGGTACCTGAATGCCATACAGCAGTCAAGACAGCATGCAACCCACGGATCATGGCTTCACCCCCGGCTTTGAGCAACTCCTCACTGATGTTGCAGGTTCCAGCTGCCTTTCCACCCCTGAACTTTCTCACAGCCTCTTCGACATCGTCAATGGAGGGTGCAATTTCGTCAATGGGTGGGTCAGCATCCAGCGTCTGCAACCCTGCAGTCTGGAGCTGTCCACTTGGAGGATCCACCATGAACAGCTGCTCAAAGTACTCAGCCCAATGAGCCATCTGCCCATCTGCGTCCGATACGAGGAACCATCTGCTGTTCGGATAGCACTCACCTGAGAAGTAGACTTGGAGCGGAGTTTCTTCAGAGATCGATAGGCAGGTCTGAGGTCATTAGCATTTAAATGACACTCGACATCCTCAGCGAGACCCCTGACATACCTCTCCTTGTCTCTTCTCAGGAGAGTTCTAGTCCTACGTGACCGAGCCCTGAACTGGTCATGGTTCCCAGCAAGTCTGGCAGCGCGACTCTCCTCAATACTTTCCAGTGTCTCCACCGAGGTGAAGCCACTCCGTGACCTCGGGCGCTCCCCCATTGCATTCACTGGCAGCCTCAAGAGTCTCATGTTTGAAGGTATCCCATAGCTCTTCAGGGTCCTCAAGGGTGTTGAGCGCTCCAAACCGATTGGAGACTGTCACTGCATACTCTTGTGTACATGTCAAGTCCTTCAGTTTCTCAAGATGAAACACAGTGTGGTTACATCTTGGAGACTTTCTGGACTTGACATGAAGCTTGAGTGTTGCAACAACAAGCCTGTAATCAGTCGCAAAGAACTCCGCACTCCGAAAAACCCTGCAGTTCTGGAGGATCCTCCAACGAGTACTGACAGGATATGGTCGATCTCCTTCGCTACCCCTCCGGCATTGCTATACCAAGTCCAGCGGTGCAGCGCTGGTCTCTGATACCAGGAACCCGCCATTCTCAGCCTTCTGGATCTTGCAAAATTCAGAAGGAAAGACCTGTTGTAATTTCTGGTACCAGAACCATGGGGACCAACAGTGCCAGTGACAGCATTAAAGTCGCCCAGGACAATGAGTGCACCATGATGGGAACACTGGTACAGTACAGAGTTGAGTTTGGCATAGAACATCTCCTTCTCTTCAGTTTCACACACCTCGGTAGGAGAATATACTGCATCAACAGACATGAAGCCTAAACTGTGCTTCAACCTTAATCGCATTATACGCTCATCAACCGGAGTAACCTCTACAACAGGCGGCTGCAGTCTGCTGGAGTTGCCTATGGCTACCCCTTTGACATGGTGACCATTGCTCATGCCGGACCAGTAGTAAGTAAAGCCCTTACTACTGGTCTCGCTACTACCAGGCCTCCTTGTCTCAGAGAGCCCCACCATATCCACCCTCAGCCTACTGAGCTCATCTGATAAATGAGGCAGTCGGTGATCCTCTGAGAGACTCAGGACATTCCAGGAGCCCACATGCAGAACCCTTCGAAGGTTCACCCCAGGAGTGGTCCAACGTGTAGGCGCCACGTCTGCAGCCCCATCGGCACCCCCAAAATCAGAAGTAGGGCTAGGGGGTCCTCCCGCCCCTCTCAGGACACAGGGCTCCGCAGGCTTTCCCCTGCATCCGTCATACCGGTAGGCAGGCCCCTCTGGTGCCTCGGCACCCGAGAGGTCTCCACGGTCGGACCCCCCAGCATACTTGGATCAGGGCGGTGGCCACAGGCTCGCCCCCGTCTATAGCCCCTACCCCGACCTCTGCCTCTAACATTGGTGGTGGCTGTGGATGTTTTTAACGGAGAAGGGTTGCAAGCCCCACCCCAACCAGCTAGGTCAGCCATGGGCAGGGACACTGGTATCCCTGGGGGAAAGAACCCTGGCTGTCCAAAAAGGAGGAAGGGGAGGCACAGATGAGGAGAGACAGAGGGGGGAATGAGCTATGGGAGGTAGAGGGCACTCACTCCTCACTTGGAAAGAATCCACCCACCTCCATTCCTAAGTAAGTGCAATTTTCCACCACTTCCAGTATCCTAACTGTTACCCATCACCTGCACGGTCATCATTAATCTGAATTACTTTGCACTTTCGTGAATTGAGTCTTAGCTGCCACTCTTTTCCAAACAGAGTTGTAACCTGCAATATTTCCTCCATGTGTTCTTTCCTGTCTGCCATGAGCACCACGTCATCTTCATATGCCAAACACCCTAACCTGCTGCCTTTGTTGCTCACTCTGATTTCTGCTATCAATTCTTTCAGGTATATATTGAGCAGTGTTGGTGAAGACACACAGCCTTGTCCTACTTCCACATTATTCTTTTAACCATATCGTGCTCACTGATCCAAGGTTGAATTTTGCCTCATTATCTTGATACAACTATCACTTTCATAACTTTTCTCTCTATTCCAATATGGCTTAGCAGGCGGAGTAGACATTTTCTGTCAACATTGGCAAATGCTTTTTCTATGTCTAGGAATACCAGATACAAATTTTCTCTGTTGCTTTATTCTTTTCAATTACGTGTCTTATCATAAATGTGTTTTCCAGTTCTCCTCTTTCTTTTCCGAAGCCATCTGGTTCTTCAATCTATATTTTGTTTTCCTCTGTCCACTGTTTCAGTTTTTCAGTAATCGTTATACCAAACACTTTTGCTAGCACGTTTATTACAGCTACAGCTCTGTTCAGTTTTCGATGTTATCTCTGAGTTAACCTCCTCCCTTATGTGTTAATGTCACTGCTTTTTCCCCAGTCTTCAGGTATATACCACTTTTTTTTCTCTAAAATCTTTCTAAATAAGTTCCTTTGTTCCTTTTCAGCTTAATCCCTCCATATTTTAGAATTCTTTAAGGATGCCATCAGTTCCTCCGTTTTTTCATACTTAGTTTCTCTGGAGGCCTCTTCTACATCTTTCTCATTTATCTCTATGTCATTCATGTTCTTGGGGTTGATGATTTTTTTTTTCCTTAGGTGTCTATTCTGTATTCTTCATTATCACGTTTTCCCAGAGACGTTCTGTTTCAGCTTGCATCTCTCCACTGTTCCTTGTTTCTCTTCTATCGACTTTGTTTCAAGATGTGCATTTTTTTTTGCCTTCTTGTATATTTCCCAGACATGTTTTCTTGTCATTCGTGCTGGTATTCCTTTCCTTCTTTCTTGACTTTTTATACAATCGTTTGTGTGTTCTATTTTCTATTGTTCGGTTGGCTATTGTTTTTTTCCCCTTCTTTGTCTCCCACCCTTCAAGTCTCGATGGGCTTATTTATTTTCTTAATTCAAATTTCTTTGACTATTTCTTGTTTTAAAACTTCTTTTTTTTTCCATCTTATTTTTCCATGCGTCCATTACTCATTTCTTTATCAGAAATAACTATTTGTATTCCGTCGTTGATCTCTGTTGCATATTTCTCCCGGTTTGTATGCTTTAGTGTCCATGTCTTTTATCCATTTAGCCCTTTACTTTTCTTGTTTTTGTTTTCCTACAAGGTTTACTAATCAGAAAGTGGTCTGATATATTTACACCTTAATATCTCCAAGTCATACAGCTTTTTTTCCCCTTTTACTTCCTTGTTTAAAAGTACATAGTCGATAGCTCTTTCACATGCTGTCTTGCCAGGTTGCTGGGTTTTTTTAGCTCTTCTTCTTCTTCTTATTATTATTATTTTTTTTTTTTTCAGGTTTGTACGCTCCACAAAGCATTTGATAATTTCTATTAACTTTTTCACTGTTCAATCTGATGTGACTATTCATATCTCCCACTACCACCAAGTATTCATCTTTCTGCATTTTTGTTCACTTATTCTAACCATCACTTTATTTAACTTTCTATTTTGTGTATAAATGTCTGCCTTCTCCACTCCCATATAGACCACTATAACCCACCACACTTTATTTCTTTTCGTTATTTTCACTTATTATTTTACCTTTTTTTATAACTTAACTTCCCCAACTCTCTCTCCATGTACACTTCAGATATATCTCTTCCTTTTTTCCTTTTCATTATTACATCCACTCCTCCTTTCTTCCACACTTTCCTCCCTCTTCTAGTTCCTGTCCACTCGCTTTCTTACCATTTAGTGCGGTTATGCCATCTTCCACTGCTATCACATCAGTCTTATTTTTTCCACTAGGGCTCTCCACTTTTCTTCATTCCAACCATTGGTGTTTAGGAAAGCCACGCGCATATTCTCTTTATCCCTTCTTGCCTTTAGCTATGCCTTCTTTTGAATAGTTTCTTTGTGTGGGGCTCACTCCACGACTTTCCATGCATCATCCAGACTTTTCCGATGCCTGACATATGTACGCCATCCCGAGCTCACACGTCTGCAGTCCGTATTGTTACGAACCCATGTATGGGGGGGGTGGCCGTGGCCGTGGGTATGTGTGTATGTATGTGCGTGGTGGGCGTGGGAGTAGAAAAAGAAGCAACGGGTCTGGGACGGGAAGGAGAGAGAGAGGCCGGAGGAGCGACACAAGGGAGAAGGGGGCTTTTGACCATTCAGCAAATAGTTTCTGCCGCCGCCCGGCGACAGGCAGTGAGGGGAGAGAGCAGAGAGGAGAGAGTTGGGGCCCAGTGAGGAGGACAGAGGGAAGAGCTGCCTGGTTTCCCCTCGTTCCTGGACAGATATATTCTGACTGCCATGTAATAGTGCCTGTGCGTTGGCAGTGTGTGCTCCTGGACTGTGTGTGCCTAGTTGACATCGTGGAAGCCTGCTGGGAGGCCGTGAATGAGGTGTGAGGTGTGAGGAGGCCCGAGCTGCCGCCTTGCTGTGTCGTCTTGCTGAGCGCGCCTTTGTCATTGTGTGAGGCGCGTCATGGTCCCCCGTGTTGCCTGTAGTGCTTGCTGAGTAAACTAGCCAAAGTGAACTCTGTGTGTTTGCTTTGTCCCCCATTTTGAGCTGCTATAGGTACACTTCGCTACACTTGCCCATCCGAACCGTGTGGAAGTTACGCAACCCCCCTATGCCCTGTTGCCCTGCTTGTGCACCTGGGAGGCCTGTGTGAACCCTGTGGCCTGAGACGTGCTGCTGAGGGCAGAGAGAGGGTGTGAAAAAGAAGAAAAACGTAACAGTGGTGTCAGGAGTGGGATAGTTGATGGTGCAAACTGAATAGCCGAGTGTTGTAGTAGCAGAATGGAGGATGAACGCAGACAACAAGATGGCGGGGATGGTGCCTCTGTGTCTGTGGGCGAGGCTAGTGACGTCACATTGGCCAGAAAGGAAAGTTCCGCCATGATGGCGATGCTTCGAGCCCTGATGACAGAAATAATAGTGAAAATAGACCAGCACACGGAGAAAATAGACCAGCAGACCAGCAGACGGAGAAAATAGACCGGCAGACGACGATTATTTGCCAGAATTTGAGGAAAATCGGACTGCAGGAGGTGAAAATGGACGGGCAGGCAGCACAAGTTAACCTGGCGGCAGGGAACGCACAAGTGAGGGAAGAAGTTGTGGCAGCCCCATCCCCGGTGTCAGACCAGCAGTTGTGTGGCGTGACTGGCCACTGTGAGCTGAGAGTCTCTTTTGCCGACAGGGAAGAACCCTGTCTGTTGGGGCTAGACTCCCTGTTTGGGAATGCAGTGTGTGATGACCTCGGAAGGATGCAGCGGCAGGTACGTGGAGAAATCGTACCACTGGTCCTTGAGGGTCCTGCTAAACAGGTGGAGAGCCTCGTGACGAGTTCGGATGTCGAGGAGAGACTGAAGCTGAACTGCCGAGTTGTGAGGGGAGAGGCGGCGGACGCCACTGGGGAAGCCTGTGGAGGCCAAGCAGTGGTGGGCAGCTGCGGCGGTGAGGTGAACGGTGGAACGAGGAAGGTGGGCCCCGGGGGAAGTGGAAGCGGACAGAGCGAGGCTGGCCAGCAGCGGGACGGCGGCCAGCATGTCCACCCGGTGTTTGAGTGGTCGGAGGAAGGTGAGGAGTCGTGCAGGGAGGAGCAGCCGTGCAAGGAGGAATTCTTGCCGGAAATTCCTGCTACCGAGGACTCGGTGGAGCAGGAGGAGATGCTGCACATACAAGACGGTGTGTGGCAGAGGCGCGTAGAGGATGCAGCGACACAGCAGACGTGGCTGCTGATAAACCCTTTCTCCCTGCATGTTGAGTTCCTGGAGGAGGCACATGCTGGCGTCTCTGGTGGGCACCTGGAGCGCAGGAAGACTCTGCGTCGCCTGTGCTGGGTTGGCATGGGACAGGGAGTGGAGGAGTGGTGCTGCAAGTTGCACCACATTGGCGTCGTCGAGAAGGAATCGGAGCGACGCACCAGAGCAGCCCTGAGGTGGTACCAGTTCGGCGCCCCGTGGGAGAGGATGGCGGTGGATATCGCGGGGCCACTGCCGTGTAAGCCCCGTGGATGCCGCTGCCTATCGGCGGCTACTGGACGACCACCTGGGGGAGAGCTGCCACAGACGTCGCCTGAGGTTGTGGCGGCGTTGCAGCAGCGCTGGTACCAGCCGCGCGCCGGGGACGTGCAGATACGGTGGGCGACCGCGTCTGCCTTGTACAATCCCCGCGAGAGACGAGGCCTCGCCCCGAGACTGCAGAGCAACTGGGAGAGCCCGTGTACTGCCCGTGAGCGGCTCTCAGACATCATCTGCAAGCTGGGCGATGGCACACGTAAGCGGCCGAGCATTGTCCACGTTGATCGCATGAGGACCGTCTGTGGAGGTATGCTGCAGATGCCACTTTTTCCTGGGAGGGCCAGGATGGCGCTGTCCAAACTCCTCCCTCACCTGGGAGTGAGAACGGTGACGACCCTGCTCTAGACAGCGATAGCCAGGGTGAAGGGAG
>CM035176.1:1325591-1342057 GCA_020233015.1 Callinectes sapidus | reverse complement strand
TATATATATATATATATATATATATATATATATATATATATATATATATATATACCTCGGTTAATGACCACAATTCGTTCTGTAAAGCTGGTTGTTAACTAAATTGTTCGTTAACTGAATCAATTTTTTCCCACAAGAAACAAAGGATATAAAAATAATTGGTTCCCAGCCCCAGTTGAACTTGCCCCTCTCCTAGATGCCAACTCACACGATATCCTATAAACATTAAAAAAATCATTTAAACGTAAAAAAACTTACCTTTTTGACTGTGATATAATGACATAAGTGGATGGAGGTGTGGGTAGGAAGGGATGGAGTTACTGTTTTGAGGGGGAATCTGCCTCCATGAAAGCATCTGGCATTGTTACTTCAGGGGTGGCTTTCCTCCTCTGTTGCTTTGAGAATGATGGGAAAAACTTATCCAGTGTCTGTTGCTTCCGCCTTTTTTGGAGGATTTTACGGTAATGCGACATGATATTATCACTGAAAAGGTTTAGAGTCCTGCTACCTACCACATTATCAGGGAAAGTTTTTTCAACGAAAGCTTGCAATTCCCCCCACTTAGCACACATTTCTTTAATCATAGAACTTAGGGCATCTTCTTTCTCATCCTCATCCCCCCGAAGATATGCTCTCAGCCAAAGTCTTTTCCTATTCTTTGTGGAGGGTCACCAACTCTTCTGTAGTGAGCTTGATACTGTGGTCTTTGACAAGCTCTTCAACATCCTTATTGTCTACCTCCAACGCTATGCTTCGTCCCATGGAAACAATGTCATCAACTAATACTTCAAAACCCTTGAAATCTCTCTGGTATGAAGGTGAACTCCTCTAGTGAATCCTCATTCAAGTTTGGAGGGTGTGCAGGAGCATTGTCCAACAGCAGAAGACAGGTTTTTTTCTTGCAAATATTTTTTCACATTTGGGGCAAAAACTTCATGCACCCACTCAACAAGAAATTGCTGGGTCACCCAGGCATTTGAATTTGCATGCCACATAACAGGCAATTTGTTCCTTACAATATTGTTCCTTTTGAACACTCTTGGGTTGTCAGAATGATAGACCAACAGTGGCTTAATCTTAAAATCTTCACTTGCATTTTCACACAGCAAAAGAGTTAGCCAATCTTTCATAGGCTTGTGCCCTGGCAGTGCTTTCTCTCCCTTTGTAATGAAGATTCTTTTTGGCATTTTCTTCCAAAACAGACCTGTTTCATCTGCATTGAACACCTCTTGCAGTACATATCCTTCTTCTTGAATTAAATCACTAAACTCTTTGATAAATTTCTCAGCCCCTTCCTTGTCTGAACTAGGTACTTCTCCATGCCTTACTATACTGTGTATCCCAGTTCTATGCTTAAATTTTTCAAACCAGCCTTGACTAGCTTTAAAGCTAAAATCGTTCTCAATACTTGTTGCAGGGGTTTTCTGTGACAAATTATTATAGAATTGTAGTGCCTTCTCACAAATGAAAGCCTCACCTTCCGACTGTTTCTCATTTATATACACAAGAGGCAACTTTTCTACTTCCTCAATTACCTGAGGCCTTTGCTTAGTTAAAGTATTAACTCCTTTAGCAACATCAGCTCCTCTGATTTGTTCCTTATTCTTTCAGATGGTTGAGATTGTCGACTTCGACATGTTGTACTCCGCCACGAGATCAGACACACATACTCCATTTTCGTGCTTAGAAATAATTTCTTTCTTTAATCCAATTGTTGGCCTTTGCCTTTCCAGCACACTACTACTTTCACTTTTAACCTTCTTTGGAGCCATGTTTGAGCACTGAAATAACACAAAATATATGGATGCAACACGATAAACACAAGTAATGACTGACTGCAACAATGTTTCAGCGTGACTGATGCTGGGATGCTGCGTAGGTTTTGCCCTGGTGTTCGTCATTCGAAGCTTTGTTCGTTAACTGGGACAAATTTTTAGTGAACTTCCTGGTCATTAACCGATTTGTTCATTAACTTAGCATTTGTTAATCGAGGTTCTACTGTATATATATATATATATATATATGTGTGCCGCCACGGTGCAGTGGCTAGCGCGTCTGGCTACGAATCCGTGGGCCCGAGTTTGATCCCGGACGAGGACGGCGCGGACCTCACCCAGGTTTTCATCCTTCACTGGTCGATAAATGGGTACCTATGGCAACCTAGGGAAGGTAAACTGTGGAAACCCGGATTTCATGCTGGCCCCATGTCCCGGGGTAAGGGACTATTCCACCACTGGCTCAAAGGCCAAGGAGACAGGAGATGAGCACCCGCAGCTACGCGCTGATACAGCG
Source organism: Callinectes sapidus (assembly GCA_020233015.1). Lineage (NCBI taxonomy): Eukaryota > Metazoa > Arthropoda > Malacostraca > Decapoda > Portunidae > Callinectes > Callinectes sapidus. The sequence goes on along the minus strand of CM035176.1, from coordinate 1,339,765 downwards.
TAAGCCCCCCACTTTACCTTTATATATATATATATATATATATATATATATATATATATATATATATATATATATATATATATATATATATATATACACACACAGTGGTACGATTCAAAAACCCTTTGACTCGAACACTTTCCAATTCAAACACATTTGGCGAACAAATTTTGACCTCCAATTGGAACGCAGCCTCTCAATTTGAACACAAAAATGCGTGGCGGCCGACACCACCTTCCTCCCAGTCGGCTGATCTCGCTTGTACTTCGCTGTGAACACCTCTCTCTATTGCGACTCGGGAATGGCTTTCAAGTTACTCCGGCCCCTAGTTGCCTTGGTTACTCCAGCCCCCAACCCTGGTCACTTCCTGCCTACCACCGCAGTCAATGCGGCCTTCTACTCTGGTCATGGGCAAATTTATTTACTAATGAAGATATATTCAACTCTAAACAACCAATGAAGAATAAATTGTTAAATATCATTGTCATTTGCACAAACTACAATAATATAATAATTTGCAGTTTATACAATAATTTATACTCTTCTTGAAATAATTCCTGTTGGAAGTGATGCTGTGAGAATATATTCTACTTGATGAGAGCGAGAGAGAAAGGGGGGAGGGAGAGGATGGTGAGTGGCGGCAGGAGGGAGGGAGTGGGGGGGGCCAATCGATCTGTTTGCGTATTGAATGGGAGAGGATAAGGATGGGGGAAGGGGGAAATACTATGCGATCTGTTCTTGTATTCAGTGCATGAGAGGGACCAAGGGGGAGGCTTGTCTAGTCTTCATGGGAGCTCAAGAGTTTCACACCGAAGTAAAGAAGTCTTTTGTTATGCCTGTTTTTTTAATATTTTTTTTATGCATTTCATGTCTGTGTTTACTTTATGCTCTCAGAATGTGAAGGATATCAATGAATTATGATGAGATGAGGGGAAAACAAGGTGCCAATGTGTTAAATCATGTTGCCACTCTGGTGGGTCAGGACCAATTTTGTTTTTTCCCATTACTTCTTAACAATGGCTATTGTGTTCTTAGGTATTGCTGCAATGTTAAGGGACCAATTTCTCGCAATAGCTGGGGTTGAGTGTAGTATTTTTTTTATTTGAGATAAACTGGAACGGATTAAATGTTTTTACATTAATTTCAATGGTAAAAATTTCTTCCTAATTCAAATTTTCGCAATTCGAACAGCCAAAATGAATGAATTAAGTTTGAATCTAGAGGTACAACTATATATATATATATATATATATATATATATATATATATATATATATATATATATATATATTTATTTATTTATTTATTTTACATAATAACTGTTCCTTCTACTATAGGCAATGAACACATCGTCTCTTTTGTCTGTCAATAAGTAAAATCAACCCCCCTTACACTTGCCGCTGCGTCTGCCTGCCTACTCTCTCCGCTGTCCATCCTTGTACCCCACTTCTCCACTGACAGCCAACGTACCTACACGTTGTCTCCCACTCTTCTTTCATCACCTGTCGGTATTGAATTGTGCTCTTGATGTCATCTACGGCTCCTGCTTCTCCTCCTTCCCCGGCTCTGAGTGATGGCTCTACTGCCGGTGTGATCCATTCGCCGGATATTGCTGTGATAGCCATGACTATGCCACCTGTTCCTCCAGGCAGCCATGCTGGGACCTCCAAGGGGACATCTAACCGGCAGGATTGCAACAGAGTCCTGCCTAGCGTCTCCCATGACCCCCACTCTGTATGTATTAAATGCCGTGGTTTCTGTACCGTTGCTTCAAGGTGTGAGGAGTGTGCAGACTGGGATGATGATCTTGTGGAAGTCTAGATTAGCACAGCGCCGTTCCTGTTATGCCCGTTCAAAACGGCAAGGGAATGCTAGTGCGTCTGGGAACACCAGTGGAGGTCGAGAAGGCTCCAGTGAGGTTGTTATAGAGCCGGGGCGTGAGTGCTCGCTCTCATCAGTTGAGTCCGTCGCCCCACAGCATTCTGCCTCCCAGGCTGGCCACGCGCTCCCGTTGGAGGGCCAGCTTACCTCTCTGCTTACGCATGGTTCCCAGCTACAGTCCATGCTGTTGGAGATGATTTTGTCTCAAGTGGCTACATGTTTAAGTAACCTGGCTTCCCTTCCAGCTAGTTCGTTGTCTCAGGCAGAGTGTCTGTAGTAGAGTGCAAGAGGCACTCCTAGCCGAGAGGGTACAGGGAGGTAGCCTGGGCCACGAACCATTGAGGGTTCGGTCGGGTAAGTGGACCACACCTGTGGACGCCCCGCCGTTTCCGAAATGGTCCCGAGCCAAGGTGGGGGGGAGAGATGCGGGTTGGTTCAACACTGCTCTCCCTGGCTCGGGACACAGATGTGGCCATAGCGAGGGTGTTTGACCCGCTCGCCCATCTTGACCCTTGGGTGAGGGTCGGACAGCTTGTAGCGACAAGGAGCATCAAGCAACTCCAGTTACTCTGTCCACAGGAGTTGGGGTGCACAATGCCACGCTGTGTCACCCCTCTCCTTCGTCCCCAGCACCACAGGGGTTGGACATCATGGTACCCCCCTTGGCTGCACATCGTCACCACCACCAACCAGCAGCACCAAACTGTACGGCCTCACGGCGCCAAGGCTTGCTTTCTCATGGGTCGGAGTCTGTGCATGGCCAGCACACGGCCTTTCCACCACCCTTGCCTTTCGTCTCTGGTCCCTACACGTCTCAGAGTAAGGACAGGAGTGATGTTGGTGGGGACAGGGAAGAGGATTTCTTGGACGCAAACGATATTGTGCCAGATCCTTCCTCTACTTCCAAGGACATGATGGACCTTGTTTACCGGACTTTTCCAGAAGCCCGTGGTCAGGCTTCTCAAGACACTGCCCCACTTTTCCCGGGCATGCAGCGCGGGGAAGATCCAGCCACCGCTCCTTCTTTGAAGCGGTCACAGCCCATCAGTGTCTTGATGTCGCAAGCCTCTGAGGCCTTGGCCTGTGCCAATGAGTCCACCAAGCCCTCATTTGCCAATTATCCTACCCAACGGTACTATAGATCCTTCCGTACTAGCAGTGACGAGGGTAGAGATTGTCCGGCTAAAGTGAACCCAGAACTACTTCCACACCTGACTGTACATGGTGAACCACGCGTTTCCATTTCTCAAGGAGAGATGGTACGTCTGGAACAAGTCCTCCTCTCCTCCCGGGACACACAGAACTTCCTGTTTTGGCTTATGGGTACCTTTGTCACCCTCATGTCGGATAGTGAGGGTTTGCAAAAAGGGGGGGCCCATGTTTCAACAAATGGTACTGAGTATTCAGCAAGCTATGGTGGACCAAGCTAGGGTTACAGCCTTTGCTATCACCAACACAAGGGCAGCTATAAGGGAATCTTATCTCTCCCATCTTCCTCACCGTTTCACTTCAGCCTCAAAGGCCCTATTACGCTGGTTGGACATGGACTCAGACCTTCTGTTCGATGTGGATAGCGTAGACAAAGCTATTGGTCAAGTGCAACAGGTGGCCTCGGTATCATTCACTGAAGCCGCGGCCAGAGCTCTTGTCAAACAGAAGCCTAAACTGGCTTGTGGTAAAATATCCGCGACCTTCCACCTCGGCTGACTCCCGCTCACAGCCTGGTCCCTCTCACCAACGGTTCACCACTCAGTGCTCTCATTCTCGCCATTCTCTTGAAACGAGTCGTTCAGCTACGAGACAATCTAAGACCAAGACATTTCAAAAATGACTTTCTTTCACCTTCCTCGATGATTGGGGGTTGCCTCGCTCGGCATCTGACTGCCTGGGAGGATATGGGAGTGGAGACTTGGGTTCTTCAGCTCCTCTGCAACAGGTACAGGATTCCATTTCACTCCTTTCCACCATTGTCCCGGTTTCCTCGGCACTTGGGGCGTTATTGGAGATCATGGAAGTGGCTTGTTGGAAGACACAGTCAGTCTTTGCCACTCACTATCTCAGATCAGTTCACTGGGTCCAGGATGGGGTCTTTTCCCTGGAACCAGTAGTGGCTGCTGGCAGCATTGTTCCTTGATTCCTGCTGCACTCTGTTTCACACTCCTCCCCTCTGAGTCACCTCATGGTACATGACACAGGTCTATTGGGAGACGCTATGGCAACTTGGATCAGCGTCCTTACCAGACTTACCAGAAGTAACAAAGTCACGTCCCTACGTGACTTTGTTACTTCTGGTAAGTCGCAGTTATTTGTGGACTTTATCACCCATATTCAACCCTTACTCTGCATTGCCCCACCTCCTAAGTTTGGAAATCTGCCTATGGTAGAAGGAACAGGTATTATGTGAAATAAATGACATTTTTATGTCCAAAATGTATTTTTTCACTTACCTGTTCCTTCTACACACACTCCCCCTCCTTCCTCCCCATGCAATACTTCTTTGAGTTACTATTGAGGTCATAGAGAAGTGGGGTACAAGGATGGACTGCGGAGAGAGTAGGCAGGCAGACGCAGCGGCAAGCACAAGGGGGGTTGATTTTACTTATTGACAGACAAAAGAGACAATGTATTCATTGCCTATGGTAGAAGGAACAGGTAAGTGAAAAAATACATTTTGCATATAAAAATGTCATTTTTGCATGGAATACTGAAAATACAGCAGAAAATAAGGAGGCAAGTTTGTCCGTGATGATCGGCAAGAGTAACAGCCTTGTGACCGTTACTCTTTGGAATTGATGGCATATGAATTGCCTCCACATCTTCTGCTGTATTTTTGGTATTCCTTGGAAAACTGTTCTTTTTGAATTACAAAACCATGCTGTCTTGAAGGTAAAGCTTGTAAGCAGTTGATAAAAGTGTTGGTTTGTGAACATAATCGTATATATGTTATAGTTAACACGTATAATCAGTTAATATGTATATTCCCTGAAAAAAACAGTTAATACATATAATATCTGTTTCACTCAGGGAATATACATAATACCTAAAAATTTTAGTTATTATATATATTACCTGAAATTTGGAGGCATTTTTTATACATATTCCCTAAACTGAAAATTTCCAAATTCATAAAACATGATATGTAAAAATCCAAGACAATACTAAAATTGACATTTGTAAAATACGATAACTCTTGATATTCATTTATTTTCAACACATCTTTATTCGTAAAACATGATATGTAAAATTCCAAGACAATACTAAAAGTGACATTTGTTACGCTTTGTTGTTACATGGCAGTTTAGAATGACATCTTGAGTTACATTTCAGCTGAGATTTAAAACATTTGCATCTTCTTGTCTGACATCTTCTTGTTCCGTGACAATTACATCTCACAAAACCTTGACCTCCGCAAGTAGAAACCTCCTGGACTGCTTTTCTCAGTGGGAGTGTCGTTTGCATATCCATATCTTCAATGGAGTACAGAGCGTACCCGCCAATGTCAAATTGATTTCTACTAAATTTTCCGTCTAGCACACCACTTTTGGTTGCAATTTTGTACAGCTCTTGTGAATCTCTTTCAACAATGACTCCAATCAAATTTTTAGGATCAGTTCTTCCTCGATCAACATTAGGGATTGGAACAGTGACGTTGTCACCAACATTTGCTTCTGTCAGGACTCGTCGACTCCTTTTCACCATTTTCTAGGCTTGTAGTTCCTGGGCTTCCCTTGCTCTTTTTCTCTCCTTAAAGACCTGATTACGACGCAGTGACAGTGGAGAAATGGCTGGTGTATCATGGCTTGCAGGGACTTCAGCAGGCATTATCTTTGTGTTTTCTTATCAGTTTTTGAGTGTCACCACAGTTCAGCAGCTCATATTTTTTATTAGATAGTACTGGCACGGGCTTTTGACTTTCGTCTCCTGGCTGGTAATTAATTAATTTACTGTTTCAAAATATTCATCACGTGTAATTAGCACTCTTTTGTTTTTGCTATGCCACTTTTTTAGTTCTTCCACAAAATGTTGCTCTCTTCTGGCTTCAGAATCCATTTTACAATCAGAGACTTAGAAGTTTTCACTACCCAGGTCACAAGTCAAACTGAAACAAAGAAATAAACAAAGAGTGGGTCCGGCCCTCAGCCTTATGTTAGTAGATAACAGCTGGCGACTCACCCCCCCCCCCCACACACACACACCGGCCTTATTATTAGTCTTTGTCCTTCCAGATTATCACGGAGATACTTGTAAAACGTTTGTAGAAAAGGGACGACATCGGTAGTGATAACATAATTATAAGTAACAAATATATTCCTTACCTTCGGCAGGCCAACGTCTACACACGTTCACATCAACAACGTAGGTAACACTGAGGCCCAGTTGCTGACTTGCCGTGTGTTCCATTCAGTCATAGGTTCATAGTCTCAAACCATTTATTTCCGGTTTCCTTCTTCCTCGCTACTTAACCAACTGCTTTCCCGATCGCGAAGCACCTAACCAGCTCCCTGTGCCTGACTCACAACTAAGAAAGACACATGATGATTTTGCTCGTACTGCGAACAATCATATACCAACTACTTCCTGCACCAAAACTGGTCCACTGCCACACTCACAAAGGGCAGTAGTCAATAGTCATATTGTTCATAGGCCTATTGGAGAGTGAGTGAACATACTACAAGTGACCCCTTCAATTTTCAGTTTAGGGAATATGTTTAAAAAATGCCTCCACATTTCAGGTAATATGTATAATAACTGTAATTTTTAGGTATTTAGGTACACATATCATGTTTTACGAATTTGGAAATTTTCAGTTTAGGGAATATGTATAAAAAATGCCTCCAAATTTCAGGTAATATGTATAATAACTAAAATTTTTAGGTATTATGTATATTCCCCTCTGACAAAATCAGAGGATAGCCTACAAGGCAATTAAAGAGTTGAATGGGTGTTATAATAAGTGTAAAGAAATTCCAGTTAAAGACCGAAATGGAAATTTGCTCACTAAGGACAATGACATAAAAAATAGGTGGAAGGAGCATTTTTAAACAGTTTTAAATAGGCCAATACCACCGGCAGATGACATACCAGAAGCTGAGATAGATTTGAATATAGGAGGAGGAGAGATTACGTTAGAAGAAGTAGAGAAGGCAATAGGGCAGTTGAAGAATAATAAGGCACCAGGGGAAGATGGAGTTTTTTCGGAGATGTTTAAAGCGGATGAAGATAGGTTGCCGCTAATTTTGGTTAAGTTACTTAATAAAATTAAAGAAAGTGGGATGATACCGTCGGAATGGAAAAATGGTGTGATTGTCAAGATTACAAAGAAAGGAGATTTAAGTGATTGTGGGAATTGGAGGGGTATTACTTTGTCTCCTATAGCTTTGAAAATATTTTGTAAAGTTCTGATGAATAGGATTGAGCCGGTGTTAGATGGTGTTTTGAGGGAGGAGCAAGCCGGTTTCAGAAAAGGTCAGGGATGTAATGATCAGATCTTTGTTGTTAGGCATTTGATGCAGCAGGTAAATGAAATGAAGGCTAGTTTAAGCTTGTGTTTTGTTGATTTTGAGAAGGCTTTTGACAGTGTTTCTAGAGAGGCGAGGGGGAAAGTGTTGAGGTATTATGGTGTTCCAGAGTGGTTGGTGAAGTTGGTTAAAGATTTGCATGAGGGTACGTTTTGTAAGGTTATGAGTGATGGGTCCTTGAGTGAGGCTTTTGAAGTTAAGTTGGGTGTGATTCAGGGAGGGATTCTTTCCCCTTTGTTGTTTGTCCTTGTTATTGATTATGTGATGAGGAGGGTTGCAGAGGAAACTAATGCTGGAATTGTGTGGGGAGATGGACGTAAATTAGCAGATTTGGATTATGCAGATGATATTGTGCTTATTAGCGAAGGAACAGATGAGATGCAAAGGGTCTTAGATTGTATAGTGAGAGAGGGGGAAAAAGTTGGCTTGATTATTAATTGTGCAAAAACAGAAATGATTAATATGAATATTGCTAACCCAAGAGCTTGCGTGATTGGGGGAAGAGTTGTGAAACAAGTAGAAAAGTTTAAATATCTTGGTACGCTTTTGTCTATGGATGGATCGTTAAAAGTGGAGTTTGAGGAAAGGTTAAGGAAGGGCGAATCAAGCGATGGGCATGTTAAAAACTGTGTGGAATAATAATAAATTTTCAGTACACACTAAAATAAAAATTTATAAAACTATGGTTAGAACTATTTTGATTTATGGGCATGAATCGTGGTATAGTACAGTAAAATCGGATAAGAAATTCGTGGGTTTCGAAAATAAGGCTTTGCGAAGGATTTTAGGAGTTAAGTGGTGGGATAGGGTTTCAAATGATAGAGTGAGAGAAATTGCGGGTGTGCAACCGGTAGATGAATATGTTATATTGTCTCGATGGAAATGGCTAGGACACGTCTTCAGAAGGGAGGGAGTGTTTGTACGGGGAACACCCGGTTGGCAAGTGCAGGGTAGAAGAGGGAGAGGAAGGCCGAAGGAGATGTGGGTGCGCACAATGAGGCGAGAAGCTGGTGAAGAGTGTTGGGAGGATTTGGAGGAGTTGGCACAGGATAGATGGTGGTGGCGTGAATTCATTGAGGCCCTATGCATCCCTCAGGGTGCCACAGAAGTTGATTGATTGATTGATTGAAGTATATTCCCTGAGTGAAACAGGTATTATATGTATTAACTGGTTTTTGCAGGGAATATACATATTAACTGATTATACGTATTAACTGTAACATATATAGGTAAAAGTAAAGTAAAGTGGGGGGCTTACGCTGTATCAGCGCGTAGCTGCGGGCGCTCATCTCCCGTCTCCTTGGCCTTTGAGCCTGTGGTGGAATAATCCCTTACCCGGGACATGGGGCCAGCATGAAATCCGGGTTTCCACAGTTTACCTTCCCTAGGTTGCCATAGGTACCCATTTATCGACCAGTGAAGGATGAAAACCTGGGTGAGGTCTGCGCCGTCCTCGTCCGGGATCAAATTCAGGCCCACGGATTCGTAGCCAGACGCGCTAGCCACTGCACCGTGGCGGCGCTCTCAATATATGCCGGAATGCGTTCCTGGAGAGGTCGGGTAAAACAAAAACACTTACTTGTTCCTTTATTGCCTGTCACTTTGACTTCAACCTAAACTCCTCTCCCCTTCGTGGTTTCTCTTCTGGCTGCTCTTCCTCTTGTGGTTCCCGTTCTTCCTCTTTCCCTCTCCCTCTCCCTTGAAGAATGAAGTTATTGTCATCTGGACAGTCTTCTGTTGTTTTTCTTGCAACATCTCTTGATAACAACCAAAATTTGCCAGCACTCTGCCAGAGACTGATGAGCTTCTTTGTACATCAGGGTTGTTTTCCTCAATCAAATGAAGGACCTCTCTTAATTTGCTTATAGCCTCCGATAGCACCTTGCACGAGACCACTCGTTGATGTTGTTGTTGTTGTTGTTGTTGAGCTTGTGATGCTTTTGCTTCTTTGTGTTCCTTCACTCGTGTTCCTTCCAACTCCAGTAGATCTTCATTGCTTCATTCATTACTATGAGACTGTAGCAACAACTCCTCAATATCATTTTCTTCTACTTCAAATCCAAGCTTTTTGGCCAATACCACTGTCTTTTGCTTTGCTGCTGTGATAATGTAGTAACTGTGTTCTGATATTGAAATTCAGAGGAATTTTCCGTGTGGCTTGGATTAAATGCTCGACATCTGGGACTATGTACTCGGGTGGCACTAGACTAATGCTTCCTCACTGTACTTATTTCAAAGCTTGTGACTCTGACTTTGACTTTCAATTGTGTGAACCTTTTGTGGTGTATGGGTTATGGAAGTAAAAATACTGGTAAGATATAAAGATGATAGGATTTTTGCAGTGTTGCTTGTTAATGACATGATTATAACAATATTGCCACAGTCCTGTCCTGACTGCTCTTTTTGCTGCTCCACTGCTCCCAGTTCAAAGAACAACGTGGCCGAAATGTCTCGACTAATGTAAATACTGAATAAAAAGCAATCACTAGTGGTATAATGCCTTTTCTGGCATATTGTGCATTGATGGTGTGGTGAAATGAAGACACTTCAGCATGGTGTGATCTGGTGAAAGTGAAGAGTACGACAGTTTTTTCCTGTGAGCAACAAGCAAGAGTTGTCTGGCAGTGTTACTGTTGTTTTCAGTGGAGTCACGCTGCTACATATTATTAGGTTGATTTGACAAAGGAAACATTATTGTTAGGTAAAGGAACCCTAATATTAGGTGAAAGAGAGGGAGACACACACACTCACATGCCGGTATGATTACAGTAGATGATTTCAGTGGCACTTTGTGTAAGTCATACTGTCTAAAACTGTATTTCTTCTGCAAAATGTCACTGAAAACACCTATTGTAACCATACCGGCTTATGCATGAGTGTGTCTCCCTCTCTTTCACCTAATATTAAGGTTTCCTTTATCTAACAATAATGTTTTCTTTATCAAATAAGCCTAATAACTCATAAAACCTTTAAAACAGTATAAAACATTGCAGATGTTGTGGTTTAATAGCATATTCATAATAACCTAATAACTCATAAAACCTTCAAGACAGTATAAAACAACACACATGTGGTATAATAACATTATAAATACATATAGAAAAACTGTAGCTGTTATCCAATGAAATATTGTGTAAAAGTGAAAAAAATTGTAAGAAATTTTTTTTGGATTTTGAACCCAGCATAAATTTGAAAATGCATAAAGCAAACATGCGTTAGTTGAGAGGTACCTGTATAAGACATTATTATGTGGTGAAATCTACAGTAGTCACCATACTGAAAAACAAGGAGGCCATTAAGGTAGCTGATGTGGCAATTGATGTGAAAAAGGAACTTAATTGATCTGTGGTAGTGAAAGAAATGGAAAAAATGTTATCATAAACAAAAATTATATTGAAATTTTTGTAAACTTAAGGTTTTGCAAAAGTTAGAACTAATAACCTAATTTACAGGATTCAATAGTCAAACTTTTTAATACTCAAATGGCCATTTGGAACGAATTAAGTTCGAATATTGAGTTTCCAGTATATATATATATATATATATATATATATATATATATATATATATATATATATATATATATATATATATATATATATATATATATTGCCAACTATTCATAACTTGCAGAACTGGCTGGTAAAAGACAAGACAAGATATACACATTGTATCTTTTCCCTTATCCTTATCAATCTTTTAAATCCAAGAAAATACTCATAACAAGGATGAGGGAAGAGATGAAAATCAGAGGAGACAAGTGATAGACAGCAAAGACCATAAACAAAAAAAATGAGGGACAAATTAGCAATTCTTTTTTGACAACACAAACATTGAAACGTCAAACTAAATTTTAGAGAGTTTTGGATGAAGTATCTTATTTGAAAACAACCTAAGAGAACACATAGCAATATTAAACTAAACAAGACTATATAAGGGAGGTGTTACTGTGAAGGCCGAACTTCTTGCTTGACATTATACTAAAACCAGAATTAGAAGCAGCAGCCATTCATAACATTATGTTTTTATAGTGTGACACAACAAGAAGCTCTATATGGAGGAATTTGATACTGAACACCATGAGTCTGCAAGATGGTAGTTTTTATAGTTCATAGTGATATTTTACACATACTACAGTAAGTCCTCGGTATGTGGTACATATGCGTTCCTGAAAACCTTACCGCAAATTGAAATTACCGTATACTGAACCCATTATAACATGCAATAATAGGATATGTGTTCCAGCATGTTGAAAGTCACCCCTAAAGACATGAAAATACATGAAAATAGTCACATAAAGAATGTAAAATACTGCACAAAAGAAATAAACACAAAATGTTTTTATTTACCCTTCACTCGCCACATATTCTATCAGATGATGTCCCTCCTCAGGCTAAGGGGCAGGAGGGGTCTCAGCCCTCACTCATCTTCTGCTGAGTGGGCAGACAAAGATGAGGGTGTCGTGATAATAATATCCACAAAAACACACTGTAAAGATTTAACTTTTGTTAAATGGGAAACGCAGGAAAGAACTGATTGTTGTGGTGGCCGCACGGCGTGGTGGAGCTACGGTGTGGTGTAAACAAAATGAGCAGATACTGTATCTGTAAATTTTTCTTACCGTAGATAGATAGGGCAGTAATTACCAAATACCGTAATTGTGAATTTACCAGATAAAGAATTACCGTATAAGGAGGACTCACTGTATCAGAATCTTGTTCTAATTCAATAAGGCTGTGCCCCTATTATTACTTTAGACAAGAAAAGGCTAAGACAGCTAAGGCAATGTACAGTTTAAGCGAAAATTGAGAAGCAGAAAGTTTTTCTTCTTTGCCTTAGTACTGCTTGTTCCTTGGTATTCTTCATAAATTACAAAATTTTGGAATATTTCTATCATATGACTTGATTTAAGATTGCTGTTTTAACACACATCATTGGGACTCACTGTAGTGTTAAGGCAACATATTATTTTGTGTTTTGACTGTCATTATTCTTACAGGTATCAACACAAGACTCCAGGTCAAGTGCCCTCCTGAGCACCAACCAGGATCAGTCCAGCTTCCCTGAGGGTTTTTGCCGAACAGACCATGGCGTACGCTGGAATGAGTAGTGCTGCAGTGGAGGCTGTGAGCTGGGATCATCAACAACACCAACACCAACACCAACATCAACATCATCAACATCACCTCCACCAACATCAACATCAGCATGAACAGCAGCGGCAGCAGCAGCGGCAGCAGCATCATCAGCAGCACCAGCAGCACCAGCAGCAGCACCAGCAGCAGCAGCAACAACAACAGCAGCAACAACAACAGCAGCAGCAACAACAACAACAGCAACAACAACAACAGCAACAACAACAACAACAACAACAACAACAACAGCAACAACAACAACAGCAACAGCAACAACAGCAACAACAACAGCAACAGCAACAACAACAGCAACAGCAACAACATGAGGAGCAGCAGCAGGAGGAGGAACAAGAAGAGGAGGATGAGCAGCAGCAGTCTACTTCAAGGGTGGGGAAGCGCAGGTATGATGCCAAGAACCACCCAGGGGGAGGCAGATCCATCCACAGAGAGAGCAAGTTTCAGTGTCAGCAATGTAATAAAACTTTTAAATACAAGAGCCAGCTCCAGCAACACACCCTGACACATAGTGGTGTTAAAAATTATGACTGTAAGGAATGTGGAAAAAAATTTGCTCTCAAGTCTCACCTCACTCAGCATAGCCTGACACACAGTGGTGTTAAAAACTATGAATGTAAAGAATGTGGGAAAAAATTTGCTCTCAAATCTCATCTCACTCAACACACCCTAACACACACTGGTGTCAAAAATTATGAGTGCAAGGATTGTGGGAAAAAATTTGTCCTGAAATCTCACCTCACCCAACACACCCTTACACACACTGGTGTTAAAAACTATGAATGTAAAGAATGTTTGAAAAGATTTACCCACAAGTCAAGTCTCACAACACACACCTTGACACACAGTGGAGTAAAAAATTATGAATGTGAAAAGTGTGGAAAAAGGTTTGCTCTTAAGTCTCACCTCAACCAACACACACTGACACACAGTGGCATTAAAAATCATCAATGTCTGGAATGTGGAAAAAAATTTACTAGTAAGTCTAAATTCAACAAACACATGGAGACACACAGTGGTGTTAAGAATCATGAATGTGAAGAATGTGGGAAGACATTTACTACCCCTTCTCATCTCAACGAACACATCTTAACGCACTGGCTTGAGGAAGTTCAAGTTTGATGATTGTAGCAAGTACTTCAAGGTAAAATACAGGGTGAAACATGAGTTTCTGTGGATATTGCTAGAGGGGGAACTATAGATTATTCTTGGTATAAAATATTTTACTTGCATGCATTTAGAGACCTTGGGGTGTGCAATTTGGATGTGGCAGGGCAATAACAGACAGCTTTAGCTGTAGATGTTCATGTGAATGCTCAATTGTGAAATTGCAAGTTATTTAGTTGTCATTTCTACAAGTTTTGGAGTATTACAGTATCCCATAATGAGACGAATAGTATTGATGGACAGGTGACTTACTGATGAACATTACATTATGATGGCATGGCTTTGATTAATGGTAAATGAAATACTAGGCTACTGCCCTAGTGTTGAAAGGGAATGAAAGAGACTAGCAGCAATTCAGCTGATTATAGTTTCACAATAAGGTGATGACCGCAGATACAGGTACCTCTCGATTGATGCAAGAGATGCATTCTTGAAGAGGTTGTGGAAAACCACAACC
>CM035176.1:1310687-1322996 GCA_020233015.1 Callinectes sapidus | reverse complement strand
ACACACACACACACACACACACACACACACACACTCTTTCAAATAGGAATATACACAATTAATTGGCTCCTTAACAAGGTGAACTCCTCTCTCTATGGATGTCAGATTTTTACTGAATGTGGTGGTGATGGCATCAGTGTCATGTTTACAATTTTACATTCGCACACCATTGTAAACATGACGCTGACACCGTTGCTGACTCAAGATTAAAATCAAGACCACTGTGCTCAGTATAGCTGTCACCTATGTTATGGATGGTGTACAATGTCCCCTGTGTTCTGCAAATAGTAAAAGGACCTGGAAACAACACTGAAGGGAAGGAGGACCTACAAGCGTTATAAAGCGGAATAGGTCACAAGAAGAAAAGTAAACATTTCACATCCATAGAAAGAGGAGCTCACACTGTCAAGGAGCCAAAAAATCGTGTACATTCCTATTTCAATGCATATAAGTGAGTGTTTGTGTGCACATATATCACTTCTCTCTCTCTCCCGTCCATACACTAATCTCTCACAAAAAATCTCCTTCCTTAATCCTTGGGACTGTTTTCTGTCCTCTGGGGACATGTTTTCCTTCTGGGAGAACATCTGAATTCATCTATCTTCCTACTGCATTCCTTACTCAGGTTGATATTCACACCTCTTGTTCTCTTCTCCAATTGGCTAATTTCTTTCTTCCTTGAGTCACTTCGCTACCTTAGAAACCTCACCCTGCTCACACACATCTTCATTCAAGATATATCACTCACTCATTCAAGATCATTCATGGAGCACTCATGGACGAGTCATCATTCGCTCTCAAGCTATCACTCGCTCTCCAGCTGACCAGACATCATCTCATCAACAGCCATGTGACATTTGTCTCGTATCCTCTGGTTGTACATAAAATATATATCCTGAATTTACCAAGCATTTCCTTTCAAGACACCCACAATCTGATAGACATTGGAGCACACCAACATAATCCAGCTTTGTCCACTCCTGCTTCCGCGTGCTCCAGTACTCAACTCCACTCTACCCATCACTCAACCCATACAAGTAGCAGAAACAACTTCAACCTAAATATTCACATAAATTAAAAAAACACATAAAACATGCTCACCTAAAAAAAAAGGTACCTGTACATTTGGATTATACTGCACAATTTTCAAATTTAAAAGGTTGTTGAAAATGTCGCATATTTACTGTAAGGTGGAGTATGTTGACATTTTGTTTCTACAACATAAACACCTGCCTGTGCTGGTCCACAAATATGTCACCCTGGCATACTCAAATCTCACTCCATGGCTAACTAAACACCACCTAACAAAGCATACACACAATCAAACTTTGCATCTTCAGACTGATTGGGGGAATAGGTCGTCCATTTTTATGAATAGTCCATTGATGTTTTGTATTTTATAGTTAAGAGGGTTAACGTAATGGAAATATGTACCGTGAATCTCGGCCTTTTAACTTCATACATTCCAGATGGCTGTTAGTGAATTGAAATATTAAAAGCTGAAACTATTCTCCCCATAGGATTTTATATGAAATAGATTAATCCTTTCCTGGCGCCCAGGGCTGCATTTGAGAGATTGACTCAGCTCACACCCTGCAGCGTGCATTCACTTTCAAACGTTTTTGTGTGTTTCTCAGCTGGAATAAACCAAGGATTGTCATTGCTACAGTAATAGTGTCTAACCGACAGCAAGAGGTCATATGCTGATCGTCCTAACAACGTTTATTATGCATCACTAGCTGCCCTGGAGGTGAGGCAAAGCTTCTTGGGAATAACACTACTGTTCAATTCACAAGAAAAACAGAAAAGAACTGCTTTGGTAAATCTTGGGAGTCACGAGATTCTGCAAAATGTTTGTTTGAACATATTTTGTCCATTGTATCTGATACATGTTATTTTGGTGTCTGTAGATGGGAAGTTCAACTGTATATAGAATATTTTCCATTTAGAATAACCTGTTTTTTTGCCTCCAGCAGTATTTTAGCAGTATCTTGAGAAACACACGTTACACCCTCTATAATGTTACCTGGTACATATAGAATCACTGAGATGGTGCATTGTATGGGATAGGTGTGGTTGTACTAGTTACGGCTTGTGAGAGTGTTCTCTATGAGAATGAGAAGTGATGGTGATGGACAAAGTCCTGATCTATGTTGGTAGCTGTGCCCCTGTATTTGTTATGTGAGGGAGTATGATAATGTCTGCATTTAGTGTATTTTCATATTTTGAAACTCATTTTGTCAATTCCAGTCATTGGCAATCCTAATTTGTATCTGAAAATCAGATTCTTGTTTTCATCTATTATTTCCTTCCCAGTAAGCACTAAATTGTACTTAGTGACCATATTCTTGCTTATAATAATCCATGTGTTTGGTAGTATATAAGACACTTAGAGGTAGTAAATACACCCTTTCTCAGTAAGGCATATATAGAGAAAAGTTCTTCGTGTTTTTATGAATGTAATATTTAAGATAAGTAAGCAATCCTTTGCAAAATGCATCTGCAAATATATATATATATATATATATATATATATATATATATATATATATATATATATATATACAAAAAAAAAAAAAAAAAAAAAACACAAGTCCGTTAATCTGAACAATGATAATGCAAATTTCTCAGTGCAAATTTTTTAAGGCGAGGTGAAAAAATTTATTTATGGCTAAAATGAATTCTGTGCTAGTTACACCAAGTACCAGATATACTGTAGCAGCAAGTGGTGGGAGTAGATACTTCTACCACTGCTCCTGTACCCATTGAATCCATGATAATAGACAATGCAGTACAGTAATGAATTTCTATAAATAAATGTGTTGTTTGAATGACATGGAAGTATTGTGTGTTACACCCAGGATTTTATGTGTGTGTGTGTGTGTGTGTGTGTGTGTGTGTGTGTGTGTGTGTGAGGAATTGCATCGTTGTTTATTTTGAGTAGAGGGATGTATTGGTGTTGGTGATAACCATATGTGAGAAGAGAGATTGTTGATTTGTTAGGAGGTATCTTAAGTTTAGTTTTGGTGCAAAAGGCTTGACTTATGTTAAGGAATGTTTGTAAGAAGATAAAGGTTGTGTTTGCCTTTGGATATTTGTATGCGATTGTAATGTCTTCAGCATAAGAGACTATGGTCAATTTTCAGTTTCACGTAACCAATGACTGTCTCATGTCTCTCATGTTTTTCTGGTGTCTATAGTGACCTACAGCCTAACCTAATTATGCATAAAATATGTGAATAAAAAGAGCTTCCTAAAAGAAACAAATTAATGGAGGAAATCGATGGCAGTGGTGCTTACGAATAACATTGGCAGCTATAATTTATGTTTTATCAGAGATTTCTGCTATGATTATGTTGATTTCCAACCTCTTGCAACACACATTACTTGATCTAATGCTCCCTCACCCCAAAACCCTGATTTCCCACAGATGTTTCGAGATCGTTGAGGATGAGAGATAGACCAAAGTTGTAAGAGTCACAACTTGAAAATTCCATTAGTGAAGGAAATGCTGTAGAACATCAATCAATTCCCTATATATTTCACCAAGGAAACAAATAAGCAACATGAGAAAATTGTTGGATGTGTGAAACCATAAATTTTCTGAATTCAAATGAAAGTCATTAGTGGCATATTTAAGGGTATATATATATATATATATATATATATATATATATATATATATATATATATATATATATATATATATATATACACACACACACACACACACACACATATGGTGGAGACTCAATATTCGTACTTATTAGTTCCAAATGGCCGTTTGAGTATTAAAAAGCTTGACTGTTGATACCTATAAATCAAGTAATTTGTTCTAACCTTAGCAAAACCTGGAGTTTACAAAAATGTAAATGAAATTTTTATAACATTTTTTCATATCCTCCAAAGCCGCAGATCACTTAAGTTCCTTTTTCACATCCATCGCCACATCAACTACCTTAATGGCCTCTTTTTTCAGTATGGTGGCACTGTAGATTTTGCCATTTAATACTGTCTTAAATATACATTTATGTTCACAAACTAACATTTTTTTTTATCAACTGTTTACATGCTTTTGTAAAGCAAAAAAGTGAAGTTCTGCATGGAATGCTGCAAATACAGCAGATGAGAAGGCACAGATTACCAAGAGTAACAGTCACAAGAAGAAAAAGAAGTGGCTGTACTTTGCAATTGGCAGTGGAAATTTCAGTCCTCATCTGCTGTATTTGGTATTGTATACATGACTTTACTCTGTATTACAAAACCATGCTCTCTTTAGCTTCTTATTGCTTATGGAACTTCTGCTTCTCTACTCATCTTTGTATTCGAATATGATATTGTCAAGAAGATCACCTTGACTCCATGGCAGATAGTGATAGTGATACTTTGTCTGAAATCATCACTCCAACAGTACACCACCTCCACCAGGCTTAAAGGCTTAGTATCGGACGATGATTGTCTCCTTGTTATATTATGGGGTCCACTAATCATGATGAAAGCACTGTAGGAGTGCTAACTGTGGTGAGTAGTAGCTGTGGGCATGTGACGATGTATCAATGTTTGTAAACAATGTTATGTGGTTTCCTTAGCTCTGGAGTAACGCCACCGTACCATTGCCCTTTCCTCACGACGCCACAGTAGTGATGCCAATGATGACTTAGGCGAGCTAGCATCCTATACTTCATTCACTAGATTTTTTTCGAGTATTAAATCAAACTTTTTTGTTTGAGTATTGGGAGGTTTGACTATTGAGATGTTTGAGTATTGAGTCTCCATTGTATATATATAAATACAGCCTCTCCTTGCTTATTGACTATGTTCTGTTCTAATGATCCGGTCAATAAACAAATTGGTCAGTAAGTAAGGAGCTCCATAGGGCATCATTATCTAGTTAACTATTGTTTCTAAATTTACAGAGTGAAGGAAAGCTTTAGAGTGTGTGCATAGAGTAAGCAGGTTTGCCCAGACGGGCAACTGCCACAAAACTGTACCAAGAATTACTCCATATAAACAAGTTGAAGTGTGCATGGAGGAAACAGGTTTGTGCATGTCAGCACCGGCATTCTGTTTCAACCTGTATCTCCTTTTGCTTTGAGCATTTTTGTCTGTTCAACCTATGCAGGTGGACGCAATACATTTAAAGCAGTACATTTGAAGCTGCCGGCGAAATAATGGCTAAAGTACTACCAGTTTCGGGAGGTTAAGATGGATTTTAAGACTAGGAATTTGTCTAAGAAAAAGTTACAAACTTAAGAATCTGTTTATACAAGCCCTTGCACAGTGGGTAATCCTGTTATCAGCCAAAAGTTAACTTTTTGAAATAACACTCATGGTCTTGCAGAGGGAGTGTATCCACATATTTACAAAAATTTGCATTTTCTTCCTCCATTCTTGCAGAAACAGTCCATTAAAACATGCCAATTCGCGGTTACAAGCTAGTGCGTTTGAGGTGTTTTGCCTCCAGGTAAGTCCTGCCTCCAATGCTGTTTACAAACTTTGAAGGGGTCTATAGGAGAGATGCAGAGTGATGGATAGGTGATTGAATATATTGGAGGTGGTGTGGATATTGGCAAAAGTGATCGACAAAAAAAAACAAAAACAAACTAACTCTGACTATAAGGTAAGAGTGATAGCAAGGAGTGTTTATAGTTGGGTGGTATGTGTATTTAAGTGGTATCTAAGTGTGTATTTAAGTGGTATAGGTATTCAAATGGTCTAGGGGTTACAACAAAGGGAACATTAGCAAGGTTCTTGGGTACAATAATCAGAATAAAACCAGTAATAATGGGTTCAAACTGGAAAAAATTAGGTTCAGAAGAGAAATAGGGAGGAAATAGTTCTCCAATAGGGTAGTTGAGTGGAACAGACTCAGTAATCATATTGTTTGTGGTGAGATGACGGGGAGTTTTAAAAGATTAGACAAGTTTATGGATGAGGATAATAGGTGGAATTGGGCAGAGGTGCTCACACAGTGACTGCCATGAGTAGGTCTAACAGCTTCCCGCATTTTATTATGTTAACCCCAGAGTGAAGGCTAGGGATAAGTTAGGGGCCTCAAGATGATGATGAAGAGTAAAAGTGTTTATTAGAAGCAAATGATTGGGTGTAAATACAATATAGAGTGTGGAAACAATGGTACAGTAATATGTTACAAAGAAAGTAAAAATAGCTAAATCTGTGCAGCATTTTTCATGGCAGCAGGCACTATAAGAGCTCTTAGGTGTTATGGCTGCCTTCCTGACCCAGGATATACACAAAGTCAGACTGCTATCATGTTCCTTTATTTAGCGTGAACTGAAACAATACAACTAATGTAACACTCGCTCATACCAAAGAATGTAAATACTTCAAGGCTAGATCAAATTAAACACCAAGTAAAAATAGTATACTACTAAAGCAAATATGTGATACAAAGGTGGACAGCGACACATGGTGCAAGGAGACTCAATAATATTTCACGTTGCCTTGGAATCTAACCAAGGCTCTTCCAACTGGGAGTTACAAGCGCTATCACTGCACCATGGGTCACCCTAGTACACCTATCTAAATAATTATTAAAGTACCAACCCCATCACCGGGATTCAAATGATTGAAGAATTAATCACAAAACTGTCATTTGTATCCATACGAGTATAACTATAATTTAATTCAACTGCACAATTATTACTAGTGGGTCTAATCAATATTAATATCCCGAAAATAAATCATGAAGGTAATAAAATCAAAGAACATAGGTATGTGCCGAGACTCGAACCCACTACGCCATGTATGGAAAACCATATCACCACCAGGACTTTGGAAAGCTAATCATAACACTAATTCTAAATTAACTAATATTAACACTGCTTCTAAAGCTACAGCAAAAGTTTAACCAATATTTCTAAAAGAGGATGACTAAGACTCAATCTGGAAAGCCAGAAGATCACCAGTAGAACAGCCTTGCCGGAAGCCGTACTGGCGATCAGATAGAAAGAAGATTGTGAAGTGATAGATTTTTAAGAATCTTCTTGTTGAGAATAGATTCAAAAACTATAGATAAGCAGGAGATTAAAGCAATAGGACGTGCATGAGTCTCAGGTGATGGAAGGCTCAAGTACCTTTTGTGGGCCACCTCTCTATCATGGATAGCACGAGAGCAGGCCGATTCGATCTCACCTCCCCAACTGCTAACTCTATACATCCGTCCATGTATGGAGTATGTTTCACATGTTTGGGGAGGCTTCACACATACAGCTCTATTGAACAGGTTGGAATCAAAAGCTTTTCGTCTTAACAACTCTTCTCCTCCGACTGACTGTCTTCAACCTCTTTCTCATCGCCGCAATGTTGCCTCTCTTGCTATCTTTTACCGCTATTTTCAAGCTAACTGCTCTTCTGATCTTGCTAACTGCATGCCTCCCCTGCTCCCACGGCCTTGCTGCACAAGACTTGCCTCTTCCTCTCACCCCTATTTTGTCCACCTCTCTAATGCAAGAGTTAACCAGTATTCTCAGTCTTTCATCCCTTTCTCTGGTAAACTCTGGAACTCTCTCCCTGCCTCTGTATTTCCACCTGCCTATGACTTGAACTGTTTCAAGAGGGAGGTATCAAGACACTTATCCCATTCTTTTGGCTAATTGATTTAGAACTTCCCCAGGGACCGACACTTCAGTGGGCTTTTTTTTATTTATTTAACTTTTGATGCCCTAGGCCGCCTCCCTTCATAAAAAAAGGATTTCCATTGGGGGCGCGAGCCTCAAAAGAAAAGTAGAAATTTTTATTGTTATGTGTTACTTCCTTGACATGCGCGTGGATCAGTACTATAAAGAAAAGATTATGAAATAAGGCAGAACTATCATCGTTACCAAACTCTTGTGTTTAAGTCTTCTAGACATACCATTTTTCCTCTGTATTGAACTCCCTGCCTAATGATAAACATGACACAGGGTGGTGGGGAGGAAATTACCGCATCCTGGATCTGTACACTTCACGTTCCTCACTGGTGAGCCGCGAGGTCCAGTCTCTCCCAGAATTCCAGTCAACTACATGCGCCCGTGGTTATTACACCTCTTCTTTAACATTTGTTCTGGCGAGGCTGTTGAAATATTTTAACTTTGGTATATATATATATATATATATATATATATATATATATATATATATATATATATATATATATATATATATTGTTACGAACCCATGTAGGGGGGGGGGCCGTGGCCGTGGGTATGTGTGTATGTATGTGCGTGGTGGGCGTGAGAGTAGACAAAGAAGCAACGGGTCTGGGACGGGAAGGAGAGAGAGAGGCCGGAGGAGCGACACAAGGGGGAAGGGGGCTTTTGACGATTCAGCAAATAGTTTCTGCCGCCGCCCGGCGACAGGAAGTGAGGGGAGAGAGCAGAGAGAAGAGAGTTGGGGCCCAGTGAGGAGGACAGAGGGAAGAGCTGCCTTGCTTCCCCTCGTTCCTGGACAGATATATTCTGACTGCCATGTAATAGTGCCTGTGCGTTGGCAATGTGTGCACCTGGACTGTGTGCCTAGTTGACATTGTGGAAGCCTGCTGGGAGGCCGTGAAAGAGGTGTGAGGTGTGAGGAGGCCCGAGCTGCCGCTTTGCTGTGCCGTCTTGCTGAGCGAGCCTTTGTCATTGTGTGAGGCGTGTCACGGTCCCCCGTGTTACCTGTAGTGCTTGCTGAGTAAACTAGCCAAAGTGAACTCTGTGTGTTTGCTTTGTCCCCCATTTTGAGCTGCTATAGGTACACTTCGCTACACTTGCCCATCCGAACCGTGTGGAAGTTACGCAACCCCCCTCTGCCCTGTTGCCCTGCTTGTGCACCTGGGAGGCCTGTGTGAACCCTGTGGCCTGAGACGTGCTGCTGAGGGCAGAGAGAGGGTGTGAAGAAGAAGAAGAAACAAGGGGGGTGAACGTAACAGTGGTGTCAGGAGTGGGATAGTTCATGGTGCAAAGTGAATAGCCGAGTGTTGTAGTAGCAAAATGGAGGATGAACGCAGACAACAAGATGGCGGGGATGGTGCCTCTGTGTCTGTGGGCAAGGCTAGTGACGTCACATTGGCCAGAAAGGAAAGTTCCGCCATGATGGCGATGCTTCGAGCCCTGATGACAGAAATAATAGTGAAAATAGATCAGCAGACGAAGAAAATAGACCAGCAGACGGAGGAAACAGACCGGCAGACGACGATTATTTGCCAGAATTTGAGGAAAATCGGACTGCAGGAGGTGAAAATGGACGAGCAGGCAGCACAAATGAACCTGGCGGCAGGGAACGCACAAGTGAGGGAAGAAGTTGTGGCAGCCCCATCCCTTGTGTCAGACCAGCAGCTGTGTGGCGTGACTGGCCACTGTGAGCTGAGAGTCTCTGTTGCCGACATGGAAGAATCCTGTCTGTTGGGGCTAGACTCCCTGTTTGGGAATGCAGTGTGTGATGACCTCGGAAGGATGCAGCGGAAGGTACGTGGAGAAGTCGTACCACTGGTCCTTGAGGATGCTGTTAAACAGGTCGAGAGCCCCGTGACGAGTTTGGATGTCGAGGCGAGACTGGTGCCGTACTTGCAAGGTGTGTGCTGCCAAGAAGGGCCCAGCAAGGAAGACGCGTGCTCCCCTGCAGCTGTACCAGGCTGGGGCGCCCATGCAGAGGATGGCAGTGGATATAGCTGGCCCTTTCCCTCGCACCCGAAGGGGCAACCGATTCATCTGTGTGGCCATGGACTACTTCACAAAGTGGCCAGAGGCCTGTGCATTGCCCAACCATGAAGCAGAGAGAGGGTGTGAAGAAGAAGAAACAAGGGGGGTGAACGTAACAATGGTGTCAGGAGTGGGATAGTTGATGGTGCAAAGTGAATAGCCGAGTGTTGTAGTAGCAGAATGGGGGATGAACGCAGACAACAAGATGGCGGGGATGGTGCCTCTGTGTCTGTGGGCGAGGCTAGTGACGTCACATTGGCCAGAAAGGAAAGTTCCGCCATGATGGCGATGCTTCGAGCCCTGATGACAGAAATAATAGTGAAAATAGACCAGCACACGGAGAAAATAGACCAGCACACGGAGAAAATAGACCAGCAGACGGAGAAAATAGACCGGCAGACGACGATTATTTGCCAGAATTTGAGGAAAATCGGACTGCAGGAGGTGAAAATGGACGGGCAGGCAGCACAAATTAACCTGGCGGCAGGGAACGCACAAGTGAGGGAAGAAGTTGTGGCAGCCCCATCCCCGGTGTCAGACCAGCAGTTGTGTGGCGTGACTGGCCACTGTGAGCTGAGAGTCTCTGTTGCCGACATGGAAGAACCCTGTCTGTTGGGGCTAGACTCCCTGTTTGGGGATGCAGTGTGTGATGACCTCGGAAGGATGCAGCGGAAGGTACGTGGAGAAGTCGTACCACTGGTCCTTGAGGATGCTGTTAAACGGGTCGAGAGCCCCGTGACGAGTTCGGATGTCGAGGAGAGACTGGAGCTGAACTGCGGAGTCGTGAGGGAACGTGAGGCAGCAGACGCCACTGAGGAAGGCGGTGGAGGCCATGCAGCGGTGAGCAGCTGCCGTGATGAGGTGAACGGTGGAACGAGGAAGGTGGGCCCCGGGGGAAGTGGAAGCGGACAGAGCGAGGCTGGCCAGCAGCGGGACGGCGGCCAACATGTCCACCCGGTGTTGGGGTGGACGGAGGAAGGCGAGGTGCAGCCGTGCAAGGAGGAATTCTTGCCCGAAAATCCTGTTACCGAGGACTCAGTGGAGCAGGGGGAGACGCTGCACGTACAAGACGGCGTGTTGCAGAAGGACGTGGAGGATGCAGCTAAACAGCAGACGTGGCTGCTGGGAAACCCTTTCTCCCTGCAGGTTGAGTTGCTGGAGGAGGCGCATGCTGGCGTCTCTGGTGGGCACCTGGGGCGTAGGAAGACTCTGCGTAGCCTGTGCCGACGCCTGTGCTGGGTTGGCATGAGGCATGAGGTGGAGTGGTGCAAGCTGTACCACGTTTACGTCGCTGAGAAGGAATCTGAGCGACGTACCAGAGCAGCGCTGAGGTGGTACCAGTTTGGCGCTCCCTGGGAGGGGATGGCGGTGGATGTCGCCGGGGCACGGCCTAGTATGCCCCAAGGTAACCGCCGCTACCTCCCTGAGGCTACTGGACGACCACCTGGGGAGGAGCTACCACAGACGTCGCCTGAGGTTGTGGCGGCGTTGCAGCAGCGCTGGTACCAGCCGCGCGCCGGGGCCGTGCAGATGCGGTGGGCGACCGCGTCTGCCTTGTACAATCCCCGCGAGAGACGAGGCCTCGCCCCGAGACTGCAGAGCAACTGGGAGAGCCCGTGTACTGCCCTTGAGCGGCTCTCAGACATCATCTGCAAGCTGGGCGATGGCACACGTAAGCGGCCGAGCATTGTCCACGTTGATCGCATGTGGACCGTCTGTGGAGGTATGCTGGAGAAGCCACTTTTTCCTGGGAGGGCCAGGATGGCGTTGTCCAAACTCCTCCCTCATCTGGGAGTGAGAGTGGTGACGACCCCGCTCTAGACAGCGATAGCCAGGGTGAAGGGAGCAGTGACAGTGGTGACAGTGATGGTGAGGCCCAAGGACAGGTGTTTGAAACTAACCGGCCTACCAGGGCCCGGAGGCCACCGCAGTGGTTAAGGGACTATATAGAAATTTAGTTCTTGTGTAAGTTTAGATGTAGATGTGATTTATTTTTCTTTTATTCTGTTTAGTTAATTTTCTTTTGTAGGGAGTTGCGGACGGCCGGGTCGGCCTTTTTGCAAGAGAGGGGGTAGTGTTACGAACCCATGTATGGGGGGGGGCCGTGGCCGTGGGTATGTGTGTATGTATGTGCGTGGTGGGCGTGAGAGTAGACAAAGAAGCAACGGGTCTGGGACGGGAAGGAGAGAGAGAGGCCGGAGGAGCGACACAAGGGAGAAGGGGGCTTTTGACGATTCAGCAAATAGTTTCTGCCGCCGCCCGGCGACAGGCAGTGAGGGGAGAGAGCAGAGAGAAGAGAGTTGGGGCCCAGTGAGGAGGACAGAGGGAAGAGCTGCCTCGCTTCCCCTTGTTCCTGGACAGATATATTCTGACTGCCATGTAATAGTACCTGTGCGTTGGCAGTGTGTGCGCCTGGACTGTGTGTGCCTAGTTGACATTGTGGAAGCCTGCTGGGAGGCCGTGAATGAGGTGTGAGGTGTGAGGAGGCCCGAGCTGCCGCCTTGCTGTGTCGTCTTGCTGAGCGCGCCTTTGTCATTGTGTGAGGCGTGTCACGGTCCCCCATGTTACCTGTAGTGCTTGCTGAGTAAACTAGCCAAAGTGAACTCAGTGTGTTTGCTTTGTCCCCCAT
>CM035176.1:1305687-1308187 GCA_020233015.1 Callinectes sapidus | reverse complement strand
CGACAGGCAGTGAGGGGAGAGAGCAGAGAGAGAAGAGAGTTGGGGCCCAGTGAGGAGGACAGAGGGAAGAGCTGCCTCGCTTCCCCGTGTTCCTGGACAGATATATTCTGACTGCCATGTAATAGTACCTGTGCGTTGGCAGTGTGTGCGCCTGGACTGTGTGTGCCTAGTTGACATCGTGGAAGCCTGCTGGGAGGCCGTGAATGAGGTGTGAGGTGTGAGGAGGCCCGAGCTGCCGCCTTGCTGTGTCGTCTTGCTGAGCGCGCCTTTGTCATTGTGTGAGGCGTGTCACGGTCCCCCATGTTACCTGTAGTGCTTGCTGAGTAAACTAGCCAAAGTGAACTCAGTGTGTTTGCTTTGTCCCCCATTTTGAGCTGCTACAGGTACACTTCGCTACACTTGCCCATCCGAACCGTGTGGAAGTTACGCAACCCCCCCTATGCCCTGTTGCCCTGCTTGTGCACCTGGGAGGCCTGTGTGAACCCTGTGGCCTGAGACGTGCTGCTGAGGGCAGAGAGAGGGTGTGAAGAAGAAGAAACAAGGGGGGTGAACGTAACAGTGGTGTCAGGAGTGGGATAGTTGATGGTGCAAAGTGAATAGCCGAGTGTTGTAGTAGCAGAATGGGGGATGAACGCAGACAACAAGATGGCGGGGATGGTGCCTCTGTGTCTGTGGGCGAGGCTAGTGACGTCACATTGGCCAGAAAGGAAAGTTCCGCCATGATGGCGATGCTTCGAGCCCTGATGACAGAAATAATAGTGAAAATAGACCAGCACACGGAGAAAATAGACCAGCACACGGAGAAAATAGACCAGCAGACGGAGAAAATAGACCGGCAGACGACGATTATTTGCCAGAATTTGAGGAAAATCGGACTGCAGGAGGTGAAAATGGACGGGCAGGCAGCACAAATTAACCTGGCGGCAGGGAACGCACAAGTGAGGGAAGAAGTTGTGGCAGCCCCATCCCCGGTGTCAGACCAGCAGTTGTGTGGCGTGACTGGCCACTGTGAGCTGAGAGTCTCTGTTGCCGACATGGAAGAACCCTGTCTGTTGGGGCTAGACTCCCTGTTTGGGAATGCAGTGTGTGATGACCTCGGAAGGATGCAGCGGAAGGTACGTGGAGAAGTCGTACCACTGGTCCTTGAGGATGCTGTTAAACAGGTCGAGAGCCCCGTGACGAGTTCGGATGTCGAGGCGAGACTGGTGCCGTACTTGCAAGGTGTGTGCTGCCAAGAAGGGCCCAGCAAGGAAGACGCGTGCTCCCCTGCAGCTGTACCAGGCTGGGGCGCCCATGCAGAGGATGGCAGTGGATATAGCTGGCCCTTTCCCTCGCACCCGAAGGGGCAACCGATTCATCTGTGTGGCCATGGACTACTTCACAAAGTGGCCAGAGGCCTGTGCATTGCCCAACCATGAAGCAGAGAGAGGGTGTGAAGAAGAAGAAACAAGGGGGGTGAACGTAACAATGGTGTCAGGAGTGGGATAGTTGATGGTGCAAAGTGAATAGCCGAGTGTTGTAGTAGCAGAATGGGGGATGAACGCAGACAACAAGATGGCGGGGATGGTGCCTCTGTGTCTGTGGGCGAGGCTAGTGACGTCACATTGGCCAGAAAGGAAAGTTCCGCCATGATGGCGATGCTTCGAGCCCTGATGACAGAAATAATAGTGAAAATAGACCAGCACACGGAGAAAATAGACCAGCACACGGAGAAAATAGACCAGCAGACGGAGAAAATAGACCGGCAGACGACGATTATTTGCCAGAATTTGAGGAAAATCGGACTGCAGGAGGTGAAAATGGACGGGCAGGCAGCACAAATTAACCTGGCGGCAGGGAACGCACAAGTGAGGGAAGAAGTTGTGGCAGCCCCATCCCCGGTGTCAGACCAGCAGTTGTGTGGCGTGACTGGCCACTGTGAGCTGAGAGTCTCTGTTGCCGACATGGAAGAACCCTGTCTGTTGGGGCTAGACTCCCTGTTTGGGAATGCAGCGTGTGATGACCTCGGAAGGATGCAGCGGAAGGTACGTGGAGAAGTCGTACCACTGGTCCTTGAGGATGCTGTTAAACAGGTCGAGAGCCCCGTGACGAGTTCGGATGTCGAGGAGAGACTGGAGCTGAACTGCGGAGTCGTGAGGGAACGTGAGGCAGCGGGCGCCACTGAAGAAGGCGGTGGAGGCCATGCAGCGGTGAACAGCTGTGGTGATGAGGACGGCGGCGCAGGGAAGATGGAGAGCGGGCAGAGCGAGGCTGGCACGCAGCGAGAAGTCGGGCAGCATGTCCACCAGAGGTTTGGGTGGACGGAGGAAGGCGAGAAGTCGTGCAGGGAGGGGCAGCCGTGCAAGGAGGAATGCTTGCCCGAAAATCCTGTTACCGAGGACTCAGTGGAGCAGGGGGAGACGCTGCACGTACAAGACGGCGTGTTGCAGAAGGACGTGGAGGATGCAGCTACACAGCAGACGTGGTTGCTGGTAAACCCTTTCTCCCTGCAGGTTGAGTT
>CM035176.1:1287147-1305587 GCA_020233015.1 Callinectes sapidus | reverse complement strand
ACCTTGGACTTCCAGCCAATTCCAGGTGGTGCGAGGCGGTATGTAACGGCTGACAAGACCTCGGTTACCATATAAGGTCCTTCCTCACAGCAACCCACAGGCGAACAACGTGGACAATGCGCGGCCGCTTACGTGTGCCATCGCCCAACTTGCAGATGATGTCCGAGGGCCACTCAAGGACAGTACACAGACTCTCCCTGTTGCTCTGCAGCCTTGGGACGAGGCCTCGTTTCTTGCGGGGATTGTACAAGCAGACGTGGTCCCCCACCGCATTCTGGGTGTCCCTGGCGCACGGCTAGCACCAGCGGGTCATGGCTTGCCCCGCGAGGCGAAGATTGCTCGACACCTGTCGCGCGTCCTCTATCCACTGCTGCAACGCCGCCACAACCTCAGGCAACGTCTGTGGTAAATCTTCCCCAGGTGGTCGTCTAGTACCCGCAGTTACCTCGGGGCGTACACGGCAGTGCCCCTGTGACATCCACCGCTCTCCCAAGGGACGCCAAACTGGTACCACCTCAGCCCTGCTCTCTTCTCGGCGACGCAAACGTGGTACAACTTGCAGCACCACTCCACTTCTTGCCCCATGCTGATCCAGCACAGGCGTCGGCATAGATGGCACAGAATCTTCCTGGGCCCCAGGTGCCCACCAGAGACACCAATATAACCTTCTTCCAGCCACTCAGCTCGCATGGAAAGAGGGTTTACCAGCAGCCACGAACGTTCATGTGTCGCTGTATTCTCCATGTTCTGCTGCAACACGCTTTCTTGTACATGCAGCATCTCCCCCTGCTCCACCAAGTCCTCGTTAGCAAAACTTTCCGGCGAGAATTGCTCCGTATGCGGCTGCTCACCTTCTTCCATCCAATCCAACACAGAGTGGATATGCTGACCGTCGTCCTGCTTCTGGCCAGCCTCGCTCCGTTCGCTCTCCACGGAGCTCTCCCCGCCTTCCCCGCGCTGCCATTCACCTCTCCACCGCAGCTATTTACCGCTGCATGGCCTCCACAGGCTTCCTCAGTGACGTCCGCCGCCTTTTCCCTCACGACTCGGCAGTGCAGCTCCAGTCTCTCGTCCTCGACATCTGAACTCGTCACGAGGCTCTCCACCTGCTCAGCAGCGCCCTCCAGAATCAGTGGTACGACTTCTCCGCACACCTGCCTCTGCATCCTTCTGAGGTCATCACATGCTGCATTCCGAAGCAGGGAGTCCAGCCCCAACAAAGTTTCTCCATGTCAGCCACGAAGACTGATCGCTTCTCAACGCCACCCACCGTGATCGTAGACATCACGGCGCCTGGTAGCGTCATACAGTGGCCACTCACGCCACACAGCTGCCGTTCTAATGTGAACTGATGTGCCTCTGTCTTCACCTGTGTGAATCCTGCCACAAGCTCCCTTATTTGTGCTGCCTGCTCGTCCATTTTCACCGCCTGCTGGTCTAATATTGTTACCGCCTGCTGGTCTATTTTCACCGCCTGCACCTTTATTTCTGTCATCAGGGCTTGAAACATCATCATCACAGGGGAATTTTCTTCTCCGGCCAACGTGACGTCACTAACCTCGCACGCAGACACAAAGGCGTCACCCTTGCCATCTTGCCGTCTGCGTTCGTCCTCCATTTTGCAGCTACAACACTCGGATAGTCACCGTGGCACCATCAAATGTCCCAATACTCTTGAAACCATTGTTAACACCCTCTCTCTGCCCCCCAACAGCACGTCTCAGGCAACAGGGTTCACACAGGCCACACAGGTGCACAGGCAGGGCAAGGCAGGGCACAAAGGGGTCCCATGACTTCCGCACAGTTCGGATGGGCAAGTATAGCGAAGTGTACCTATAGCAGCTCAAAATGGAGGACAAAGCAGACACACAGAGTTTACTTTGGCCGGTTTACTCAGCAAGCAGTACACGTAACACTGGGGGACCGTGTGACACAACTAACACTAGGGGACCGTGTGACAAGGCCTCACACAAGGACAAAGGCGCACACGGCAAGGTGACACACAGCAAGGCGGCAGGTTGGGCCACCTCACACTTCACACCTCTTTTACGTGGCCTACCGGCAACCTTCCACAATGTCAACTGCCACACACACTGCCAACGTACAGGCACTATTACATGGCAGTCAGAGGGTATATCTGTCCAGGACCAAGGGAAAGCAAGCGGCACTCTTAGGCGAGTTTTCCAACTGTCCTTCTCACACGCTCACTCCCCTGCCTGTGGCCGGCCAGCAACTATTTGCTGACTCATCAAAATCCCCTTTCTCTCTCTTTCTCTCTCTTCCCCGTCCCTTCTTTGTCTAGACTCAAGCCAGCGACGCACATACAGACACATATACACATGTACACGGCCCCCCATACATACGTGGATTGTGTAACCACACCCGGTCTCCTGGTGAGAACACGGCCTCACGAACCCGCTGTTGATGTCGCTGCCACATGGAGTCCCGACAGATGTGCCCAAGGGGCGAGGTGGGGAGCGAGGGGGAGTCAGAGCGGGAGCAGGTGTCAGCCGGCCGTGTGATGGCGGAGAGACAGCGCTGGTGAGCTCACAGCTCCCTGGTCTCGGGCTGGCACCACACCAAGCCCTCACATCTGCGGGCTCCGACTCGATGCTTCCACGCCTCCACTTCGAGATGATGGGGACCCACGCCGATCCCTCTTCACCTTCTGCCACGGCCTGCCCTCCACGGTTGCTGGTCTGCTGTTGAACAGTCATCTGCACCGCCGCCAGCTCTTCCCTACAAGTGACAACAGTCTGCTCCACCGCCTGTGCCTCATCCCTCATGTACCTCAGTTCAGTCATCACCTCGCTTTACAGACTGTCACATTGTTCTATGGTGAACTGACATGCCTCTGCCTTCACCTGTGTGAATCCTGCCGCCAGTTCCCTTACTTGTCCTGCCTGCTGGTCTAATATTGTTACCGCCTGCTGGTCTATTTTCACTTTTATTTCTGTCATCAGGGCTTGAAACATCATCACGGCGGAATTTTCCTCTCCGGCCAATGTGACGTCACTAGCCTCGCCCAAAGACACACAGGCATCATCCCCACCTTCTTGTTGTCTGCGTTCGTCCTCCATTTCGCTACTGCAACACTCGGCTATTCACTTTACACCATTAACTATCCCGCTACTCCTGACACCACTGTTACGTTAACTCCTCTTCTTCACACCCTCTCTCTGCCCTCAGCAGCACGTCTTAGGCCACAGGGTTCACACAGGCCTCCTGGGTGCACAAGCAGAGCAACAGGGCACAGGGAGTTGAGTAACTTCCACACGGTTCGGATGGGCAAGTGTAGCGAAGTGTACCTATAGCAGCTCAAAATGGGGGACAAAGCAAACACAGAGTTCACTTTGGCTAGTTTACTCAGCAAGCAGTACAGGTAACACCGTGACACGCCTCACACAATGACAAAGGCGCGCTCGGCAAGGCGACATACCAAGGCGGCAACTCGGGCCACCGCACACCTCACACCTCTTTCACGGCCTCCCAGCAGGCTTCCACAATGTCAACTAGGCACACACAGTCCTGGCACACACACTGCCAACCCACAGGCACTATTACATGACAGTCAGAATATATCTGTCCAGGAACGAGGGGAAGCGAGGCAGCACTCTCACGCGGCTCTTCCCTCTGTCCTCCTCACTGGGCCCCAACTCTCTTCTCGCTTCCCTCACTGCCTGAGGCTGGGCCGGCGGCAGCAACTATCTACTGAATCGTCAACATTCCTTCTGTCTCGCTCCGATCCGATACACGTCTCTCTCTCTCCTTCCCGTCCCAGACATGTTGCTTCTTTGTCTACTCTCAAGCCCACCACGCACATACATGCCTACATACCCACGGCTACGGCCCCTCCATACATGGGTTCGTAACAATATATATATATATATATATATATATATATATATATATATATATATATATATATATATATATATTGTTACGAACTCATGTATGGGGGGGTGGGCGTGGCCGTGGGTGTGTGTGTGTGTATGTGCGTGGTGGGCGTGAGAGTAGACAGAGAAGCAACGGGTCTGGGACGGGAAGGAGAGAGAGAGGCCGGAGGAGCGACACAAGGGAGAAGGGGGCTTTTGACGATTCAGCAAATAGTTTCTGCCGCCGCCCGGCGACAGGCAGTGAGGGGAGAGAGCAGAGAGAAGAGAGTTGGGGCCCAGTGAGGAGGACAGAGGGAAGAGCTGCCTCGCTTCCCCTTGTTCCTGGACAGATATATTCTGACTGCCATGTAATAGTGCCTGTGCGTTGGCAGTGTGTGCGCCTGGACTGTGTGTGCCTAGTTGACATCGTGGAAGCCTGCTGGGAGGCCGTGAATGAGGTGTGAGGTGTGAGGAGGCCCGAGCTGCCGCCTTGCTGTGTCGTCTTGCTGAGCGCGCCTTTGTCATTGTGTGAGGCGTGTCACGGTCCCCCGTGTTACCTGTAGTGCTTGCTGAGTAAACTAGCCAAAGTGAACTCTGTGTGTTTGCTTTGTCCCCCATTTTGAGCTGCTATAGGTACACTTCGCTACACTTGCCCATCCGAACCGTGTGAAAGTTACGCAACCCCCCTATGCCCTGTTGCCCTGCTTGTGCACCTGGGAGGCCTGTGTGAACCCTGTGGCCTGAGACGTGCTGCTGAGGGCAGAGAGAGGGTGTGAAGAAGAAGAAACAGGGGGGGTGAACGTAACATATATATATATATATATATATATATATATATATATATATATATATATATATATATATATATATATATATTGTGTGTGTGTGTGTGTGTGTGTGTGTGTGTGTAATATTTTGGTATGTCAACTATAGATCATTTTAATATGTTTCACACATTTCTTCAGTAGTAACCATTCTTGCTCTATCAATCATTTTGTTATGTGAATGCAATAATTATTCTTGTCACAACATTGCAAGCATGAAATCCAGGAGGCATCAAAATTATATTTACAGTTTCATAATTAATCTAGTCATTATGGCTATTGACTTCATGTAACCGATATTACACAATAAATTATACCACTGGTATGACTTTGTGTCAAATAAGCGATTGTTCCATGTGACTGATTCGAGGCCGATTATCAGCATAGTTCATCATCATCAACTGCGGCTAGATATATGGACATGTGGCAGGCTACCAGAAAGTTGGTACCACTTATCAGGTGTCTCCGAAAGGGATAACCATACATGATATAGGCCAAGGGGACGCCCATAGAACTCAAGGCTGTGGCAAGTTGTTGCCTCTGGCTGGGAATTACTTGGTATGGGAAGGGAACTTGGATGTAGATTCGCAAAGCCGCGTAACCGCTGGGAATGGCGCTGTCGTAGGAGTGCCATAGGGTAGGTGAGGTGATATACACCCACAGCATATGCCTCTCATGATTGATTGATTGAACTTTGAACACATACCAACCCAGTAACTCTTTAAACAGACGATAGTTGACTCCTGGTTCACTTGTCGTTGGTTTTGCTGTCTGTGGTTCAGTTTAGGAATTCTGGTTCATCTAAAAGTTGTTCGGCCCTGTTCACACGAGGCAATTCCTGTCGTATGGTTGCAATCGCGAGAAAATCGTTGTAGGCGAGGCGATTCCAGCCACGGTAGAATCGCCGCGATTGACGGTTTATTTTTTATTTATATATATTTTCTATTATTTTCATTTTTATTTTGATGTGTGCGTGTCCTCTCAGCTCTGACACTTGCAGTCAGACTCAGGATGGATGTCGAGGAGGCAGCATGCGTTTGGCTGTTGAATCGCGATGCAAAAAACAGCTAGAAAAACATTACCGGTTGAATTCATGTGGAGCCAATTCCCAGCCTCCTCTCATTGGCTGGCGTACAGCCAATTGTAATGCCAGATACCCAGCAATCGCTTTGAAATCGCGGCGACTGCAAAGGAAATTTCCAGCCACCGGCGAGTCGCAACGGTGCCGCAGTCGCAGAAGTTACGTGTGAACTGCAATCCAGTTTCACGTCTGCAGTCGTGCATCAGGAATCGCCTCGTGTGACGGTGCGAAGGGGCACTAAAAAAGAACTAAAATTATTTTGCGGGGAAAACAACAGCCAAATTAATCCAAAACACTGAAATCTGTCAGAAAAAAAAAAAAAGTTTCGCCCGAAATTGAGAGAGTGGTATAGTTGTAAAAATTTACCTCCAAAAGTCACGGGAGATTTCATGACGAGTCATTTCAAGAATATCATTAGCAGTTCATCTTCTCTGATATCCACAAATAATCAAGTCAAATCAAAGTATTACCGAGCTCTATATGTATCATTAGAAGAACAATAAGCACATGCTATTAATTATTAGAAGTGATGAATGATGCAATAAATATTCGCTTATTGGTATGTCAGGCACCTCTGCCACAATATTGCCTTTTTGACTAACAGTTATGACTTATACAAACAAATAGTAATCCAGTTACTAGAATAGTGAGTTCCTATTGGCTTCATATTTAATGTAACATTGTAATTCCTCGAAATATTTCATGTTTCTGCAAAAATCACCTGGTATTTCTAATCAAAGGTATTGCTGAACATTGCTTTGAGGTTTGATTACACTATGCCAGTAAAGTAAACACCGAAACTAGTTCAGAAAAGAACAACTTGCCATTAAAATTTACCAGGTTTATGATTTTATTTTCAGGATTATAAGATACTATATCACGCGTTTTTGGTTGGGTAAATCAATTATTATTGTTATGCTGACCCCCGTCCATACTCAGCTTCCACAGCCCGCGACAGGTACACTCTTACCACAGCGGCAACCCACAGGACTGGTGGCACAGATACAGAGGTGCTTCTCGGCGAAGATTCGTGGCTAGCAAGGGGAAGCAAGGTAACAAACAGACCCACAGACCCCAGAGTTACTCAGAGAGGCAGGAAGACAGTTAAAAGGCACGGCACAACTTCCTTACTTTACTGGCACACAGCTGAGTAAATATAGGGTGGCACACAGTACTTAACAGGATAAAGACAAAGCAGGGCAGAATTGCACCCTCCGTGGTGCAGGTGGTAGCATCTTCTCATGGAGAGCGGGAGAGGGAGACATCCTCTCCGTCAGGCAGGGCTGGCTACTTCTCGGAGGAAGAGCGGGAGAGCAAGCAGGTAACGCTCATCTCCGGGACCAGGGGTAACTCCCTCACCCACCCTCGGTGATCTTCTCATTCTCACTGCAGGCCTGCTACTCGGCGTGTTTCACCCTGTCCCCTCAATCCCATTTGGCGTCTCGTTTCTTTCCCGTCCTGGTCACGTTCCTTCTACTGGCCAATCAGGGACAAGATATCCACCTGGGTCCAGATTCAGAAAGCACTTTACTCTATTCTAAATCTCACTATTCTCACTATTCTAGTAACTGGATCTATATCTCTAGGTTACAACTTTGAAACAGTTCATGGTATTCATAAAGCTTACTGCAACTTTCAAATGATATGACTAGCGTTACCTCCGGAGGTGGTGTAA
Organism: Callinectes sapidus; assembly: GCA_020233015.1. Classification (NCBI taxonomy): domain Eukaryota; kingdom Metazoa; phylum Arthropoda; class Malacostraca; order Decapoda; family Portunidae; genus Callinectes; species Callinectes sapidus. The sequence continues at coordinate 1,298,132 of CM035176.1, read as the reverse complement.
CTGAGTCAGATGATCATGAAATTCGGTATAACTAATGTTTGCCAAGAAGATATAAGTAATTTGAGACAATATGACACCCAAAGGCGGGATGGTATGTAGCCCACTGTGGAGACGATTAGGCTATCGGTTAGCCCCACGAGCCTCACAGGCGAGCGGGAGGGAGCCCAAACCTACACGAGTGTCTCTAATATTTTGTTCTGGTGTTTCTCTTTGTTTCACTTGATTTTAGACCTCGTTTTTGCTGCAGATACATAATTATGATGCTTCTCCTTCACTAAAACAGTTTCCCACAGGTCCTACAAGTTTGTGGGAAAAGGAACTCAGAAATGAATGGTTTGCCACGCGGAAATTTGCCGACACAAAATCATATAGAACATCACTAGTTTACTCAGACACACATTACCTTCCTAATAATGATAATGTCCTTGTGTATGTATGCCTTCAGCTTCTAAAATGACTAAAACTGAACGGAACTGATAAAACCTTTAAGTAATAATAGACAGAAGTAGACGTGGCGATCAACACAGACGATGATTTTCAAAACAAGTCACAAGAGGAAGAAGAAAAGGGCGGAGTTTTGAGAGAGTGGAGAGGCAGGAGGGTTTGTGATTGGTTAGCCGTTCTGTGTCGGTGCTTGTGATTCTCTGGCGACTACGACGTCATCATGGGTGGGATGTCTCGATCAGCTGCCTCTCTGTGTCCACTGAAGAGAAAGAGGAAGTTACACATCGCTTTCTGAATCCCAATGTAAGCTGAATGTAAGTAGCCAAAACTTTCGAAGGATGTGAAGAGCTACCACTTTCTAAGATCAGGCTTATAACCTTGTCCAGACACTATGTGTCCAAGGATTTTAATTTCCCTTTTACCCGATTTCATATTTGGACAAGTTCAGCTTAACTCCTACTTTCTGGAAGTGGGTAAATAATTTATCTAACCTTTGCAGTAGGGTGTTATAATCACTTGCATAAATGATGACGTCATCTAAGTAGTTACTAATCCAATTTTCCTTTAAAATAGGAGCAAGAACTGCATTTAACTTCCTAGTGAAGATAGCTGGAGAGCAAGAAAGTCCAAACGGGAGTCGTTTAAACCTATACATAGGGACTCCCCCCGAGAAAGTGGTAATATCTCTGCTGGTCTCATCTAATAACACCTGGTAGTAGGCGTCTTTCAGGTCAAGGGTGGCGTACCATCCTTGGCCTGAGACTTTCTCCACTAATTCCTCCAACCTCGGTAAGGGGTGTATGTCAACAGCTAAGTGTTTGTTCACCTCTCGGTAGTCTAAACATAATCTTTTATCACCGGAGGGTTTGTTCACCAAAACAATAGGGGATAACCAAGCGGCTGTAGAGTTCTCTATAATGTCTCTGTTTTCCAGGTCTTTCAGTATTTCTGCAATTAGTGCCTTAGACTTTTCTGGATATCTTGTTAGGAATTTAACTAGGAAAAAATAAAACCAGTATAATGCTTGTAAATAAACCAAGTATAATGCTTACAAATAAGAATATATACGAATAAATATATTTAATAATAAATAAATAAATAGTAATGTTTCCTTAATAAATGAGACAGGTAAAATCAAATAGCTAATTAAGTAGTTGAAGTTTACGGGAATATAAGACAGAGGGCGTTGGTGGCGCGGTATATAAATCACGACCGGCGTTCCTCACGTTAGTCTCGTCAGTTTCACGTCCGTAACAAGTCAGTCTACCTCCACTACACTACCTTACTGCTCCGACTTACTACATTCGGGCCATTCAAGAGAACTTTTTGCCTTGAAACCGCCAACTTCTGCTACCTCAGCTAAGTAGTATTATATTTTAGAACATAGATGTGCTAGGCAATTTTGTTGCAACAACTTTGAGCCGTAGGCATGTCTGTGTGATTGAAATAAGTGCTGCTTGGCTGGTTATGGCAGCCCTGTAACCACTGTCTAGTGCAGGTGAGGGTGGTTTCCTCGTTTATGATTCTCTTGGGTGTTTAATTATTGTGAAGGGTCACTGTTAATTTTACTTTTTCACAAGAATCTATAGGTTGGTGATCGGCAAGGTTGTGGATTTTTTATGTTAATTTGTGCGGGTGTAGTTTGCAACAATCCTAACTCGCCTTTATCTACTATGAATACTGGATCATGCGCTAGCACTATCTTGAAAAGTTCCTCTTTTTGATTAGGTGTTAAATGTGTCCAGTCTCGATTGTCCAGGATTTGTTGAAGTTTCTCCTGTCTCGATAGATTACCTACTATTACATCATTATTTGGTCCTATAGAGTCACCAATGGTGGTCTTTAGACATCCTGCTTCTGAGGGGTTCTCAATTTCTGTGTCATTTACCACCTCATATTGAGCTAAGAGTATCCCTGGGGGTAATTTAATGTGTTGTTTGGTGTTATTTATCACAGGAAAGAAAATGGTTTTATTAGATGTCACAGTTGTTATAATAGGTAGTCCTCTTTGAGTGTTGGCATGTTTAGGGTTGATGAGCAAAACTGTATGGACTGGTTCTTCCACAGGGAGTTCCAACATGGTTGTGGTATAGGGTCTTAGTTTATATTGAGAGGGTAATCTAATATAATTATAATTATAAGGCTTACTGGGGTCTCGTGGAGTTATCTCTGACATTATACATTTTACTTTACCGTAATGGTGTTCTTGGTATTTAAGTGGATAAGTGATGTTATTCCAAATCAACCGTCCTGCAGTGTGGTCTAAAGTTAATGTTATTTGGCCTAGGATATTCATGCCAAGAAGAACAGCTGTCTGTAAATAATGGTCTGGCACAATTACTAGCCTTGCTGTAAGGGGGTCATTATTGCCTACCATGATGGTGGTGGTAGTATGACCTAACACACGTAATTTTTGACCTGAGATGCCGTACAGCTGAGGAATGTTCTTTCCTAAATTACAGTCTAACCCTAATTCTCTGACTACACCTTGCTGGATTAATGACACTTCACTCCCAGTATCTATAATAGCTTCTAACATATAATGATTGATGTCATAGGTGATTACTGGGGACCTGGATTTTAAAAGTCACCTCGTCTGCATTTTTCTTCCTGGGCAATTCGGGTTGCCTTTCCTACAGTTCATCTGTAAGCAATCAAAGCAAAAACCTGGGGGAGGATTTCTCCTGCAATCCCTCAGTGAATGGGTTTTGGATCTGCAGTATGGACAATGTGTTTTCCATCGATCCCATGACTGACTTCTACTAGCCACGGAATACCATTTTCCTAATCTTTTCTCTATTCTATCCAGACACTCTGTTATTGATGGTGTTGTGGTGTCAGTTTTAAGGGGTTCCGGGTTAGCAGTTGATGTGGTGGGGGTGTTTTTCACCAGGAATACTTCCTCTTTACTTCTTGTAAGGGCTACTACTCTTTCCCAAGGATAATATAGTCAAGGATAAAGTGATTGAATCGGCGAAATTGAGGAAAATGTTCATGCCTTCAGTTGACACTAGGGTGCAGCAGCAGTCGAGAGGGACAGTCGGGCAGGGAGGGGGACCCCTGGGCCCGGCCGGCAACGCTCCATATTCAAAATGGCCCCAAGCACAAGAACACACTCATCATGCTGCCTTTGTGGCAAAAAGAAAACCACTCATCCGGGAGTGCGCCTTCATGTTACCCAGAGACGCTAGAAGGTATGTTTTAATAGATAATGATAAGATAAGTCATTAAATATGACACACATTTAAATAAAAAGCCATTCTATATATCGGAGTATCCCTGCCTCAGTGAGGAAACGTTAGGTAAATATCGTAAACCTACCCTAACCTTCCAGATTGCTATAAATGTTGTGACAGGGATTGGCTTTATTGTTGAGTTGAGTTTTATTGGCACTGACACACTTTTCACTTGTAGACGAATGCAGTGGCTCCAACGCATTAATATTGCGTACGTAAAGGACTCCCAAGCCATCTGTGAAGACCACTTTGATGACTGTTACCATGGCTCCAAGGGACGCCTTCTTAGTAATGCAGTCCCACGTCTCACAGGTAAGACAGGTATATTGTGTGTGCGTGTATTTATCAAGTTGTATAGAACAAGACTCACCTCCATATCTAATTTCATGTAACTTTTCCTTGAATTTGTGCACACTTTCTGGCTTTACGATGTCATCATCCACACTGTTCAAGATTTCCACAGTCCTATGTGGAAAACAACTTTCAACATCTCAGACATTAAGTTTTCTTGATTTTCTTCAAGCGTTCTCTTGTCCATCTACCTCCATCTGCAGTCAGTGATATCAGGTTTTGTCTATCTGTATTTTCCATTTTATTCACTAACTTGTACACTTATTAGATCTCTCTCTCTCTCTCTCTCTCTATTGTTGCCAGCACTGACCCCTGTGGTATGCCACCAGCTACTGTACTCCATCTTGATGTGATGTCTCTGATAACCAATTGCTGATAACTGTTCTCATTTATCTTTCTGTTAAGTAATCCCTTATCCAGCTTAAGATATTTCCCTTCATTCTTCCCATATGCTCTGTGTGTGTGTGTGTGTGTGTGTGTCTATATATATATATATATATATATATATATATATATATATATATATATATATATATATATATATATATATATATATATATATATAATTTTAAACCTAACATGGCTTTCTGGTTTGCTGTTATCTATCGTGTAACTTTTTTCTCCCCAACAGATGGCTTGGTTGAAGGTCCTCAAGTACACAATGGTAAAATCTCACAAATTTACAGTTATATAAAAGCCTAAGTATTAGTTCATATTATTGGATATTCAGTATACACTATAATTTCTTCCAGCTCTTTATACTTATTATGTACAAGTAATGTTTACTGTAATTCATATAATAATTACCACAAGAACTTCAAGTTGTATGTAATGCAATCATTTATAACTAGGTATCTGTGTTCATGTTATTCTAATGTTTGTTCAAAATTATTTTTTCATTTCTTGCTATATTACATTTAAAGATATTGGAGCCACTGCCATGGATTCTAGCCATGATCACCAGCTGCATCCACCTGCTGAGGACTCTGGGGTGGATACATCAGCAGAGGACTCTTTGCTTCAGACCAATTTTGGAGGAGGTATGAGATATCGTCTATTTTGAGGGTATATCCTCAAAGAAGGGGGTTTGTATGGGAGATAAACAGGTTGTTTGAGAATATGGTACTTGTAATGAGTATTCAGAAAATATTGTATGAAGAGATAGTAGTGCCAAATAATAACACAGAATGCTTCTATCTTTAAGAGGCATAGCTTACTAGGCATTAATTGGTAGTATTGTTAGATACTTAGGAGAAGGGATGGCACATCCAATTGTAACACTTCTACTGCAAATCCTAATTGATTGTAAAAATTGTGAATTTTTCATACTGTATGTTCATGTTATGTATTTTGACAGATGAATCAATCAGGGACCCCCTTAATGATGACCACTCATATTCAAGAAGGTCAGACACTGTTGAACCTATTGATAAAGGTAAGAATGATTTCAAGTATGATAATAAACACTTGTATAGTTAATAACATTGAATTGTACAGTAAATAATAACTATGATTTTCAGAATTAACTCTTAATTGCATGCTATATACCAAGACTTTATTAATTTACTTTAATTTTCTATTGTATCCCTTTGTTCAAAGGTGACTAAATGATTTCTCATTAAAAACTTGAAAGGTAAATGTGATGGAGCAGAGTTATGTAACAAATCAGGTACATAAGTTAAGTGGGTTGATTAAAAGAAATATAATGTAAGGGAGGGTTGATAGATACGTAGTGTGAAAGAGGCCGTAGTTGGAAGAGAACTACCATTGGAGCAAAGTAGAGTAATTGTGCATGATATGAACAATAGAAGAGCATTTGTAAATACATGAAAATGGCACCACACATTGATTATTTCACATGGGAGGGGAGGAATGTGGAGATGAGTGTCTGGTCTTGGTTATCCCCCTCACAGGGAAATAGCCTTGGTATATAAATAGATGATAATATAATGATATCTCTCATTTGTTGCAGTATGTAATGTTTGCAATGATTTCAGAATGTGTGACACCTGCAGTGGGGGAGTACCAGGTCTTTTCAAAAATGAAGCCTGCCAAGAAACGTAAGTGCATCTACTTTCACCTCATAATGCATCAGTGCCTCATCTACCACTCTCATAGTCTTGCCACTGCCATGTATACTTTTCTTGAAATATATGTTTGCTGTTGTTAGCTCCCTCTCTATACAGAGTCGTATCAACTCTTTCCACTCACATTCCTTCCTAGCATCCCAAGGCATGTGGATGAAATGAAGATTAATTAAACAATTATGAACTTATGATGACCTTAATAGTGGTAGTGAGCTAATCTTAGAATTTTTTAATATTTGGTTAGGTTAGAGGAGGTGGTGGTTAACTAATCTTAGCATTGGGTAATAATTGGTTAGGTTAGGGGAGATGGTGGTAAACTAATCTTAGCATTAAATAATACTTGGTGGTGGTGGTGGTGGTGGTTAACTAATCTTAGCACTGTAGTAATACTTGGTAGTGGGGAGGTGGTAGGTTTGTCTGGTGACAGTAGTGGTGACTATTGTAGAATGATCATAGAGATCTTCAAATTCATCGATCATTTTAATATTGTGTTATGATAGGTCTTGGAATATCTTTAATGGTTAATCTTCCTTTCAGTTAAGCTGGTGCAAAACCAAATATACAGGCTTCAGAAAAAAATAAAGAACTTGAGGAAGGACCTGGTACAAACCCCACAACAACTTATAAAAAAAATGTCACACTACTTTGATAACACATTTTTAGAATTGATCAAAGGACAGATTATTAAAGGTGTAAAAAGTAAGACTGGTATAAGGTATGGGGTGCAGGAGAGGAAGTTTGCTTTAGCCATGTATCATCACAGTCCAAAAGCATATAGATTCCGTAGTTCAGTTTTTCAGCTTCCTTCAGTTTCAACTTTGCAGTCCTGGCTACGTAAAATTCCTTTAAGTACTGGCTGGAACAAACTGACTCTGACAACCCTGAAGAAGAATGCAGAGACTTTGTCAAAAGAGGATACTCTTTGTGGCATTGTATTTGATGCAATGAGTATCAAAGAGTTTCTTCACTTTGACAAAGCCACTGACTCCATCATTGGAAGGGAGGATTTTGGAGAACATGGCAAGAGTCTCAGAAAGTCAAACCACGCACTTGTATTCATGGTTTAGGTCCTAGTTAAGAATTGGAAGATGGTTTTAGGATATTTCTTTTATGCGGGAGGGATCATTACTTCAAAATTGAAAGAGCTATATGAGGCAGCAATAAAAAATGTTCAAGAAATGGGAATGAAAGTTGTTTTCACGGTTTGTGATCAAAAAGGTGTGCACCGTTCCCTTTTTAATACTCTTGGTATGACCCCAGAAAATCCATCCTTTGAAATTAATGGTGAGAGGGTTCACTTCTTCTATGATTCACCACATCTTTTGAAAAGCCTCAGGAACACCCTCTTAAAGTACGATATCAAAATTGGGGGGAAAGTAATTTCATGGGAATATATTCAGAAGTTTTTCACAATTGATCATGGACAAAAAATAAGGCTTGCTCCTAAATTAACCAAAAGGTACATGTGTGAAGATGGCTTTTCAAAAATGCGGGTCAGTCTTGCGGCCCAAGTGATGAGTGGCACTGTGGCAGCAGGCATTTACACACATTCCATAACACATTTGTTGCCACAGGAAGCTGTCCATGCCACCATCCCAGTCACTAAGTCGGGTTTTAGCTTCGTGTTGCTGGCAAAAACTGAATTAACGGCCTGGCTCCAGGTATGCTACTACTACTTGGCATAGCTTTTATTTCTCCTTTTTTTTTTTTTTTTTTTTTTTTTTGCCATGAAAACTTGTATCACATTGTGAAAGCATTTTTATTCTCTTAAGTTTGATTTCTCTCCTTTGCATTCACTGAGGGGTCTGGCAGTCAAGTGGTTCTTTCTTCCTGAGAACTATTGTTGGTCCTGGCCTGTGGCCAGTGGCTCTCTATGTCCTCACCACCACTATTGTTGCAGGTGTCCAGGCCGGGTGTCCCGCTGGGCTCTGATGTGACTCCCCCTGACCAGCTTCCCCGAGGGTTCCTGTTGGACTGGCCGTAACGTGTGCTACTGACAGCAGTGCTGCAGTGAAGGGGTGAGGCTGGCCAGCAGCATGAGTGAGCAGCAGCAGCAGCAGCTGCAGTCTACCTCAGGTGTTGGGGGGTCCTGGCCAGGTGGCAAGAATGACCGTGAGACAGCTCTGACCACTAAGGAGAGAGAAAGTTTAGGTGTCAGCTGTGTGATAATAATTTTACCTCCAGACAAGAGTTTACACAACACACCCTGACACAATGGTGTCCGAAATTATGAGTGTCTGACATGTGGAATGAAATTCACCACAGAGTCTGATCTCACCGAACACACCCTGACAAACTGTGGTGTTATATAGGATGAGTGTATTAAATGTGGAAAATTTTACCCCTAAGTGTGATCTCACCACAAATTTACCACAAAGAGTAGTCTCACCACACACACTCTAACACAGTGGTGATAGAAATTATGAATGTCTTGAATGTGGAAAGAAGTTTACTAAATAGTAGTACCTGAAAGCTACCACCTTTAATTTTAAGTGGTAGTACACTTGGGTGGCATCATCATTATACAATGTATATAGTAGCTATTGCTTGTTTTTCCTTCCCATGACTAATATCAAAAGGGATATCCACTGTTTTGTTACTTGCAAGTTTGTAAGTGTGTGGAGAGTCCAAAAGTGTTTAATGAATTTATAACAGAGAAGGAAGGAATCAGACAGTTCTGGGAAGAAGTGGGTGGTGTAGGTGAGGTGCTTGGTGTGAGAGAAGGATGTAGATAGACTGAATGAGAAAATTAGCTGAGAAGAGGTGGAGAAAATGTCACTGTTAAAAGCCAGAAGTCAGCAGGTCGAGATGGGATAGCATATGAATTGTACAAAAATAGTGGGAGGTCATGATTGACAGGATGGCTGAGATAATTAACCAGGTGTGGGCGGAGGAGAGATTGCCAAGAATGTGGAGTGTTAGGTGTAGAACAGAATCCGTGTAGATAGTAGAGCTGAGGATAATGTGATGTTTGTTATGAATGAAGTGCTCGAGAAGAAAAGAAAGGATGAAGGTAAATTATACATAGGTTTTCTACATATAAAGAAGGCATACACCAGGTTGTATAGAGAATTGCTTGGTAGAGGCTAAGGAACGATTGGATTGAGTGCAAAGACAATCAACATAGGTTGTAGCATGTATGTTGACATGATAACGAAATACAGACTAAGAGATATAGAAATAGACTGGGTGAAGAGTGAGAGAGGAGCTGGGCAAGGATGTATGTTGTCATCAACAATTTTCAGCTTGTATACCGAGGAGTTAGCAGCCGGAATGAGAAGAATGAAAGCAGGAGTAAGAGTAGGGAATGGTAAGATATGTATACTTTATGCAGATGATGTAGTGGTCATGATTGAATCAGCAGACGAGTTAAAAGATGTTTTGGTTGTTGTGGGAGAGACTTTGGAATTAGGTCTAGTAATGAGAAAAGGAAGGTAATGATTGTGAATAGGTCTGATGACAAAAGTAATGCAGTATGGAGAATTGGAGAGAATGAATTGAAGCAGGTGCAAGAATATAAGTATTTGGAGATGTGGGTGCGTCTTAATGGGTGTGAAAAAGTAAAGATAAGCTTGGTAAACCAGTGGGTAATTCGATTGGAGAATGCAGCAATGATGAGAGCAAGTAAGTATGATGTGCTGAGAGAATTGTGGAAGAAAGCGGCTGTACTTAGTGTACTTAGTATGCTGTACTGTAGTAGGCTGTAATTAGTTAGTATGGTATGGATGTGATTGCTTGGAACGAAAATGAGATTGACAAGATGCATGTGTGGCACAATAGAGTAGTTAGGGTGGCACTGAATGCCCCAATGTATACAGCAGTAGAAGCTCCGAGAGGTGATATGGGATGGATAATTTCTAGGGAAAGACTAATAAAAGCTACACTTTGTTACAAGGTCAAGTTGGAAAGAATGAATGATAAATGAATAGCTAGAAAGTTTGTATCTGTGGAATAAGAGTGGAAGCAAATGGAGGAAAAGATACATGAGAATGACAGAGAGGAGTGATTTCCAAGTGGTGTGGATGACGAGATTGGCAGACACCAAGTAGTTAAAACAAGTGTGAGTGGATTGTGTAAGAGAAGGCAGAGTGGGAGCTGAATGGGATGTGAGGAAATAGAAGAGTGAGATAAACAGAGAGGTGAAGTGTGTGGGACTGAATATATGGAAGAATGGTATAGAATGGAATGATAGTACAAGGAGAAAGCAGCCTCGCTGTATGAGAGGTGGTATGATGGTAGCCTGCTGGGTGGTATCTTCTCTTCTGAGCTAGGGCACAGTGTGCAAATGTGAATGAGAGAAACTATTGGATCTATAAGATATTGCATTTTTTTTATTGTTTTTCTTTTGTTTGTCCTGTGCATGAGTGAATACCAATCCAAAAGCCTGTTGTCTCTACTGGAGCGATGCTGAGCCACCTGTCGCATCAAGAACAAGACTTACTTGGGCCTGCATGAATGCTCATGTAAGTATTTTAGGTGAACAAATGAATAGGAATGGTGACATGATTGATGAGTTTGTTAATGAGATGGACTTGAAGAATGTAAATGAGGCCCTGGCAGAAGGACATGTAACGTGGTGTGCTAGGAACCAGCGGAGTCAGCGATTGACTATGCTCTAGTGAATGGGAGAATGCGTGAGATTGTTGACCGCATGTGGATTGATGAGGATGGAACGATTGACATTGTCTCGGACCATAACCTGCTGGTGCTTGAGTGTAAGCTGTATGGAAGAGAGGGAAAGACTCCAAACACTAAGAGGAGAAAGTGGAGTTTGAGAGGTGTAGTATGGGAGAATTTCCAGATAGCCGAGTGAGAGAAGCTGGGAGAATGAACGTTTGAATGGTATGGACGAGATGAATGATAGATT